>JAKSZU010000006.1:225467664-225937664 GCA_026018925.1 Tupaia tana
GGTCCCCCAGCGTAATTCCTCGTCGTGTCCCTCGTGTGGGTGTCTGGGGTGCAGGACACGCCCTCCACCACTCCCTGCAGAATGGTGGAGAGCCCCCGTTCGGCTCGTCCCCAGGCCATGGAGGCTCTGGGCAGCGTGTCTGAGCAGGAGCGTTGGGTGGGGGGTCCCGTCCACCCTGTGTCTGAGAGGGGCTGAAGGAGACCCTCCCCTCACGGGGTGCAGAGCGGAGCAGACATGGTTGCAGACCCCGTTTGCTGCTTGCCGGCTGGCCACCTCGGGCAAGCGGGTGGCCTCTCTGTGCCTGTCTCTTACCTGCCAAATGGACGCCTACAGCTGCCTGCCCGTGGAGGGAGCGTTTCTAAAATGGGCCCCGTATTAGTTTCCTGGACCATAATCTGAGGCTCAAAACACAGGCTTCTTCCCTCAGAGACCTGGAGGCCGGAAGTCAGAAACGAGGCGCCATCAGGGCTGGGCCCCCTCCGGGCTGAGGGACAGCTGCTCTGTGTCCTCCGACGTCCTGTGTGCGTGCAGCTGCGCATCCCGTGGCGTGTGGGCGCGTCACTCTGGTCTCTGCCTCTGTTGTCACGGGGCATCCTGCCAGTGTCGCAGTCTGTGTCCCTCCTCGTAAGGACACCAGCCACGTCAGATTAAGGACATGCCCTATTCCACGGTGGCCTCACCTTAACTAAGACATCAGCAAGGACTCAGTTTCCAAATAAGGCCACACACTCTGAGGTTCTGGAAGGACAGGGATGTGGGGGTACCACGCAGCCCAGGAACTCCCAGAGATGCTCTGTGCTCGCCTTGGCGCTGGCGAAGCTGAGCTGTCGCTCCAGGCTTCAGCTCTTGCCGTGCGCAGCGACCTTATGGTCGAGACTCCTGGGTGGGCCTGCCCTGCTCAGCTGGGCCCTTTACCAAGCAGTCCGTCCATGGTTGGGGAAGAGGGAGTCAGAGGGGTTGGGGACACGAGGCCTGAGGTGCCACTGCTGGTTTGCGGGAAAGGCCACGTGGGGAGGAGTACGAGTAACCTGCAGGGCAGCGTGGCCCCAGCTGCCCAGGGAGCAGAGACGCAGTCCTGCCACCACGGGCACCCGAGTGAGGTGAAGCAAACTCCACGTCCCCCAGGCCCTCCGGACAAGCCCTCGGCTGTGCTGGCTCCTGGACTTCAGCCTGTGAGGCCTCAGCTGGGACCTTGTCACCCTGCGCTGGATTCGGACCTTCCGGACGCGAGCTGGTGGGCGGTGTTTAGGCTGTGAAATTTGGGCTCACTTGTTACGCAGCAGAAGCCAGACACGCTGCCTGTCCACTGGGAGGGCGAGCGAGAGCGGATGAGCGCTGTGTGATTACCGACCCCACAGAACTGTCGCTGCCAGTCAGACAGGCCACAGGCTGGCCCAGCGCTCGCTGTGGGCCACTCTTCCCACCACGGGGACAAGAACTGCGCCCTTGCTCCTGAACTGGGCCTCCGTCCACTTCCGTCCTTCCTCCACACTGACCCCCAGTGCTCTCTCCCGTGCTTTCCCTCGGGCAGTGTCTGAAGTCTCTGCACCATCACCAGTTCTCGTGTCCTCTGTCTTTTGTGACCCCAGGACCTTCCGTCTCCCCTCGGCTCACCACCCCCTTAGCAGCCTGCCTGCAGCTGCTGGGCCAGGCCAGGCATCCTCCCCATCGATGCCAAAGGGCTGCTGGAGACCTGGGCCATGTGCCCTCGCCGTCTGCCGGGCCCTCTACCTGAGGACTTCGCGTCGGAGCGTGGACGAAGCGGCGTGCTTGGTCCTTTCTCCCATGTCCTATGGGAGCCCCAAGGCCCGGACACCACGTGGCACAGGGTAGGGACAGAGGGCATGTGCTCAAAGCATGAGTGACCACCCTGCTGTGGTCCTGAGGGACGGCCAATGGCTTCTGCTGCTGACCCCACCCCGAGGGGCTCCTTGGCCCCGAGCCCAGCCCCTGGCCCCACTCCTGTCCTGGGCCACCCCCATCCTGCAGCACGTGGTCCCTGCTGTCCGCGTCCGTGAGCGTCGTTCTGGGCTGTGCCAGGAGCCCGAGTCGAAGGTTTGGAAGGTGGCAAGAGGGGACCTGGAGCCTCCTCGTCAGGCAGGAGGACTGCTTCCTTCAGGGGCCGTGAGTGGACCCCGAGCCCCACGTGGGGCCAGCCCCCAGCAGCACCTGCTGCCACCTCGTAGGGCAGGCCTGAGCTGGGGGTGTTTCCCATGCCCGGTGCCCTGTGGCTGCATTTTGGGGCTTTCCCGTGTCACGTCCTTGCTCCTGCGTGTCCGGTTAGCAAGACTGGGAGGGGCCCTCTGGGCAGCAGCGCCGTCCCCTGCATGGCTAGGGGTGCCTGTGTTTCCCCAGAGCCAGGTGGGTCTTCACCCTCTGCCAACGGTGCTGGCTGCACCTAGTGGATGCCCCAGACCCGACTGCTCGAGTCATTTCTAGTCCTCCTCCTTGAAGAGCAATGGCAGGCCGGGTGCCCCATGGCATTCCGAGTACCAGCCTTCAGAATGTAAGAACGCTCCTTTCAAAGCCTTGAGAAATGCCAGCCGGCTTGGAAACGAGCCAGGGCTGTGCTGCTCCCCAACCTCCCGTCCTTCCCGTCCTTCCTCCGTTGAGATGCGGTGTCGGCCACTCAGCGCCAGGAGGCAGAAAGCTGGCGCTCGGGGGCTGTGCAACCCTGGCCTACGTGCTCTCTGTGGGCCTCAGTTTCCCCAGCGCAGGGATCAAGGGCTGGGCCCTCCAAGTCTGCAAGGAGGCTTTCGGCCCTGGCACGAGGCAAGCCTATCTTCCTCCTGTGGAGGAATGGACATGCCCTTTTCTGGGTGAGAGGTGACACCGAAAAAGGCGGCAATAATTAATATTGATGCAGCTTCAAATGTTAAAAGTTAGAATTAAAAAAAAAAAAGGAAAAGTCCGCATGTAACCAATTAAATCACGACTTCTCCCCGGCCTCTCGCCTCCTTGGGGCACACCAGTCCTCCTTCGGCTCTGCCAATTAATCTCCCTCACCGCCCCGTGCCGGGGAGCGAGCACTTTCTGCAAATTGACGGAGAGGAGAAGCGCCGGCCGCAGACACATAGGCCACCTCCCGGTGTGCAAATGCCAGGCTGAGGAAGCCGATCAATTTGCAGGGCCGAGGCACAGCCAGCCCTGGGAGGAGGGGAGGCACGCGCTTGGCTCGGGCGTGAGAATTAATGAAGGCGGCTGGGAAGATGAAAGAGCTCGGGCATTTGAAATGAAGCCCAGCGGGTTGCGAGAGTTCAGGATGAATTTCAAAATGCAGAGATTGCAGGGTCATGGACTAATTACCCGGCGAGGACAGGGCTGGCGGGTTGCGTCCATGCCCCTCCGAGTGTCCAGGTAGAAAGTGCAGGCCACTCTCTGGGCCCGTGGCTCTGGCAGATGGGTGACTGCCAGGCCTCGGATCACCCAGGTCCAGCATGGGGCACTGTCTGTCGGCCGCACGTTTAGAAATCAGTGGGTCCGTGCGGCCTCTAAGCCTGCCAAGACCTTGCCTGGAGGGAGGGGAGGCTGGGGCTCTGGGGAGGTCGGCAGTGCCTCCCAGGGTAGCTCCCTGCCCTGCCCTGCCCTGCCTCCGTCCCTGGTCTTTATCCTTTGCATCGTGGGACTCCTCTGTGCCAGGACTGTCCTCCAGCGGCTGCCCTCCCTGCTGTGACTGCTCTGTGAGGAAGATTCTAAACTCACTTCCACCTTCAAGATGGAGGAACCAAGGCTCAGAGAGGTTAGGTCACCCAGCTGGTCAGTGACAGAGGCAGGGTTCCAACCTTGGGGTTTGACTGTGCCCCTAACCACTGGGCAGCACTGATGTCCCCGGGATGCAGAGAGAGCTAGCATGGTGGCACGGAGGGCCCTTGGAGCTGGCTTCTGAAGACGGAGAGGCACTTGCCCGGAGCTGGGGGCTGCGGAGGTGTGAGCTCCGACTGGGAACAATGCGTGTTGGGCATGGAGTGGGAAAAGTGATGGGAGGGCTCGGATGGTTCATGGGAGATGCAGATCCACACCCCGAAATGTGGGATGTGGATGAGGTGTGGCCCGATGTCCTGCTGGCGGTCCATCTGGCTCTGGGATAACCTGAGGACACCTGGGGTCCTGGCCAGGTGTGTCTCGGGAGGCCCTTTCTGGAGGCCCTAATTGGAGGTAGGCAGAATGGCCGGGGCCGTCGCTGTCGCACTGGCCTTCCTCGCTGAAGGGTCTTGTGATGGTTGGGGTATGAAGACTCGGTGACCAGGCTGGCTGGTGGGGTAGTGAAGGTGGCTGGGTCCCACATGACCAACTTCGGGGCTCAACACCCTGAACTAGTGACTTGAAAAAACATGCCGGGTATGTGTGCATTCATGCCCGAAAATCTGAGAGGAGGGTGGAGGAGAAGGATTGTGCGGGGCCATCCTCCCTGGGGGGGTGACATCTCACTTTCCTTGGCTCGCTCACTCTCTTTCTTTCTGGCGAGTGTACACACCCTATAGCAAAAACTAAAAAAAGGAAAAGGAAAAAGACTCAGTGACTGTCCTGGGGCCTGGGGTGGATGTCACCATCTCCACTTGACGGGAGAAAACTGAGGCTGGTGCTTCTGTATGAAACAGCTACGGGTGTGTAACAAACCGCCCAGGTTTAATACCGCAGAACAACCATTGTTTACCGTTTTCCTGTCAACAGGTCTGCTTGGCTGGTCTGGACCACACTTAGGCCTGGTCAGGCAGCAGGGTCAGAGGGCAGCCCAGCTTCTGTCTGTCCCCTGTGGACTCTAGTCCCCACCACAGCAGGTCAGCCCCACTATCGACGTGGCAGCGGGCGGGAAGCAGAGCCTGTCCCCTTGAGACCAGTCCCGGAGTGGACTGAGGGCACTTTTGGACAGAACAGGGCCCACTCCTGTCCAAGGGGAGGAGAGGCTCTACTCTGCATGGTTAGAGGAACTACCAAGTCCTGTGGCAAGGCGTGTTACAGTGTGTGTGTGGGCACATGTGTATATGCACATGTGTATCTGCTTGCAAATACATGTATGTCAACACATGTATACATGTGTGCATGTGTGTGTATGTGGGCCTGGAACATCCGGGCCATGTTTGCAAGCCGCCTTCCCCGACTCTGGCTGTTCTCTGCAGATGTCATGCAGGCTGGTTTTCTAACAGCGCAGAGGCGGGAGGCGAGGATGTGCTTGGCTGCCCAGTGAAGGTCCTCTGGGGACGCAGGACTCAGGGCTCGGCCAGTTGCTAACGTGAGTGTGTTTCCTAAAGTCCAGCTCTTCGCTGAGATCCAAGTTCATTAAACTTTTTTTAAAGCTGGCATGGCAGAGGCCGGGCGCCTCACATCCCAGATGAGTCTGAGCAGGGCAATCGCAAATTCATAATTAAAGGAACTTGACAAGGATCAAAGAAGACAGGTCTCCACGGGAAGTTGGGGAGTTAATCACTGGGCTGCACCTGCCACAATGGGCGTGTGAGACGTCTGAAGTGGGGAGGGCTGGGGGTTCTCTGGCAGGCGTGCTGGAAGTGCGTGTGCCAGGGTTGATTGGCAATTTGTGGGTCCACCTACCAGACATCTCCAAGGCCAGAGGCTTTGCGCCTGGCCTGGCGAACTCGCAGAAATGTTGCTTTCTGTGAGACCCACAGCAGTGTCCTGGAGCTGGCTCGAAGGTCGTCCTCTCCCAGGTCCCGCTGGGCCCCAGCAGCCCTCTGGGGCAAACTAGGGCACTGGAGGGGTTCGGGGTGGAGTAAAGGTGGTATCAGAGTCCCAGATGCCCCTAAGGGCTCTTTCTGCCTCTCATGCCTTTCTGGTTCAGAGACCTCGAGAAACAGACCACTGGGCTCTTTGTCCCCAAGCCCTCCCTTGAAGCAGCTCCCTGCCCTGGGAGGGGACATCCCCGGGGTGGCCTGGCTCCTCCTGCCCTCTCTAGGTCACGCACATGTCTAAGCTCTGCCTCCTCTCTGAGCTTTCCTCCTGCTGCTTCTGCTGCCTGGAACCTTCTGGGGCCCTCCGGAACCCCCTTCTGCAGGGGAACTGGAAAAAACCCAGTCTCTGGGCAGGGAGCTCGGTTCCCGGGGTTCTTGACACGGTGCTCCCCCTTTACGTCTGCACCCCCCTGGGCACAAAGCTGCCTGCACGCCACCTGCACTGTAGGCCGCGTCTGCCTCAGTTTCTCCATCTGCAAGTGTGGGAGCGATCATCACAGCTTTCTGGGGCAGTGGGGTGAAGTGCGAGGTTCCCCAGCCGGGGCCCATGGGTCTCCAGCCACCCCTCTGGTCGGCCTCTGTCTTCCCAAGGGCCACTTTTAGACGGTCCTGTGCCCTGCTGGTGCCCCGTCCACCCAGTCCCCAACCCTGGACCCTCAGGCCCAGGAAGGTGAGTTCCCAGTGCTCTGGGGCCATGTACTTCTTCAGCCTTCAGGGCCGCTCGGCAGCACCTTCCCTCTTCCCCAGCTGCCTGGAACCCTCACTGCAAACCTGCCCCACGCCAGCTTGGCCTTGCAGCCTGGGGCAGTGGACCCTGGTCCTCACTCACCTCGCCCGCCGCTCCCTGCAGAGGCCTCTGCTGTCTCGGGTCAGGCTGGCAGCCTCTGGTGGCCGGGCCCATGGTGGTGATGCAGCCTTGGGTGGGGAACTCCCGCGGTGGGGTCCCCCTCGCAGGGCCATGCGGAAGGGATGTCTGAGGGCCTCATGCCAGCTGGGCAGAGTGCTGACCTCTGTGCCACAGGCCGCACTCCCGTAAGCGCAGAGGGTAAGGGCTGTGTCTCCCAGTGGGGCCAGGCGAGCAGTGGGCCTAGGAGTAAAATGGGGCCAGGAGCAGGACCTGGGACTGGGGGAGGGGCCGTGGGCAGGACCGTGGGCGGGACCGGGGCCAGGGCGGGGCCGTGGGCTGTGGGCAGGGCCGTGGGTCATGGGCGGGGCCGTGGGCTGGGCAGGACCTGGGCGAGCAGTGGCTTTGCTGAGTGTGCCCAGGGCACAGAGCTGGCCACACCCGACGTGGGCTGTTAGTAGCGGGGTATTTTCTGCGCACACTCTTCCTGTGGCCCAGGAGTAAGTTGTGGTGTGTCGTCTCAACTATTAATTTCTTGAGATACTTGCTTTCTGGGTGCCGCAGTCACACGTGCGCATTACATGGTATTTTAAAACGCAGCGAGCAGACAAAAGAAAATGCCGGTGGCCTTTTCAACACCCACTGACAACCGCTAACATTTCGCTGAGTAGCTTTTCTGTTTTGTTTTTTTCTTAAATGCCTGTGTGAGCGCATGCACGCTTACACACACGCGCGCACACACACGCCGTACACCCATGCTGAAAACTTGATTGGGCCGGTCTGAGGTTGCATTTTTCTCTTGCTAACGCATTCTAAAGTGTTCTCATCCCTCCACAGCCGGTCTGGGCGGCAGCTGTCCTTCCTGAGGACTGATGTTTAAATGATGCCTCCCTCTCTCTTCAGGACTGTGGAGGTGCTGGCATCCAGATCCATTTTTATGCAAATCCATGGCAGTCTCTTGAGGGTAAATGCTTAGAAGTGGATGGTAGGGAGAGGCATGCACATTTTAAATATTTTCATAGGAGTTGCTCAGCTGGCCTCCAGCAGTCAGTGTCCGGCGCTGTCCTGTACCCCCTCTGCAGTGGGCAGGGTCTCAGACACGGAAGCCCATGGGTGTGTACATCCTGTCGCAGGCCGCCCGACAGCTGCTCTGAGCTGAGTGTGTGCACAGGCCTGTGACCCCAGAGCGTGGCCAGGGCCCCATCTCCTGAGCACTGAGCCTCAGGCAGGGACCTGGGGCGGTTGCACTCCTTTCAGCAGCTCTGCCCGGCTCAGTCCCCAGCCCAGTCGCGCACTTGTGCCCTGAGCTGGCTTGGGGCTTGCGTGTTCCTCTGGAGGCCCAGCCCTGGCCTCCCCCGCGCCCCACCAGGTATGGGAAAGCTGAGTTGGGGTCAGCTCAGCCCCAAGAAACTCTGCGCTGGGCAGGATCCAGATTTTTTTTTTCTTTTTTTGTTTCTGGAGAGGTTTTTGCTACAGGGCGCGTGCACTCACCAGACAGACAGAGAGAGAAGAGAGACAGAAAGCGAGAAATCACCCCCCAGGGGGAGTGGCCACGCCGCAATCCCTTCTCTTCCATTCTCCTCTCGGGATCTTGGGCATGCACGCACGCACACGCGCTGGTGTGAGCTTTAAGCCACCGGGTCCGGGACTTGAACCGCGGTCGACTACATGGGAGTACAGCGACATAGCCATTACGCTAACTGCTGGTCCATAGGATCCAGATTTAATTAAGTGAGAAACAACTTTGCTTTTAGCTGATGGTAAAGTTGTTTTTCAGGTTTGCTGTCACTTCAGCCCCTGCGGGCTGTGCCGATGGGCCGGAGGGCACAGAGCTGCCATGGAACCTGCGGTGAGACCTGGCCTTGGCTGGTGACCTTGGTGACCCAGGCCCCCGTCCTTTGGCCCTGAAGCGGGATCATTGTAACGTCCATCTCACTGGTCAGAGGAAGACGAGAAACGGGGGTCCTGACCCAGAGGAAAAGCTCCGGACAGTGTGCTGCTGTGGTGGCTGTCTGTGCTGCCGAGGCGTCTGGCCGTGCTGCCGTGGCGGCTGTCTGTGGCTGCCGGGGTAGCTGTCCGTGGCTGCTGGGGCGGCTGTCCGTGCTGCTGTGGCGGCTGTTCGTGCTACCGTGGCAGCTGTCCATGCTGCTGTGGCGGCTGTCTGTGGCTGCCGTGGTGGCTGTCCGTGGCTGCCGGGGTGGCTGTCTGTGGCTGCTGGGGTGGCTGTCTGTGGCTGCTGTGGTGGCTGTCCGTGGCTGCCGGGGTGGCTGTCTGTGGCTGCTGGGGTGGCTGTCTGTGCTGCTGTGGTGGCTGTTCGTGCTGCCGTGGCAGCTGTCCCTGCTGCTGTGGTCGATAAGTACTCACCTGTGTGCTGCGGGGCTGGTGCGGCTGTTGGTACATGTGTACCACGCACAGTGGCCAAGTCAGGCAATCGGCACGCCCACCCCTCATTGCTTCCACGTTTCTGTGTTGGGGACCTTTGAGCCCTGCCTTCTGGTGGGTTGAGATGTCCAATGACTTGGAGCTTCTGTCCCTCGGCGCTGACAGAGCCAGAGCTTGTCCCCACCACTCCCACCGGCGGCAAGCCCGTCTCCCTGCTCTGCCCTGGGCACCCCGGTGACTGCCGTCCTCCCTCCGCCATAGAAGGGCTGACTCCAAGTGCACCGAGGAGGACACAAGCGGTCCCTCCTATGTTGCCGTCACTGTGCTCAGTGGCGTCTCCACCGTCATCGGGGCTGAGATTTCGTTTTTAGTGGCTGCGTAGGTTACTGTCACTGTGTCCTGACTCTTCAGGGATCTGAACTCTCAGGGCAGGGAGGAAGGCAGCGTGTAAAGCAGACTGAGGGGCAGCAGGGGCAGGGGCAGGCTGCCGGACAGATGAGGAGAGGCCATTGGGGGACCCAGAGGGCTGCACATCTAGGCGGAGCCCAAGAGACGGAGTCCAGCGGTGGTGGTGGGTGGGCATTGCTTTTCACAGAAAACCAGAGGACTGGTTAGAACTGGCGCTCCCCGTGTGGGGACCGGGGTGAGGGGTGGGGTCACCCAAGAGGCCGGTTCAGCTCCTATGCTTGCCGGCTGGTGAAAGTGACCCTCCCAGGTTGACCTCTCCCCATGGGGACATTGGACCCCTCTGATCAGTATAGACAGTGGGTATAAGAGTGCCTACTGTCTAGATTTTTGTGTGGATTTAATATGACAGAGAGGAAGAGCCTAGCGGGGCCTGGCAGCTGCCCTGCGCACACAGAGGAGCCTAGGTTCTCCCTCCTCTGTGCTGTCTTATACTGGACTCCTGCCCAGGGCCTCTGCCCACCCCGTCCACACCCTGTGGTTCCCGTAGGCCCTGGCTGGATGCCAGTTCTGCCAGCTCCCAAGTAGGCCTGGAGAGGCCTCTGTGCCCAGCGCCATGTCTGCTCTATCTTCCTCATGGTGGGTAATCATGGCGGAGGGTGAATGCACAGCCCCAGCCTTCCATCCACCCACACACCCACCCACCACCCATTTATCCACCCATCCACACACCCACTCACCATTCATTTTTCCACCCATCCACATACCCACCATTCATTTATCCACCCATCCACACACCCACCCACCACCCATTTATCCACCTGTCCACACACCCACCCACCTTCCATTCATCCACCCACCCATACACCCAGCCACCATCCACACACTCACTCACCATCCATTTATCCATCCATCTACACACCCACCCACCATTCATTTATCCACCCATTCATACACCCATCCATTCATTCACCCAGCCACCATCCATTTTCCATCCATCATCCATCCCTCCACCCACTTATCTATCCACTTACCCGTCCATTCATACATCTGTCCACTTATCTTTTCACACATCTACACACCCGCTCACCCACCCATTTATGCTTAGAGTACTGGTGTCTACTGTAAGCTAAGCCCTGGGATCTGGAGGTGCCCTCTGGGCATCCTGTAATAGATGATTTGGGACTTGGTTCCTGAGTATCTTCCTGGGCATGCTGGTGAAGCCACGAAGCACTGAAGCCAGGCTCGAGAGGAGGTTGGGATCTGGACTTCCTCCAGGAGGGTAGGTCCATGAGGAGCAGCACCTGAGCTCACCCCTGCCCCTGGTCCCTGCCTTGTTCTTTTTTTTTTTTTGAGAGGTTTTCCGCTATAGGGCGCGTGCGCTCGCCAGACAGAGAGAGAGAGAGAGAGAGACATAGAGACAGAAAGCGAGAAATCACCCCCCAGGGGGGATGGTCACGCCGCAATCCCTTCTCCTCCATTCTCCTCTCGGGATCTTGGGCACGCACGCACACGCACCCGGTGTGAGTTTTAAGCCACCGGGTCCGGGACGTGAACCGCGGTCGACTACGTGGGAGTCCAGCAACATAGCCATTATGCTAACTGCTGGTTCCCCTTGCCTTGTTCTTTTGAGAGCCAGGGTTCTAGAAAGTCAGCGACTGCTGGTTCCTTCCTCCATCACTGACTTCTCTTCATGCCCCGAGGGCACACCACCCCTACTACCCCGAGGTCCCCATCCAGCAGAGCCGCCCCCCTCACTCCCTCACTTTCCTGGCTTCCCCTGGACTCTGGAAGGGGGCCTGGCCCAGCCTCCCAGGGCCTCCCACAGCAGGTGAGCACGTCATCGTGTGGTATGTTAGCGAAAGCCAGACAAGGTCTGCTCTAGACCTCAGGGCCCTTGAGCCTGGGTGCCAGTTTGTGCCCTTGTTTTCCCCTTGTTGTGAGCCTAGCATGCTCCTCTGAAGGCAGGTGGAGGGGTGCAGCTCCTCCTGCATCTTGGCCACCTGACCCCAAGGCATGGGGGTGAGGCATTGCCCCTCTCTGGCTGCTGAGGTTCCAGAGGGCACCCATTTGTAAGGTGTGGGCCCTCCTGTTGGGCCCTCTTTCTGCAGAGTGGGCCTTGATGGGCCAGAATAGTACATTTTCCAGACCTAGGACACTGGGGCTGCCCCTGCAGAAGACAGGCTAAGCTCCACCACATGCCCGTGTGTGGCCCAGCCAGTGACGGAGCTCTCTGAGGCTCAGCTACTCCTGCGCCACCTACCTGGTGGTAGTGTGAGTGCTGAGTGATGCATGAGTTCCAGCACAGAGTGTAGCATGGGGACCAAGGACACCACCACTGCAGAGGAGGAGGAAGCAGGACTGCCTGCCCCAGGGTGAGCGTCCCGTCCAGCACACACATCTGTGCTGTCCATGGTCCACATGGCTTGTGGCATGTCCCTGAGAACTTAGCATAGATAGAAGGGACCCAGGTGATGTTTATTGACACAATGGGAAAAAGGCCCTGAGGGCATTTTAGAAACTTTTGAGGCTTCTCCCTCCAGCACCTGTCCAGAGGCCTAGGAGAATCAGTTTCATGGGCCAGGCCCAGGGTGGGCTTGCTGCTAGGGCTGCCTAGGGATTCTGCATCCTGGCTCTAGATGCAGTGCTCCTTGACCCCTGCCATGGTTCAAGTGGTCCCAAGGCAACAGCTGTTGTGGCCACTGCTCCACCTGCCACTCCATGCTGTGCAAGTAGCAGGCCTGGGTGGCATGTGCGTGGTGGTAATTCTGTAGATATGCAGAATTCACAATAAGCTGTGGTGGTACCGCAGCCTCCAGCTGTATTTAAAAGGTGTCTCAGACAACCTGGGGTCTGAGCAGAGGACTCTTATTGGGGTGGAGCCACAGTAGAGACCCCTTACTAGGCAGATGCCAAGTGAAATACGGGGCTGGAGCTGCTGCAGAGAATCCCTAGCAGGCAAAGCCTAGTGGAGCCACATGGGTGGGATCGTAGAGCAGCAGAGTTCAACACCAGCCTGCAAGAACCACAGGGTGAGACTCCAAACCCAGGAACTGACGCATGCACTGAGCCCTGCACAACCATAGCGTCTGGGCTGTTTGATGCTCTGGGTGCCCAAATGCCCCAGGGTATCCAGGAGGCGGTACATGGAAAGAAAATTATTCAAGTCTTAGACTCAGCATCTGCCATGCTGGGTTTTGGGCCTGCGTGGGACCTGTTACTCCTTCTGGGATGGGAATTTCTACCCTGTGCTCGTCCCACCATTGCATAACTTGCTTTGATCTAACAGGCCCACGGCTGGACTTTCAACTATTGGGTTGGTATTTGGAATAGACTTTGGGAACTGTTGGGATGACATGGCTGCCTTTTGTAAGTGAGAAGAACATGCATTTGGGGGCCTGGGATGTGGTGGGAGTAAGAGAGCGGAAACGTCGTCAGCTCTGAGGTTGGATGGTGGGCCCTTGGAGAGGTGACTAGAACTAAGGTCAACTCCGGGGGGTTTACAAAGAGAGAGAACGAGACAGAGACAAGAACGCTTGGTCTTGCTGTTTCCCTGCGGTGCCCTACGCTGCACCTGGACTCTGCAGGGCATCCCTGCCAACCAGAAGACCCTCACCAGGCATGGCCTCTCGAGCTGTTATCAGATGGGAGCACTGGGAGCATTGTGTGACATACTCGATTCCCGAGTCCAGGCCTCTAAGGTGAGACCCGCTCAGGGGTGCAGAAAGAAACCACCAACACAAATAAAGTAGGGAAAGAGAGGTTTTTCATAGAAAAGTGAATATTTTAATAGAAACATACACCCGTACCAGAAGGTGATGGGCGGGCAGCCGTCTGAGGCCGACTGCGCTGCAGGTGGGGTGAGGCGTAGCTGCTCCTGGGGGGCTGGTTGTGGATGGCTAGCAAGGGCGCCTGTCCCTGCAGCCGGCTCTCCCATGAGGCTTCGCAGGCTTTTGTTGTGCTGTGTGTTTCTTGTCAGGTAAGGGGACTTGGTCGCCTGGCTGGGGAAGTCACGTGCGTGCCCAGTGTGGACTCTGAGATGTGAGCGTGCGTACAGGGCCAGTTCTGCCCACATCAGCTTGTCGCCCCAGTGGGAAGTGGGGTGTTGACAAGCGTCTCAGAGTTCCTATGTGCATATGTAGAAGCGGGAGGGAAGGTGACAACTTTCTTTGAGTCCTTTAATGGCAGCGTAAGCAATAAAAGGAGGTCGCCATCCTCTCGGCCTCGGGTCTGCGACCCCTGGAAACCGTGTGGGATGTGTAGGTGCCCTGTGTTGGCGGCTGGGACTCCCTGCTCGTGACCGTCTACCCGCCACAGTGTTTCTGCTGTCAGCAACGTAACAGGCCAGAACAGTCGTGTGCCCCATTTCATAGTGTGGAAACCGACGCCCGGGAGGCGGGGTCACCTGCCCACAGCCTCGAGTGAAGAGGAGGCTCTTCCACTCTGCCTAGAACCCGTCGTCCTAATCCTCGGGTCTGTGGTTTCAGAGCTCTGAGCCCTGTCCACGCCCTGGACGCACAGCCCCGCCTCGCACACGCTGGCCCGCGCGGGGGCTCCGGGCCTGTGGACGAGAGTGTGGTGAACGTGGCCCTGGCTTGTATTACACAATGTCAGGGACATGCTGTGTTGGAGGAAAAATATTAGATATTGACTTTACGTTAAACTTCAAAATAAAATCCTTTATAAAAATTTAAAACCCGAGGCAGCCTGCCACGTGGCCTTTTGCACATCGGCTTGTATTTGAAATAGCCGCAGGTGATTTCTGGGCTGATCTCCCCTGGGTGCTGCTGAGGAACGAGGAAGTGGCTGGGAGCAGACGGCCGGGGTGATTCATTGCCGCTGCTCAGCTGGGAGCTCGCCCTCTCACCGTCACCCAGAATTTGGAGATTTCGGGCTCTTGAAATTGAACTCTGAAGATGCCCTCATTTTTCTATCCAACAACGGTCTTTTTCTGTTGTTGACAAATACAGTGTTGGACTTTTTTGTGATAAGCAAATGGATTTTGAATCTAATTGAGCTTTTTATAGCAAATATTTCAAAATAATGAAGACTTTCCCTCAGCTTCTACCCGTGTTGCTCCCAGAACCGTAATGGCCCTTCCTAGGTAGGGTTCATATCACAACCCACGGGCAGCATGGCAGAGCCTCTTCTGATGTCGGCCCCATGGGCGTTGTGACACGTCACTGTATCTCTATGTGGTTCCTGCAATTTTCAGATCAGTTCATTCAATGTTCAAAGGTGTCATTGAATAAGTTCTTTTAAGCCCGAGACTAGCTTCAGTACATCTGCAGGGTGAGGGTCCCTCTGTATTTCAGCCTTGAGCTGAGACGGTGCCCTCCCCTCGGCCGCACCTCGGCCGCAGGTGCGCTGTGCCGGAAGGGCCAGTGCTAGTGTCCTGACCCACTCCTTAGGAGAGGGCTGAACAGCGGGGAGAGTAGCAGCTGGTGTTCAGCAGATTACCCCCTGATCATTTCGGGTCTGCAGGTCCATCTGCCTGGAGGAACTTGGACGTGGTTTCAGAGAACCGTCTTCCGTCTCTGCAGCGGTGTGCGTGCGAGCACCCAGCGTGAAACGGTGCCCCCGCCTCACGTGGGCCGTGACGCTCTCGTTCACAGGATCTGGGCACTCCGTGGCCGCTCAGAGAATGTTCTTCCAGGCGTGGATGTCTGTGGGCCCAGGCGAGAGCCTCACTCGTTATTCTGGGTGCTTGCTCTCACACACTCCCCAGGGGTTTCCTGTAGGGCCCCTGGAGTTCTCAGTCCTGGTGAGACACTGTGACGGCTGGACTCTCCGCAGGCAGGGCCTTGAGGGCGCCGGGCTGGGCTGGCTGGCCTGGTCGTGGCCCCAGCCAGCGGTGCTGGGGAACCGGGGTGGATTCACAAGGCCTGGCGGGCCAGAGCCACTGCCCTCGCTCCTTGTTCTGCTGAGAAATGAGAAGGACGGGACGGGACAGCCCCTCATTTCCTGCCCCTGGAGATACCTCTTTCCTGGAGTGAGTGACGGGACAGAAGGCTCACCTGGGGACACTGCCCCGGCCTCCCTGTGCACAGACCTGTGCTCGCTGGTGCCTGCAGGCTTCTCCCTGCCCCCTGCTGTCCCCCAGTCACTGCCTTCTGCCCTGTCACACGGCCACGGTGCTCTCAGTGGGGTGCACGAGCTCCAGCTTTAAAGAGCCTTCCTGGGGCCCTCAGGTGGTGTAGCAGTTACATCGCCAAACTCTCACATGGTCGACTGCAGATCGAGTCCTGGACCCGGTGGCTTGAAAATCACACTGGGTACATGCGCATGTGTGTCCAAGATCCTGGGAGGAGAATGGAGGAGAAGGGATTGCAGTGTGGCCATGTCGGGGTTGGGGGGTGGCAATTTCTCACTTTCCCTCTCACTCTCTGTCTCTCTCTCTGGTGAGCTCCCTAAGGCAAAAACCTCTTAAAAAAAAAAAAAAAAAGGAACCTTCCCTTGAGCCTGAGGCACCTCCAGTGAGTGGGCTGCCAGAGCGGCCTCAGTGACTCCATTTCCGGCCTCTCCTGCCTTCCCCCAAAGCACCCGCTACCCTGACCTTCATGCAATCACTTCTCTGATCACACAGCTTATTTATTTTATTGAAATTTATAGCTTCACCACCTAGGTCGGCATTCTTTAATAGCACAGCTTAGTTTGGCATGCGGATATTTATGTAAATGAAAGGGTACGGTGTTTCTGTGTTAGGCTCGTTCGGCTTAACATGATGTTTTGGAGATTAATCCATTACGTAGTGCAGCTGTAATACATTCATTTTCCTTGCTGCATACCAAGATTTATTTATCCATTTTGCTGTTGAAAAGCATTTGGGTCCTAGCTCACTTATGCAGCCTTCCTGCTGAGAGGGAACCCAGAGTGAGGTTGTGGGTCCCAGAGTCGCTTCCACTTCCGAGGCAGTCTGGGCGGTGTCCCACCGTCTGGCCCCAGCAGGACTGTGCGTCCTCATGGCCCGCAGTCTCACCAGCCCTGGTCACCATTGTCCCTTTGGTGGGTTCCAGTGACTTGTCACTGAGGTTTTGATTCTTGCTTCTCTGCTGACTAACGGCATCACTGTCTACATTGAACTGACCAGCCGGAAATCCATTTCACGATGTGCTCGTTAGGTATCGGACCTGCCTTCTACTGAAGTTGCAGGAGTTGTTTATATATTTCAGATACCAGACTTCGTCACTTATACATGCTGCAAATATTTTCCGTCACCACTGTCTCGCCTTCTGGCTCTTTTACTGGTGTTTTCAGAGAAAGAGAAATATTTAATTTTTATGTGACCAGATTTATCCAACCTCTCCTTTATGGTTATTGCATTTTGAGTCTCGTTCAAAAATCTTTCTCCATTTGAAGGTCATGACGACATTCTCTCTGCCATCTTTTCAAAGCTGACTAAGTGTTTTGACTTTCATGTTAGGATTTCGGTTTGTCTGGAGTTAATTTTCGTGTGTGACAGGACATACGGGCTCAGGTGTCATCTCCCCCCACAGGGGCCCGGTGGCCCAGAGCCGTTCTTCTATCCTACGGAGTCAGACAGTTCGAGGTCGAGTGTCCACGGGCGCAGGCAGCATCTGAGGCTCCAGTCCATGAAAATTGTGTTTCTCCTCTTTTAAGAACTTTTTAAAAATTGTCAATAACTGTTTATAGTTTCCTTTGTTATATTTATTTCTTCTTCGTATTTTCAGTTGCCATTGTAATTTTTTCCCTGAGCGTTTCTCATTGAGGCTAATTTGCATACAGTGAGCTACAGGGAATTCAGAGTACGCCAGTGATTTGGACAGGCGCACACACTCGAGGAACAAGATCTCGATCCAGATAGTTCCCTCATTTCTTTCTGGGAAATTGCCCCATGCCTCTTGCGGGGACGACCGCTGTTTGGATTTGTATCGCTGTAGAGTTGCCTGTTTCGGAAGCTTGAATGGAATCTTACAGGACTGGCCTTTCTGGGTTTCACTTCTCTCATGCGACGTGTCTGTGAGCGAGTCCTCCGTGCTGGCTTCTGTCTGCAGTCATTCCTTTTGTCATGAGTGGTAGTTCCTAGTGGATTTTGGGGGGCTGTTTTCAGCCTTTGCGATTATGAAGGAAGTGGCTGTACATATTCTGGGGAAGTCTGTGTGGAGGTGTGTTTTCACTAACTGGTGGCCCTCTGGGAGTGGACCGTCTGGCTTACGGGATGGAGATTCGTTTGTAAGGAAACGTAAAGGAGTTTCCAAGTCGGGCACCGTCCTACGCCCGGCCAGCGTCTGGGAGTGCCATCACTCACACTCGGTGCGCTGCTGCCAGCCGTTTGATTTGGGCGGTCCTCTGCGGGCACGAGGCGTATTCATCACCGTCTCGCTCCCGGTCTCCCTGGTGACTAACGATGCCGACTCTCTTCTCCTGCTCCCTGGCCACTCGTATGTCTTCTTTTATGATGTGTCTGGTCAAGTCTTTTCTTCATTTGGAAAGCAGCTTTATTAAGATATATTGTCCATACAATAGTGCAGTCACTTTAACGGTACAGCCCGACGCCTTTGATAAATGTGCGCAGGCCTGATGACCATAATCAGGATTTGGAATGGCCCTGCCTGTCTTCAGCCCGCCTCGGCCCTCACCTCCAGCCCCACACACCACCGAGTCGCTTCTGTCCCTAGAGATTAGCTTTGTTTGTTCTAGAACATCATATGAATAGAATCATGTCGTGAGCGCTAGCATGCTTCCTTCACCCAGGGCCCTTTAGATCCACTGCTGCATGCCCACTGTGTGTTGCGTGTACTCACTTTGCTGTGTGAGTGCTGCTGTGTCGCCTGTGTCCCCATTCTCCTGGTGACCGCCGAGCTGCCTTCAGGACTTGACTCTGCTGCATGGGTACCGTGGAGACGTCTGCAGGTGCTCTCCTTTCCCTCGGGTAGATGCGAGGCGCACGGTGGGGCTCACAGAACAGATGCGTGACTGCCTGAGGAATTTCAAGGCGGCGGGCGCATCTGACGCTTGGTAAGTCCCGTCCGCTCTGCTTGCTCTGTGCTGGGCGTGTCCTTCTGCTCTGTCAGTGGGCACGTCGTGGTGTCTGATTGCGGTTTTCATTTCCATTTCTGTGATGACAGTCATGTTAAGCATCTTTCCATGCACTTATCGACTATCTTTTAAATCTTCTTTTATGAGGGTCTTCTCAAATCTTTATTCTCACTGGTTTCTTATGACTGACTTATGGGAGCTCTTTACCTGCCAGTCCTTGGTTAAGATACATGAAGGGACTTGGGACCAGCAGTTAGCGTAATGGCTATGTTGCTGGACTCCCATGTAGTCGACCGCGGTTCGCGTCCCGGACCTGGTGGCTTAAAACTCACGCAGGGCGCGTGTGCGTGTGTGCCCAAAATCCCGAGAGGAGAATGGAGGAGAAGGGATTGCGGTGTGGCCATCCCCCCGGGGGGTGATTTCTCGCTTTCTGTCTCTCTATCACTCTCTGTCTGTCTGGCGAGCGCACGCGCTCTATAGCAAAAACCTCTCAAAAAAAAGATACATGGGAACCAGCAGTTAGCGTAATGGCTATATCGCTGGACTCCCATGTAGTCAACCGTGGTTCGCGTCCCGGACCCGGCGGCTTAAACTCACGCCGGGCGCGTGTGCGTGTGTGCCCAAGATCCCGAGAGGAGAATGGAGGAGAAGGGATTGCGGCGTGACCATCCCTCCTGGGGGGTGATTTCTAGCTTTCTGTCTCTATGTCTCTCTCTGTCTGTCTGGTGAGCGCACGCGCCCTATAGCGAAAAACCTCTCCAAAAAAAAAAAAAAAAAAAAGATACATGAAGGGACTTAAAAAAAAAAAAAGTGGTCACAAAAAAGGTGGAATTAAAGTGTGAGTTTATTTTGTGCAGACAAATGAAATCCATGCGTAGCTTCTCCGTAATATGCATTTCTCATGAACATGCTGAAGACGGCCTGGATGCGCTGCACGTCCATCTCACAATCTGCAGCCCACCTTTCCCTTTCCTCCAGGAGGTGTTTGAAGAGACGTTTTGAATTTTTATGAAGTCGATTTATCAATATTTTCTTTGATGTTTTGTGCTTTGCGTGTATGTTTTTCCTCTTTTAAGGCAGGGCCTCTCTGTCGTGCTTCTCCTGCCTCAGCCCCCAGCTGCGGCTACAGGTGCGCCCACGTGCCTGGCTCCGTTTTAAACGAGGTCCCACCATGTTGCCCAGGGAAGCCTTGAGCTCTGACTCTCCTGCTCAGCCTGCTCGATCTGCTGGGATTACAGACTCCTTCATTGGGCCTGTCCTTTAGGTTGGACCAAGAATGGAACCCAAGTCTCCCAGGGCAGAGCATGGCATTTTGGCAATGTGCACCATCATGGCTGGGCCTTTTGGTGTCATATTGAAGAAATCGTTGCTGTGTCAAAGTTGCAAAGGCATTTTCCAAGTACATATAGTTCTAGCACTTTCTGTAACTTCGTGATTCATTTGAGTACTTGTGTCAGAGGTGAGCCTGTTGCCTGTGAGTGAGAGCAGTTTTTCTTCTTTTCCAGCCTGGGTGTCTGGTATGGCTACTTCTCCCCTCTTCACAGTGTCCAGGCCCTCCAGTGCCATGCTGAGTAGAAATGATGAAAACAGACGTCTTTGCCTTGCCCCCAATCTCAGACTGGAAACTGTTAGTCTTTTATATTGATTATTACGTAGCTGTAAGATTCTGGTCATCACTCTTTTTTACTTTGGAACTGTTCCTTTTTAAAAAACAATTATTTATTTTATTTATTATTATTATTTAATTTGCTATAGGGCATATGCACTCACCAGAGAGAGACAGAGACAGAGAGAGAGAAAGTGAGAAAGCAAGCTGCCAGGCCCAGGACTCAGACCGTGGTTGGCCATGTGGGAGTCCAGCCCCACAACCACCATGCCACCCCTCTTTCCCCCAGAAGGTTCCTTTCTATTCCTGATTTATGAAGCATTATTTTAGAAGTGGGTCTTAAATTGTCTTATGCTTTTTATGCATCTATTGAGAAGAGCATGTAGTTTTTCTCCTATATTTTGTTAATATGGTGAATTACCTTTATTTTTTGAAATAGTAAAACACCTTGCTTTCCTGGAATACACCAACTTTTATATGCTGGTAGATTTGATCTGTTAAGATTTTTTTAAAGAGTTATTGCATCTATATACATGGGAATTGACTGGTGGTCTTCTTTTCTTTAATGTCTCTATCAATTTTGGTTGTGGCTAGTGTCAGCTTTATAGAATGCGTTGAGAAGTATTCCCTCTTCATACTCTGAAATCAGTGGCACAAATTGACCGTACCCATTTCTCTTGTGTGATGTAACTCTTCTGTGAAGCCGTCTTGACCTGTAGTTACCTTTATGGGAAGTTTTTTTTTTTTTTTTTTTTTTTTTTGGAGAAGTTTTCGCTATAGGGTGCATGCACTCGCCAGACAGACAGAGACATAGAGACAGAAAGCGAGAAATCACCCCCCAGGGGGCATAGTCACACCATAGTCCCTTCTCCTCCATTCTCCTCTCGGGATCTTGGGCATGCACGCACACGCGCCCAGCATGAGTTTTAAGCCACCGGGTCCGGGACTTGAACCGCGGTCGAATACGTGGGAGTCCAGCGACATAGCCATTACGCTAACTGCTGGTTCCCGGGAAGTTTTTAACTATGAATCTAATGTCTTTAATAGTTAAAGGGAAATTAAGTTTTACTTCTCTTGAGTTAGTTTTGGTGATGGGAGTACTTCAAGAAGTTTGTGTATTTCACTTAAGTAATTGAATGTATTGGCACACATTGTAAAAAATAATATTCTAACATTATGCTTTTAATAATAATAGCATTTATGGTGATGCCACATAGTTCATTCCTGTTTCGGCACATTTGTGTATCTTACCTTAGAGTCTTCATTGGCTGAATGAGATGTTTATCAACTTAATTGATGGCTTTGTTCCATTGTCTTCTCTATTGTTTTATTTTAATTTTTTATTTAATTTTTTTTTTCTTTCTTTTTTTTTTTTTTTTGGAGAGGTTTTTGCTATAGGGCGCGTGCGCTCGCCAGACAGACAGAGAGAGACAGAGAGATAGAAAGCAGGAAATCACCCCCCAGGGGGGATGGCCACGCCGCAATCCCTTCTCCTCCATTCTCCTCTCGGGATCTTGGGCACGCACGCACACGCGCCCGGCGTGAGTTTAAGCCGCCGGGTCCGGGACTCGAACCACGGTCGACTACATGGGAGTCCAGCGACATAGCCACTACGCTAACTGCTGGTCCCTTAATTTTTTAAATTATTTTTTTGGAGAGGTTTTTGCTATAGGGCGTGTGCGCTCGCCAGACAGACAGAGAGAGACAGAGAGATAGAAAGCGAGAAATCACCCCCTGGGGGGATGGCCACGCCGCAATCCCTTCTCCTCCATTCTCCTCTCGGGATCTTGGGCATGCACACACACACGCCCGGTGTGAGTTTAAGCCACTGGGTCCGGACTCGAACTGAGGTCGAATACGTGGGAGTCCAGCGACATAGCCATTATGCTAACTGCTGGTCCCTCTATTGTTTTATTTTATTTATTCCTGCTGTAACCCTTATACTTCCCTTTCTTCTAACTCGTTTGCATTCAATATACTCTTTTTCTCTAACTCCTTAAGGTGAAAAAGGATCATTCATTTTAGACCTTTTAATTTTCCAATATAAACATTTAAAGCTCTTAATTTTCCTCTACACGTTGCATTAGCTGCATCCCACAGATTTTGATCATTCTCTTACTTTTATTTAGTATAAATAACATTTGTATTTCTCTTGAGAGTTACTATTTAGCCTGTGGATTATTTGGATGTGTATTGCTTAATTTTCAAGTGTTCAGGGATTTTCTAAACATCTTTTTTGTTGTTATTGATTTCTGATCTCACTCTGTTTTTCTTAAATTTCTGTCTTAATACAATTTTAATTCTTTAAAATATATAGAGACGTACTTCACAGTTCAGTGCGTAGTCTCTCCTGGTGAATGTTAATGTGCATTGGAACAGAGGGTGCCCTGATTTTCAGTAGGCGTGGTGTTCCGTGCACACCTGCAGGCGCTAGTTGGTTGGTATTGCCGTTTAGTCTTCTGTGACACACCGTCACTGATTCTCTGTCCATACGCTTTAAGCACTGTGAGAAGGGTTACTGTTGTAGGTTTGTCTACATCTCCTTTCAGTTCGATCAGTTTCTGTTTAATATATTTCAGAATTCTGATGCTAGAGAGTTTCACACATGGGATTATTATGGCTTTTTAGCAAATTGACCCATTTACCATTAGGAATTGTTTCGTTCATCCCAGGTAATATCCATACCTCTGCCTAGTGTTTTACATGGCATATAGTTTCCTTTTAATTTTAATTGTGTGTGTGTGTCTTTATATTTATAGTGAGTTGTTACAGACAGAACCCATCCCAAGTAACAATTACATCAAAAATGTAATTATAATGGTTGTTTTAGACCTACCACCTTGCTGTGTTTTTATTTGTCCCATTGATCTTCTCATTCCCTCGTTTTTTTGGGGGTAGTATTTTCTATTATTCTATTCTATCTACGTTATTGGTTTCTTGACTGTGACATTTGTTGGTAATTCTTTAGTGGTTGCTTTTGGGGTCTACAGTATGCGTGTTGAACTCACCAGCCTCCACTACAGATAACATAGCACTTCAGCGTGGGGCCAGACCCTTGCAGTGCTCTGCTTTCCCGTCTCCTCCCCATCCTCGCGGGAAGTCTTCCTGCAGTTTACTTCCACCGGTTATAAATCTCCAAATGTGTGGTTTTCCTTTAGACAGTCAACTTCTGAAAGGAAGATTTAAAAATGAGAAGAACGGGTTTTATACCTATCCGTGTGTTCACCGTTTCCTCTTGTCCTCTTTCCCTTGCCTGGACCCGCAGGCCACCTGCTGTCACTGTTACTCCACCTATAGGGCTTCCTATAGCTGTTTTGTTTGTTTGTTGTTTTCTCAGGTCTACTGGCAACAAATTCTCCCAGTTTTTGTTTCTATGAGAAAGTTTTATTTAACCTTCTTTTTATAGAATTTTCTTGCTGGATATAGAATTTTAGGTTGGCTTTTTTTTTTTTTTTTTTTTTTTTTTTTTTGCCTCTTTCAGCATTTTAAAGATGTCATTCCATGTCTTCTGGCCTATGTAGTTTCAGTTGACATATGTGCTCTATTTTTCCTCTTTGTTTTTCTATATGTAAATGTTTCCCCATGCCTACCTTTTTTACCTCACTCTTGACAGCTGCTTCTCTCTTTATCATAGATTTTCAGCAATTTGGGTTAGACTGAGCTTTGTGTGCGCTTTTTTTTTTTTTTTTTTTGAAGAATATTTTTGCTATAGGGTATGTGCGCTTGCCAGAAAGAGAGAAAAAGAGAGACAGAAAGTGAGAAATCACCCCCAGCGGGGATGGCCACACTACAATCCCTTTTCTTCCATTCTCCTCTCAGGATTTCGGTCATGCACGCACACATGCCTGGTGTGAGTTTCAAGCCACTGTGTCTGGGACATGAACCACAGTCGGCCTCATGGGAGTCCAGTGCCTTAATCACCATACCACTTGCTGGTTCCTTGTATGATTTTTGTTTTGTTTTGTTTTTATCTTCAACTGTTTACATTTGTGGATTTATAATTTTCACCAAATTTGGAAAATGTTAAGGTTGTGTATATATACCTTTGTGTGTGTGTGTGTGTGTGTGTGTGTGTTGTATAATACAATTGCTAGAAAGAGTGTGTGGTCTCCAGAGAGAAGGAGCAGGGAGAGAGAAAGAAGGTGCCCTCCGTGGTGTGTGGTCACACCACAGGCCTTTCTCTTCCCTTTCTCCTGCTGAGGTGCTGAGCGTGTCCCAGTGTGTTTTTCAAGCCCCTGGGGGCTGGGATTTGAACTGCGCAGTCGACTATGTGGGATCTGGCCATAGGGCCAGCCCAAGAGTAGTATTTATTTAAGTGATTTTTCTTCCCTTGCCTCTGTCTCCCCTCCTGCAGGGCCTCTAATTTCTTACGTTCTAAACAACTTGGTATTGCCCCATAGAGGACTGAAACTCTCTTCAGTTTTGTTTTTGTTGTTTGTTTGTTTTCATTTTTTTCTCCTTGCTTCATATCGTCTAGTTATTATTGCTGATTTCTGCCCTTTATCTGTTAACTGATTGCTTTTCTAATATTAAAATGTGCGTGCATGTTGAGATTCTCAGTCTAGGACCTGATGTGTCTGCTGCTGTTCGGCCACAGCTCTTGGTCCAGTCTGCTCGTACTTCGTTTGGCACTTTGCATCTGTACTCGCTGCTCAGGCTTGCTTTCTCCTTTCTTTTTTCAGTACTTTCCTTGTCAGGGTTTGGTATCAGTGGAATGCTAATCTTTTTTGCTTGTTTTAGATTTTTGCCATAGGGTGTGTGCACTTGTGATTCAAAGAGAGAGAGAGAGACAGAGAGAGAGAGAAGGAAAGTGAGAAATCACTCTCTAGGGGGATGGCCACACCACAATCCCTTCTCCATTCTTCTCTTGGGATTTTGGGCCCATATGCACACATGCCCAGCATGGTTTTCAGGCCACTGGGCCCAGGGCTCAAAATTGCAGTCAGCCATGTGGGGTCCCACTGCCTTAACCACTACTCCACCCTCTGGTCCCAGGAAGGCTGGTCTTATGTAATGAACTAGAAAATATTCCTCTTCTTTTGTCTAAAATTATTAGCATAATTTTGGGATTAATTCTTTCTTCAGTAAATGCTGGGTAGAACCTCCTTTGAGGAAATATTTGGAGTATTCTTTGTGGGAAAGGTTTGTATTACTGATTTAATCATTTTTTATTTATTAGATAATTTTGATTTTCTCTATCTATCTTCCTCAGGCAGTTTTGGTAAGTTACATTTGCTGGAAATTAGTCATTTTTTTTCTAGACATTTTCTAAAATTCTTATCCCAAAGACAGAGCGTCTGTCTGCAGGGTCTATGTTGTTATGGTTCTTTTTATTCCTAATGCTGACTCCTCAATTTTTCTCACCTCCACCCCCGCCCTATCCTCCTGGTCCTTCTCTCTCCCTTCCGCTTTTCCTTGATTTTTCTCACCAGACATTTATCAATTTTGTGTTTCCAATGAAGTAACTTTGGCTCTGTGGTCTTTTTCATTGTGTGTGTGTTTGGTATTGCGTTCACTGTGGCCATCGTGTTCCGCCCTCGGGGTCCTCGTCCGCGTCCAGCGTCCTGCCTGCACGGGACACGGTGGTTACGGTCGGTAGCGGTCGTGTGCATTTGCCAGTCTCTGTGTGCTCTTTGAGGTCTCGTTTTCATGTGCAGACTTGGGAACTGTTATCTATTTCTGGTGACTTGAACCTCTAGCACTGCGAACAGCCGCTGTTCATCTCCGGTATCTTTACCTGAAAACGCGTCTATCAGATATTGACATCCATACAACAAGTTCCTTTTGATTAATGTTTTATGTATATGTACATGTATGTATTTTCACAGCTTTTAATTTAAAACTTTCTTTGTTCTTATGTTTAGATATGACTCGTAGAAACAGAACATAGATTTTTAAAAAATCCTGCCTATCTTTGACTTCTAACTGAAGCGGCAAGCCTATTTGTATTTAACGTGTGACTGACGGGAGTGAACGTCTTCTGTTTTGCTGTGATTTCTGTTTATCGCACCTGCCCCAAGTTTTGTTTTCTTTTGGATTAATGAGACTTCAAAAAATTAATGGAAAATATGTATTATGAAAAAACTATACGTGAATTTCAATTTTTTGCATCAAAATAAACTCATATTTTATTTTCCACTGACTTTTGAAGTCCCCTCATATGCACTCTTCTACCTTAGTAGCTACTTTAGAAATGTCAATACACACCACCAAGCCATCAAACTCGAACATCAGTGTGGGGAAAACAAACATTCTAGGATACTTACTCCGCATGTCCTGCCTGAAATGTTTTCCTGAGTTGCTGGCTATCTAAATTCTATATCTGCATTTAACGATTTATTTCTGTATATTTTAAAACCCACCAGACACTGTGTTACTGTTTTTGCAGTCACTATATATGTAGGCTAATTTCTCTATTGGCTGTCCTCCTGCCTGGTGAACGTCTTTTAGAACTTCTGTTTGTGTGGACTTGCTTCTCCTGTAATCACTCTGCCTTTGTTGGAAACTTCCTTTCCGCCCTCCTCCCATCCTCGTGGGATGGATCTGGGCGCGGAGTCTGGGAGTGCAGTCCCTGGCAGCTGCCAGCGTCACCTCAGGCTCTTTGGGCTTTCGTACTTGTCCTGGAGGAGCCGGCCTGGACCCGAGCATTGCTCTTCTAGTCGTCCCGGAGGAGCCGGCCTGGACTGAGCACTGCTCTTCTAGTCGTCCCGGAGGAGCCGGCCTGGACCCGAGCACTGCTCTTCTAGGGGAAAGTATCCTTTTGATCCTGTTTTTAAGGTTTTCTGTCTGTCTTTGGAATTCTTCAATTTCCCTCTGAAATGCTTAGGCACATTTATTTCCTCCATTAATTTTTTGAAGTCCGCGCTCATATTCTAAATTGAAAGGAGAAAAAGTCGAGTGATAAAGACTCATTAGTCCAAAAGAAAGCAAGAAAATGAGAAGAGAAACAAAACCTGGGGCAGGTGCAATAAACATATATATATGTGTGTGTGTGTGTGTGTGTGTGTGTGTGTATTAAAGTTTCTGTCTTTCCTCCATGAGTGAACGAGAGAGAGAGATAGAGAGAGAGGCACCCTCAACAGGTCTTCATGCTCTGATCCACTCCCAGCCTTAGCCAGCCTGGATCCCAGACAAGTGCATGCCTGCTGGGTCCAGGGAGGTCTCTGGCTGCAAATCCAGAACCCTTCCATGTGAGTCAGTCTCGCAGAACATGGCATCGCCACTGAGCCACCACGCAGTGCCCCTACTGTTTCACTGTGGGTGTTTCCATTTCGCAATTTCTTCCTTCATTTCTGTCTATTTATTCTGTTAAGCCTCTCCATCGAGTCACTGAGTGCTTAGTTTTTACTTGTTTTTAAATTCTATAAGTTCAGTTCAGTTCTTTTAAAAATCTGTTGTGCTGGGCCACAGGTGGTGTGGTGGTTGAGGCACTGGATCCTACATGGCTGACTTCACAGTTCAAGTCCTGGACCTCGTGGGTTGGAAAATGTACTGGGACTGTGTGTGTGTGCTCAAAACCCTGAGAGGAGAATGGATTTCAACGTGGCCATTGGCCATTCCCCCGAAGGAGTGATTTCCTACTTTTTCTCTCTCTGTCTTTCTTTGGCAAGCACACATGGCCTATGACTGAATGGGTAGCCGAGGGCATAGACAGGCCAGAACACCATATATAGTGTTCTGAAAGGTCCGTCCTTTGACCTTTCCTGGCTACGATTTCCAGTTGCATCTCCTTTCTGCTATCTCCTGTAGCCACATTGCCTTTTTGGGATTCATAAAAAGGCCAAGTGATGTGCAATACCTTTTTCCATGTTTGACGTGACCTTCTCTTTCACTTCATTCACATCTCTGCTCAGAAGTCAGCTCCTTAGGACTCTCTTTATCACAGAATTAATGCAGCACCCCAATGCATTAGTTATTTATTGCTGCATAACAAATGACTCCAAAACTTAAAGCAGCAGTAAACATTCATTAGTTCACATGGGTTTTGTGAGTCAGGAGTTTGGGACTGGCTTACCGCTCCCTCAAGGTCCTTTATGAAACTGTGATAAAGACATCAACCATGGTGGTAGTCACCTGACGCCTTTGTGGTGTTCAAGGATCCACTTCCAAAGGGCTCCCTCTTACAGCTTCGGTTTGAGGTTGGCGGTTGTAGGAACCTCTCCACGGGGATATGTTAGTATTCTTGGGATATCGTAGCTGGTTTTCTCCAGAGCGAGAGATAAGAGAGAGTGTCGTGGAGGCAGCACTGCTGTTTAGGACCGAGCCTCAGACATTTCCTGTCATTTCTCCATCACACTTATGCCATTTCTACTGATATGGGAGGGGAGTCACAGGGCATGGTTCTGGGAGGTAGGTCATGGGTATGGCCTGGGCCTGGCTACCACACCCAACTCTTGGGACTTCACCCGCTTTGTGTTTTACTAGCTCTATGTCCAACCAAGATGGCCGTCCGCTGGCCTCTCCCTGGCTGGCTTGCTGATTTGCACACCTAAACATCTGCGTCTGGAGGGCGGGTGAGCGCCCAGAGTGTGTGTCTTAGCAGGCGTACTACGATTATTTATCGAGTAAATAGATACAAGTTGTCTGGGAGCCTAGGGATCTGGGCAGGAGGAAGAACAGACCGGTCAAAGTGATTAGCAGCCTGGAGCTGGGAGATGAGGTCAGGACGAAGGGCCAGGACGGCGGAGCTGAGCGAGCGCGGAATGAGGCGGCCAGCAGCCTGGAGGCCCCATCACAATCTGGGACTGAATGGGTAGCCGAGGGCGTAGACAGGCCAGAAAATTGATGATCATTGTGGGAAGGCTGAGCTATTTTCTTTGATATCGAGTTATTTGGCTTCATTGCAATAGAGAGGCAGAGACAAAATTGGCATGAGAACTTTACTCAAGAAAAAAAAAATCCCTCCTGAAGAAGCCTGTGGTGGCATGTGGAACCAGACAAGGCTCGAGGCCACGTGGGTAGGCCCAGCACTGTGAGGCTGGGTGGGCGGGCGGAGACTCCCATGCAGACGCGGACCCCAGGCCCACGTGTCTTTGGCGCTGCAGTGATTGACGCAGGGAGCAGGGTTATGCGGTTCTGGTACGTGTTTGCCTCTGATTCGGGGTTGGGAAGAGCTTCCTGAAAACACTCTTGATGATAACGTGACTATCCATTCTGTGGGTTCCAGAGTCAGGATACAGCCTGCATTACCTGGGAATCAGCCGTGCAGCGCCCGCCCGCCTCGGGCACGCTCCTCATGGGGAAGAGCCTTGCCCGGCTTGCGGCCTGCGAGGGCCAAAGCAGGTCCACGCAGTTTCGCGCATTCTGGAGGGTTTACTGCTCCTTTCGTGAATGAGAGGGGCATAGAGAGAGAAAGAGAGAGGGAGAGTTCCCCCAGTGGGGTCTCAATGCCATGACTCACTCCCGCCTCAGCCGGCCACGGACCCTGGGCACACGCGTGCCCGGCTCACTCAGGCAGGTCTCCGGATGGGAGCCGTGTGAGTTGCCTCACGGAACGTGGTGTCTAGTCTTCCCATTCCCAGTTCTCCCGTGCAGTCCAGTTAGTTCAATAAACAGACGCACAGATGCTTTCAGAGCAGCTTTGACGTTACCGCAGCTGGCTAATCTCCCTGAGGAGTCCATGGGGCCTGGGCTCGAGTTCCAGCTCCTCGGTGTCCTGCCTGGGAGGCCTGGCATGCTTTGATTAACCTGTCGCCTCAGCCTGCTCATCTGTAAGTGGAGGCACGGCTTACCTTTCCGGGAGACGTGAAGATTAAACAGGTTGTACGTGTGGAACACGTAGGTGGTATCTGACACACACACATTATATAAACAATTTTTTTTTTAGAAATAAATGATAATATTTATTCACATTTTCTGTGTGTCTCCTTGGAAGGAGCACGGTGTCAGACAAGAGGCGCGACTCAGAGCCAGGGTCACCACTGTGCCGGGAA
Organism: Tupaia tana; assembly: GCA_026018925.1. Classification (NCBI taxonomy): domain Eukaryota; kingdom Metazoa; phylum Chordata; class Mammalia; order Scandentia; family Tupaiidae; genus Tupaia; species Tupaia tana. Next base: position 225,497,518 of record JAKSZU010000006.1, read on the forward strand.
CCACACAGGTCCTGGCCTTCAGGGTCCACCCTGTCCCTGTCTCAGCGGGTCGTGAGCTGACCGGCCACTGCACAGCGTGGGTGAGCCAGGAGGGCGCTGCCACGTGGAAGAGCTGCAGAGAGGCAGTCACGGTGTGGCCCCACTCCACATTCAGGCGCAGAAAGTAGAGTGGGGGTGCTGGGGCTGAGAGGGGGACAGGGCATCGGTGTCAGCAGGAGAGTTTCAGTTTGGGAAGAACGTTCCAAGGTGGCTGGGGCTGATGGTCACACATGTGTTTACAAAACCATTGATCTCTGCACTCGCAAATGGTCAGGACGGGAAGTTCATGCTGTGTGCATTCACTGCAGTAAAATAAAGCCTCTGGGTGAGTCTGGCTGGGAGGACTCTGAGGGCTCCTGGGGGGGCAGGAGGGCCTGTGCTCTCCCTGCTGGAGGGCGGGTTCGGTTCTGCGGGTGTTGGGAGTGCTTCCTGCAGCAGGGCCGCCCACATTAACCCTCCTCCCCTCTCCTCCCCTCTCTCCTCCTGCTGGAACTGCAGCGGCTCAATGTGGGCTCCACGGCGGTAGCCAGAGTCCCGTCGTCCCCGTCCCCTGGAGAGGGTGCTCCTGTGTGCTGGTCCCACGGGAGCGCTGGGCTGGGCGGGGACGGCTCAGCGCGGGCATTGAGGGTCTGCCCTCCTCGGCTCCTTTGACACAGTCCAGCTTGGAGCCGCACACGCCACCTGCTCCCCCCTGTCCCCACATGGGCTTTGGTGTTTTCCTCAGTGCTTCCAGCTTTTTTTTTTTTTTTTTTAAGAGAGATTTTTGGTATAGGGCATGTGCACTTGCAGTAGAGACAGAGAAAAAGAAAGCAAGAAATCACTCCCTGGGGGGCTGGCCACACTGCAATCCCTTCTCCATTCTCCTCTTGGGAATTTGGGCACGTGCGCACACACTCCCAGTGTGAATTTTAAGGCAGTGGGTCCGGGACTCGAACTGCGGTTGAATTCGTGGGAGTCCGGCAGCGTAACCATTACTCCATCTGCTGCTTCCAGTTTTAACGACACTGCTGTGGTCCTCAGTCCCGCCGTGGGCCCTGAGTCCCTTCTCACTCGTTTGTGTCTAGTCGTGTCCTCCAACAGCGTGGACCCACCGAGGTGCCACTGCCACCAAGGCTGCTGTCCTCTGGCCGGCCTGGCTGCGTTCGCTGTCTGTCCTTGCCCATGCGTCCTCCTCTCACTGTGTCTGGACAGTTCTGAGGCCAGGCCGATGCCTTCAGAGACGAGGCCAGCTCCCACCTGAGCTCAGGTGTGAGCCGGTTATTTTAATGTCTGTGTTTCTGCAGCCGAGGGCACGGCCTGGGGAGGCAGGAGAGGTCCTGCTCCCAGCTTCCTTTGGTCCCACACGGACGCCTGTCCTCAGGGGACCACTGTGCTGGTCGGTGGGGCTCTCGGTTGGTCCGGGCTTGGAGTGTTGCCTTAGAGACGGCTTCTGTCAAAGGATTCTCCATGCTCAGGTTCATTCCTTCTCCCCTTCTCTGAGAATCAGTTTCCACCATGCAGTGGGCAGGGGGAGGGGGCAGGAGGGAGGGAGAGGGGAGAGGAGGGAGGGAGAGGGAGGAGGGAGGGGGAGGAGGGAGGGAGAGGGGAGAGGAGGGAGGAAGAGGAGGGAGGGAAAGGAGAGAGGGGGAGGAGGGAGGGGGAAGAGGAGGGAGGGTGAAGGGGGGGTGGGGGAGGGGGAAGAGGAGGGAGGGAGAGGAGGGAGGGGGAAGAGAAGGGAGGGGGAGGGAAGAGGAGGGAGGGGGGAGAGGAGGGAGAGGGAGGGGGGTGGGGGAGGGGGAAGAGGAGAGGGAAGGGGGGAGGAGGGAGGGCGAGGAGGGAGGGGGAAGAGGAGGAAAAGGGAGGAGGAGGGAGGGATAGGAGGAGGGAGGGAGGGGGAAGAGGAGGGAGCGTACCAGAGAACCTTTGATTTGCTTTTCTCTGACCCAAGCGTTAGGGAGGCTGCTCAGAGTTTTGCTCTGGGGTTGGGAGCTGCAGGCCACGCTCCTGCCACCCCAAGTCACCTGTGTGTGTCTGTGGTCTCCAGTCGGGGACTCACAGCTTTAGCAGAACCTCCTCTGCTGGGTTGCCAGTGGCGATGAGGGTGGCAGGAGGGTGGGTCTATGCCACCTTTTCCAAGATTTTCTCCTATGGCTGGCTTTGGGGTGACAAATGCCCATGAAGACAGGCACACCTGCCGTCTGCCCGCGAGGACGTTCCCACCTGCCACCTCACCCAGCCCGCAGCTCAGCAATGGCTGGGCGCCTGCCAAGTGCGTGTGTGCACGTGTGCCTGTCAGTGTATGTTTGCACCTGTGTGTGGGTGAATGTGTGTCTTGTGTGTGCATGTGCATATATACATACTTGTATGTTCATGTGTGTATGCATCTCTGTGTATACATGTGTGTTTGTACCTGTGTGTGTGTGTGCATGTGTCTATGTGTGCATCCGTGTGTGTGCATGCACACGTGTGTGTGTTTGGACAAGCTGTCAGTCTGCCATGGAGGCATCTCAGAGCTGAGCCTGAGCCCAGCCAGCCGTTGGCTGCTCTGCTCCCTCGACCATGGCTCCTTGCAGCACCTGGGGGGCGGGCTCAGGAGGCCCTGCTCCCCGCTCTGCCCTGCAGTCTCCCTGCTCTCACGCACCAGCCTGGCCTTCCGCACCCCTCCCTGTCTTCCTCCGGCCTCCTTCCTTGTTCTCCCTCCCCTGAATTAGCAGAGATCTCTAAGGGTACACTTGCAGGTGAGGCCTGTCGATGGTGTCTGGCTGAAGGCCTGACTGGCTCCAACGGCTGGACAGGAGAGCCCTTGGAAACACAGAGCAGTGGTCGCAGGAGACCCTGCCTCCCGTCACCCCCGCTCTCCTCCAGGCACGTGCGAACCCCATTCCACTGCGGCTTCGGAGCGAGCCTCGTTACTTTCTGAAACTTCGGTGTTGAAGGGCTCTCCCTCCCGAGGAGCTAAACAAACCCTGACTTGACTTACTTAGCTGGTTAATCTATGTTAAAGCCATCACAAACGATTTATTGATTTGTTTAAAAGAGGAACCCCAGGAGGAGGATTCTATCAGCTTTCCCCGACAGATCCCACATTCAGCCCGTTAATGAAGACTCTTCAAGGTAAGATTTGAAAGGAAGAATTTATACCAAAGTAGGGCTGCTTCGTGCCTGTGCCGCGTTCGAGGGATACCACCGGGGGTGGGCAGAAGGTCAGCGCCTTTGTCTCCGCACCGAGTCCTCACCGAGGCCCTGCAGACACTGCCCAGGACAGCCACAAGGACGCTGAGGAGAAGCCCCAGCGAGTGCAGGCCTCGCGGGCAAGGCCGTGGCTCACAGCCACATGTGCTCCGTGGTTGCTGAACGGTAGATGCCACGGAAGCCAGGGAGGGAGAGGCCGGCCTCAGACGTGGGCGGCGTCAGCGGGAGGGACGCGTGTGTGGTCCTGAGGGCCATGTGGGAGTTGTACTCGCGGACCGTCCAAGTTCTTCAGAAGAACAGAACCAGTAAGAGGCGTGTGAATTTAAGTACACGCACACATGCATGTATCCACATGCACATAGACATGTACACACGTGTACGCACATGCATGTGGAGAGAGACAGGCTTTTTTTCCCCTCAGATTTTTGCCATAGGGGGTGTGTGCACTCGCTGCAGAGACATGGCGAGAGAGGGGAAGTGAGGAGTCACCCCTGGCGGGGAATGGCCACACTGCAATCCCTTCTCCTCCATTCCCCTCTGGACATAGGACACGCACACATACCTACCTAGTGTGTTTCTTCAAGCTACCAGGTTTAGGATTTGAACCACACAGTCAGCTGTGTGGGATCCAGTTTCAGGTGGGATCCGTCATCATCACGCCACCTGCTGGCCCGAGACAGGCTGGTTTTAAGGAACTGGCTCCTGGGACCAGCAGTTAGCGTAATGGCTATGTCGCTGGACTCCCACGTAGTCGGCCGCGGTTCACGTCCCGGACCCGGTGGCTTAAACTCACACCGGGCGCGTGTGCATGCGTGCCCAAGATCCCTAGAGGAGAATGGAGGAGAAGGGATTGCGGCGTGGCCATTCCCCCTGGGGGGTGATTTCTCACTTTCTGTCTCTCTGTCTCTCTCTGTCTGGCGAGCACACGTGCCCTATAGCAAAAACTTCTCCAAAAAGAAAAAAAAGAAGAAAAAGAAAAAGAAAAAGAACTGGCTCCTGACCTTGAAGGCTGGTGAGTTGGAAATTCACAGAGCAGGCTGGCAGGCAGGGACCTGGGAGCAGCCGATGCTGCAGCCTGAGTCCGTGGCACCACCACACGTGGGAGGGGCATCTGCTCGAGTCATGGTTTGCTGGTCTAGACGTCAATCTCACTAAAAAAAACACCAGTGCACAACACCTAGATGCATAAAACGAGCCATCCTGGTGGCCGGGGGTGGCGGCTGCGTGAGCGTGTTGGTGGTGGGGCTCCCTGGGTGGGCTCCTGGAGGCCGGGGGGTGGCGGCTGCGCGAGCGTGTTGGTGGTGGGGCTCCCTGGGTGGGCTCCTGGAGGCCGGGGGCGGGGTGTGATGGAAGGCCGGCTGGTGGCTTGATGTGCTTGGGCAGGTGATGAGAGTCTACGGACACGTGGCCAGAGGATAGGAACAGGCCTCTGCCGGCCACACAAGCGCCGACCTCTCTTCCCGAGCGCCCTCACCTCGCCCTGCCCCTTTGCGGTTATTCCTGAGCGTGCCTCCCCTTCCCCTGGCAGCCTGGGCCCGGAGCTACGCTCTCCACACACCCGCGGGTCTGGCTCACAGAAGGGGCTGGGGACGTATGAGCCGAGGAGTCGCTGCATCAACTCAGAACTGTGGCCTCTTTCCGTGGGTGGGACCCTGCATGGCCTGGCATGGCCAGGGACAACTCTGAGAAGCATGTGGCTCCGACAGCCGAGGCCCTCCTGACCCCTTCCCGTATGCCCCTTCACTCAGTGGCTGCCCACTGACTTAGGGTGGTAGCAGGCCGCAGAGAGCCTGAGGGCTGGCCCAGCTGCTCTTCTCTGACCGATTCCTTAAGGGAGAATCACGGGCACGTGTGAACAGGACGGCACATTTTCCACGGCTCGGGTTAGGACCCGACAGAGTTTGGTGGCCTCGCGGCTGAGCCGGAAAGGCCTGTCATGCCCTGTGTGTCCCTGGCTGTGTGGCGGTTAACTCCCAAGCCCCGCTGAGCACGAAGCAGCTTCTGATGTGTGCTTGGCTGAGCTCATGCCTCTGCACGAGGTTTTCCCTGATGAGCTGTGGGAGCACGAAACTGAGGCTGGAGACCTCCACCATTTGGATCTGGGGGTCTTATCCCCCTCTGTCACTGGGTGACAGAGACTGAAGCAACAGCTGCCCTGCCCACAGTGGCTCCCTATCTACCGGCTCTTGCTGGGTTGTGTATATGTGAGGGGGCTTCAAAGAGTTTGTAGAAAATGGGATTAAGTAAGAATTTATTTTGGTACAAAAATTTTGAAATCCATGCACACATTTTTTTCATAATATGCACTTTCATGAACTTTTGGAAGACACACACACACACACACACACAGGGGAAGAGTGACTGAGGTGACATTTGGGATTCAAGCTGTACTTGGCCATGTCGGATCCGGCTCCCTAACCACAGGGCTGCCCCTGTTTTGTTTTTCTGCCGGAGGACATGTGTGCTCTCCATGTGGGATCTGGTTCTCCATGCAGGGGACCTAACTTCTGTGCTGCAGAACCAGCCTGGGGTGTGGCGGGGGAGATATCCAGAGTTTAAAGGGTTGTCTCCTGTGATTGCAGAGGCTGGCAAGGATGAAACGTGCAGAGCAGGAACTCAGTGGCTTAAATGTCACCTGCGTGTTCAGCTCCTGGTTCAGCAATTTGGCTAGGCTCAGCTGGGAGGTTCATCTGGTCTTGGGCCTCCTCATCTGTCTGGGCATGGCCTTGGGTCAGGTGGTAGGCCAGCTGTCCACTGGAGCAACAGCGATGGTGACTTTTCTTTCAGCAGGCTAGCCTGGGCTTGTTCTGGTGCTGAGCAGGTCTCTAGAATACTGACCTCTTGGGCCCAGGCTCAGAACTGGCATACTGTCACTCATTTCTACCACATCCCATTGGACAAAGCATGTCCTGCATCCAACCAGATTCAAGGGGATGAGGAAGCAGCCTCCACTTCCTACTGGGAGGAGCTGGAGCTGCAAAGACTATGGCGAAGGGCCACCACAGGAGAGGGAGAAAGACGAGCTGCCAGACGTCCCAGTTACAGCCCTGGGCTTGCCCAATCAGACTAGCAGCTTGCTTGTCCTCACGGGAGGAGGGAGAGATAAGGAAGGGGGCTGGTACGCAAGAGCGGGCACCGTTTCAGCTCTGCCCTCTCTCTGTGCTGGCTGGGCAGTCCTCCTTCTCTGGCACCAGTTTTCCACAGGCTCCTCCAACGAGCTTCTTTCCTTAGTCAGAGCCATTCTCAAATCAATCCAAATCACTTAGAAGCCAAGCTGGAAGCATATCCAACCTGTGGGGACCCACCACCAGGGAGGGAGGCTCTTAAATCGATTTGGAAATCGCTTCCACGTGATATGAGTGGACTTGGTGAGGGAGCAGGAATCCCTGCCAAATCCCTACCTTGAGTAGGATGAAAAATTAGATTAATCTGAACAAAGCAGTCAGCAGGCAACCCCTTACCCTGCTTCCGATACTGAGGAGGACAGAAAATTGTGCCATGGTGCAGCAGAAACAGCAAGGCCTCTCAGTCGGACAGACCCGGCCTCTGGACCTGGGCCTGCGGTGCCTGTGAGCAGCTCAGAGAGAGGACGTGGACGGCAGCCACAGGCGTCTGCTTCCAGGCAAGTCTGCCACGGTGGGGGAGCCTCGGAGACCCTGGGCCAGCCTTCCCAGAGGGCAGGGCACCTGCGTGGGCACCTCACACGGCCTTTGGTCTCAGCAGCTCGTTGTCGCGTGGGCACGCCTACTTGTTCCGTTGCCGGAGCCAGTGAGAGTCCCGTGCAGGGAGCTGTCAGCAGTGGGACCACCCGCCAGGTCATTGTTCGGGCACTCAGGGTGTCCCTGGTTATTTCTCCTTACAGACAGTGCTACAGTGAAGTGACGGAGCCCCGCCCCTCCACCCCTGCTCCTACCAGACTTTCGGATTATGACTATTTTATCGTAATTGCCGGGAGCAGTTTGAAGATGCCTGTGGATCTCGATCCGTCTGTCCAAATTGCTGTTCAGAAGTCTGTGCATTTATACCGCCGCCGACAACATGGGGCGGCATCGATTTCATTGAACTCTTGCCAAGATTAAGAATCATTTTTCAATATTTTGAATGTGGATATAAAATGTGGCCTCATTATTTCTGAGCAGGGTGGTGGCTTTGTGCTGTCTTTGGCTAGGTGACTGCACTGCCAGAGTCCCTTCCCTGTGTGTTTCCAGGCTTGGCTGCAGGAGGGGTCTCGTGGCCGTGGCGGCAGATGTGAAGTAGCAGCCATGGGCCGCACACACGTGTTGTCCTCATGTCTGCGTGAGGCAGGGCGCGGCCGACACGCTCTTCGTCCCTGTCTCCTCCGTCAGCTGCTCAGACCTCTCTGTGTGTGTAAGTCCATGACCAGCCGGCTTCTGCAGGACACCCACACTGCCAAGTCCAGAGGCGACTGGGGGAACGTGTCTGTGCATCCTCACGAGCTCTGCACACGCTGCAGGCCCCCACCCACCTGACAGCCACCTGCCGTCCCTCGCTGCTGCTGGTGACTCCCGACACGTCGCCAGGCCCCACAGCGTGTGGGCTCACGTTCCTGGGAAAAGCCTGTCGCTGTCTCCCTCCACCTCGTCTCCGTCTCTGTCATCTCTGTCTGCATCTCACACTCCCCATCACTGCAGTTTCTCGGTCTCACCCCTCCATCATCGCTGGCTCTAACACCCTGTCCCAGCACTGTCTCCAATCACCATCGTCTTCACCTTCATCTCAGGAACCCCGCTCCTCACTTCTCAGCCACCGGCCACCTCTCCCCGACACTGTTCCCGCCGCCCTGCGTCTGTGTACCTGCGCCTGTGGGCTGCACTTCTCTGGCTGAGTCCCGGCCGGTACAAGGACCCCTCGTCTGTGAGCAGTCCCTGCAGACGTCCCGACAGCCCTGTCCCTGTCCCCGGGTCTCCCCAGAAGCAACCGACTGCTACTGTTTCCTACGAATCTCAGAGAGTAAATTAATTCATGCACAAGCAAGCTTATTTGTACAGGGTTATTTTTAATTTGTACACAGATGTGTGCCTTTCACATGAATGGTGGTTCTGTGTCACTCCCCCGAAGGTGGACCGTGGCCATGGTGTGGACAGCAGTGTCTGTCAGCGCGTCCTCTCCCTTCACGAGCGTGGTGGCATTTCCAGTATTGGGCGACCACAGACAGTGCTGTAGAACACTCTGGAGCGTGTGTCATTTCACACCTGTGCCGCACACCTACAGCATGGATGCGGCAGTGCGATTTCCAGGAGGAAGCGTGACTTCGATAGATGTTTCCCCGCGGGGATCATCCCAACCAGCACGTTCTAGGTGACCTGTCATCTCCTTCTCAACGTCCCTTCTCCCATCGGGGAGCTCTGGCTCACAGGGTCAGAGCCTGGAAATTCTGTTCTCGCAGATCCTTTGCCAGTGGGGTCTCATTCTGTTTCTGCTAGTGACAGCCTCTCAGTGGGACTCTGCGGCCGGGCACAGGGAGGACCTGACTTTGGCAGTGGTGTCAGACATGGGCTTCGGTGAAGGCTGGGTGGGCTCTGCCAGTGACCCTGAGCTACGACTTCCAGGGGACACGGGCCAGCGTTGAGACCCACGGTGCGCAGCTCCGCAGATCACCCCTTCTCGGCTCCTGCCTGCTTCGGAAACTTGCCTGCCCGCTGCTGTCTTGAACAGCTTCGGAAGCCTGTAATCTCTGCGAGGACCCCCTCTGGCTGGAGCGCCTGCAGGGTTGCCACTTCCCCAGCCAGACCCCCACCAGCCACGAGCACTCGGGCCTCCTCTGCAAGCCGCGGTTCCCACATGATCCTCGTCAGCAGGGAGGGCGAGAAGGTTACCTCATTGGGGCTGGATTTCAGATTTGTGTGTGCACGTGCTCGTGTGTGCAAGGCGGAACCTTCTGTTAAATGTTTAAGAGGCATTTGTATTTATTTTTGGTAAACTGGGTTCATATCCTTTGATTCTTTTCCTGTCGTATTATTGGTCTTATAGATCTGATGAACTCTTTAATAAAGATAAAAAGAAATAACTCTTTGTAACATAAATTGCAGACCCCTTCTCCAGCTTGTGGATCGTCTTTGGGTTTAGTTTAGTTTAGACATGAAGATTAAAAGAATTTTTATTTGTTTTTGTTCACCAGGGAGAGACAATGAGAGGGAAAGTGAGAAATCGCTCCCAGGAAGGATGGCCATGCCACGGTCCATTCTCTCTTGGGAACCTGGGCACGCACGTGCACACACACACACACACACACACACACACACACAGCACGACAAGCTTCCAGGACGGGGACTCGAATGGCTGCCGACCATGTGAGAGTCCACGCCTTTGCCACCGTGCCACCAGCTGCCCCGAGTACTCACATAGTGAGATTTGCTCGCTGACGGACCCTGGGTTGCTGCTGTGCCTCACGGTGGGCGGCCGGCGCTCACCAAGCATTCCTCCATGGCCCATGCACCTTCTAATCACTTCTGGTTTTTTGCACTTACCCGTTTCTCTACCTCGATCCATCACGGACTGAGAGCTACGGCCGGAGCTTTCTGCCGGAGCTTTCTTCCGGAAGGTTCCCCTGCTGCTCCTCGCGTTCTCTGAGCTCGTGAGCATCGATGCTCTGTTATGACCTGCTAGTGCCATCCTTACCAGGCTTCGTCGTGGGCTGGGCCCTCCGTCCTTACCAAGTGCCCTTCTGTGTATACGATGCCCTTTGCCCCTCAGGACAGCCTGTCTGGTGCTGACCGTTGTGTCTATGTTATTCGTTTTCGTTTGCCTCATACGCTTTTGTCTACCCGGAGTCGCTGCATTTGGCTCCATCTCGGGGACACGGCCCAGCACCAACGTTCCTTCCCGAACAGTTCAACCCCTCCGCCGGCTCAAGGCCGGTGCTCGAGGTTAGCCCTGTTACAGTGCTGCCTCCACGCCTCTGACCTTCCCTGAAAGCGTCTTTTGCTGTAGGCTCGTCGTGTCCTTCCCTTCATTATGTGTTTTATTTTTTATTCTTTGGAAGGAATGGGCATTTGCTTAATGGCTTTTTTTTGTTAAGTTTGTTGTACTCCCGGGAGAGAGATGGGGGGGGGGGGGGCGGAGATTGAGCATGAGCACACCCACATGCAGCACCTCCAGTGTTTTTCAAGCCGCTGGGTCCAGGACGTGAACCATGTCGTTGATCTTGTGGGATCTCGCTGCTTCAGCCCCCACACATGCTGGCCTGGTGGCTGGCTTACAGCTGTAACTATGGATGACACTCAGGTCTCTACTGACTACACGGAGGAGCAGTTTCAGATCTAGCAGATCTCAACTTCCTCTGCCCCTAAATTTGATTGGACATTTTATATGTGTGTGTGTGTGTGTGTGTGTGTGTGTGTGTGTGTGTATTTATTTCATTATCAAGAGAGACTGAGAAGAGAAAGAGAAAGAACTCCTTACAGGGTCCCGGAGCCACGATCACCCCCTGCTTTCAGCCAGCCCCGGGTCACGAGCAAGCGTGTGCCTGGCATACTCAGGGAGGGCTCTGGACTTGAACCGGAACCTTCCTACGGGGATGGCCTCAAAGAGCATCACGTTTTATCCCTGTGCCATCGCCTGACCCCTCTGTAGCTGCACGTCAAAGTCTCGGCTCTTCCCTTTGTACTGTACTGTATACTCGCACGTCTGTCCTGCGCTTTATCAGATCCAGTTACTTTTTGTCTCTGACTATGACAGACGTGGACATCTGTATGCCTGGTCTGCATCTCAGGTGCCCCCGTCCGTCGCTCCTTGTCCTGAGAGGTGAGACGTTGTACACTGGTTCTCAGGAACCGCGTGCGTTTGCTTTAGCTTTCGGTTCCTAGTTGAGCGTATTAACACGCCCACGCTGGTCTGTCAGTTCCTCCTTTGGTCTCTTGCTTGGCCATCACTGTTTTGCAGTAGTTTCTTCAGGGTGGGCTCCTTTCAATGATTTTCTCTAGATTTTGAATGTTCAAAACCTATTTGTTTTTTGCCTCTATATTTGTTAGGTTACAGTTTCCTTTTTGGGGAATTTGTAGCCGAATGTTGTCATGGTAACATCTGATCCAACAACTGATGTTTTTCCCTCTTGTGTGACTTGGTTTCTTTCCTGACTGTCCACAGAATTTTCTCTTAAAAACTCAGCAACATTACGAGTGGGCTTTGGCATTTTTTCTTTCAGTTTGTAGATACAAGTCTTTTTACTTTTGGAAATTGTTCTTGAATGATATTACTATTAATTTTTTTGTTATATTAATTTTTTTAGATTTAACTTAATTTTATAATTTTCATTTACTTTATATGTGTATATATGTAGATAGATAGATGATACATTCAATCACCATGTATCATTGCAGCATGCAAAATGAGTTTTTCCAGCATGAATACACAGTATATTAGCCCAGTTAAAGATATTATCATACACTTTATTCTCAACAGATAACTGTCTGTTTTTGTGCCCCTTAAATGTTTTACTTCTTTCTTTCCCCCTCGATTCCCTCCCTGTCGCCCTCCCCGCCACGCTCCTCCCACTCTGTCTCTGGTACCCACAGTCGTTCTCGTGTGTTTGTATCCTCAGTCTTTCAGGGTTTGTGTAGAGGGCAGGCGCTCGGCCTCTGCTGAGTGGGACAGGCAGTCGCGGTTTTTCATTCACTTCGATGCCGCACACCTTCGTGGGGCGCAGGAGGTCTTCCGAAGCACGGGCTGCGTGGTCACTGGGTAAGGGGCATGGCCATGGTCGTCATCTTCAGCAAAGAACATCACGTTACGCTGAACACTGCCAACCTTTTCTAATCATTCTTTTTTCTTTTTTTAAAGAATTATTTTTATTTAACTTTATTTATTAATTTATTTTAATTTGACCAGAAAAGGACAATTGAGAGTGAGAAAGAGAGAGAAAGTGAGGACTTGAGCCGTGGTCAGCCATGGGGAGTCTAGCACCCTTAACCGCTATGCCATGTGCTGGCTCTACGCTTTCGATTTTGTTCTACTCGATTTGTGTGTGTGTGTGTGTGTGTGTGTGTGTGTGTGTGTACATACACATGATTGGCAGCACCCCTTTTTAAAGAAAACTCTGTGTGGACCAGTAGATGGTGTAGCTGGACTCCCACATGGCTGATTATGGTTTTGAGTCCCAGACCCGGTGACTCGAAACCCATGCCAGGAACATGTGTGTGTGCCCAAATCCTAGGAGAATGGAGAAGGGATTGTGGTGAGACCATCCCTGGGCTGTGATTCCTCACTCTCTCTCTCTGTCTCTGGCAGTCTCCTCTCAGGCAAGCTCATGCACGCTATGGCAAAAACCTTAAAAAAAATAAAAAGAAAAGAAAAGAAACTCCTTTACATCATAGTCTGTTAATTGCTTTATTAATTTCATTACTTTTACCAGTTTTATTCTCTTCTTCAGTGGCAGTTACGTGTGTGTTGGACACTGTCATCTCCCACATCTGTGTTTCCGCACTCGCCCTCCTGAGCCTCTTGCTGACCCCACCTGGGCCGGCTGCCTCCCTGCCCCGTCCTCCGCTGCTGCGCTTCCTGCAGGCTTGCATCTGCTTTTGTGCCGCTTTCCGCTGACTTCGCGGTGCTGGCTGGCTTTATGTTTTCCCCGGGGCTTTGCCACTTTTGGCTTCATCTCTTTCCGTTTGCTTGTGATACTTTTTTTAACTAAAGAAAATTATTATTATGTTTAAAATTTGCTATAGGGTACATGTGCTCGAGAGAGAGGAGATAGAGACAGAGAGACAGAGAGAGAGAGAGAGAACAAGCTGCTAGGTCTGGGCCTTGACCATGGTTCCCATGTAGGAGTCCAGCACCTTAGCCACCGTGCCACCGGCTGGCCCCTGCTTGTGACACTTTGAGCTCTACTTTGAGCTCTCGTCAATGAACCTGATTGCTTTTTGAAGCTTTAAGATTTTCCTAATCTTGGTGAAATATCTGGTGTATTTGAAAGCAGCCGGGATAGTGCCCTGGGGTCCAGGCCGTGTCTGGCTGTGTTACCGGATTGCTCGGTCCGGTGGTCAACATCACTGTGTGCTGCTCCACGGATGACGGTCCAGCCGCGTGCCCGGCCCCTCGGCCCAGACAGGCCGGTACGTTTGCGCTGTGGTCTCCCTTGCTCCCCCTCACGCCTGCCGCCACAGGGACTCCTGAGCCCCTCCACTCCTCTGTTGGACTTTTCTCGTACAGGGCACCCTTCCCTACACTTTGGGGTTCAGTCCCGCAGAGATCTTTCTGTTTCCTAATTTCTGTTTTGCCTTTGGTTGTCTCTTGGAAGGAGGGGAAAAATCACTGTTTTCTTATGTTTCTCCATATTTCCTAGTGCCTTCAATTTGCATTTCTTCGTTAGTGAAATTGAATATTGAAATGTAGCCCAAGTAAGAAATTTAGACCAAATCCATTGTGATGCAGTGTCGCCAGGTGGGGCCGACCTGTTTGGGTTCCTTCTGCAGCTGCACGGAGCGCGGACCCTCCCTCAGGCTGGGCCGGAGAACTCATCCCCTTCGGCCTGGCAAGCTTTCTTTTCTGGGGGGAAGAGATTTTTGCTATGGGCGTGTGTGCTCACCCAAGAGACAGAGAGAGACAGAAGACAGAAGGAGAGAACTCACCCCCAGCCAGGGGGGAGGGCCACGTCACAATCCCTTCTCCTCCATTCTCCTCTCGGCATTTTGGGCATGCACACATACGTGCCCGGTGTGAGTTTTAAGCCCCTGGGTCTGGGACTTGAACAGTGGTCCACTACATGAGAGCCCAGCGATATAACCAGTGTGCCATCTGCTGGTCCCTGTCTGGCAGCTCCGGGTGGGGCTCTCAGGCATCCTCCAGCCTCGGTTCCTGCCCCACCCTGGCCATGTCTGCCACCCTGAGCCCTGCTGACCCTGCAGTTGTGGGCAGGGCTGGCCTTTCCCTGTGAGCCCGGGAGGCCTCTCCTGACCCGCATGCAGGCCCCAGGGTCTGAGCGTGGAGGCCGGCCCAAGAGGGCGCCTGCTCCGTGTCCGTGCGTGGCTCGGCCCTCCGTCGGTCTCACCCCTCAGTGGCCTCCTTCCCGACGGCCTGGACGGCCTCCCGCCCCCAGCACTGGGTAGTGCCATCCTCCCTCGTGTTCCTTGGAAGCGGGTGGGAACTCTGGAGAAGGACCCGGGGCGGGAGCAGCTGAGCCCACCATTGCCGTGGCTGTAAGTCTCTCCCACGGCAGCCGCGGTGCGGTGCCTTGTCATCGGTGAGATGAAGAGCCCCTATTTTGCGAGATGTGCAGGGATAACTCAGCTTTAAAGACCACATCCTAACAGCGGTGTGGGCCGATTTTTCCCGGGGAATCTGCCGAGAGGGCCGCCCGCGAGGTGGGAGAGCGTGCCGGAGTTACAGCTGGAACTCGCGAGAGCCGCAGCCCCGCGGCCAGGAGTGGCGCTAATGCATTTGTTAAGCATGTTTCTGAGGCTCATTTCCAGTAGAAAAACTCGTTTTGTTAAGTGTGACCTCTGAACTGCCTGCAGTGGCAGGGCCGTCCGTCTGTCCCCTTCCTCTGACTGCAGGACTGGGCCAGTAACCGGAGTCTGGGTGCTGCCTGGGTCTGTGGACACCCTATCCCCTCGCCGGGACCACGTGGAGAGAGGGAGCCCTGGGTGGTGGGGGGAGCCCTGGGGACGAGAGGACACACAGGTCGCCAGCGCTCACGTGTGTCTCCGTGGGAGGGCCTGTGTGACACATGCGCTGTCCGTGCAGTCTTAGGGGTCCAGGTCTCCACCCACGCAGGAGTTGAGACCCTCGGGGCACCAGGCATTCGGGAAGAGAGCGGAGTCAGGAGCCCACCCATAAAGGCAGCGGGGACTGGGATGAGGCTGGTGCAGGCCTGGGGCCTGGACTCAGGCTGGTGTCCTTCCTGCTGCAGTGCACCTGCTGGAGGCCCGGCCAGGTACCGGCAGAGCGGCCATTCTGCGGAAGTTCTCCCATCCGAACGCGGTCAGGTGACCCCTGTGGGACGGCTCTCCTTGGCCAGCGCCTGCCCGCGTCCAGGGCCCTCCCACCCTGGGCAGACGGTCGTGAGTCTCTTCGGGGCCCCGCGCCCCCCCGGGGTGCTAGTTCACAGGCATGCTAAGAGGAGGGGCCACGTTTCTCCTCTCCCTGTGTCGGGGCTGGGTCTCAGGTGTGCACACGAGAGTGTGTGGGGACAAGGCATTCTGTAGATGTGGTATGTTAGGAAGGTGTTTTGTAGATGTACAATCAGAGGGTTTGCAGAAAAGATTAGCCTCAGTAGTGTGGCGGACCTCACCTAACCAGGTGAAGGCTCGGACCGGAAGCTGATGTTTCCCAGAAAATAAGACATTCTGGCATTCCAAGGGTTGTCTCTTCATCAAATTGTTGTTTCCTTTTCTTTGGAGAAACTTTTCAGACTGATGTAGTCCTGCTTGAAAAACCATATTGTATGCTGTAAAGATGTACAATGATTAAATGTAAAGAAATAAAAACAGACTGAGAGAGATTCTGCTAAAGACCGCAGCATTAACACCCACTGAGCCTGCAGCCCACTGGCACACCCAGTGGGGGGCCAGCTTGCCGATCTCCACAACCGCGTGAACCTCCTCTATGAGAGAAATCCGCGGTGTCTTCTGCTGGTTCCGTTTCTCTGGAAAACAGCAGCTGACACAGCAGTCATTCCCACTTTCTCTCCGGTAACTTGCCCGGTGTGTCTGTATATCCAGGTACCGTGCTTGGTTCTGTTCGTTAGAGCCCTCCCTCCAGATGTGACTTACCTCTGTGACCTCTGTGCTGTCTTTATAATGGACAACATTCTTTTCCTGTAGTGTGTGTGTGTGTGTGTGTGTGTGTTGTTAAGAAATCTTCCTTTGCTTTGAGGTCCTAAAGATATTCTAAATATTTTTTAAAAGCTTTGCAGTTTTCCTTTTGCCACGTAGGTCATTGAACCAACATCGGTAGATCTGTGTGGACTGAGCGAGACAGTCCCCCAGGGTGGTGGGTGCGCCTCTCATGGGAGCGGCGTTATTAACTACTCCTCACACGTGGCCAGACTTAGTCACTGAATAGGGACGCACACTGTGGGTTTCTGGTCGTTATTATGCATTTTGAGGAGAATTTAGCTGGGTGGGATTGGTGGTAAGAAAACAGTATGTCCAGAACAGGATATTAGATTCAGGTTTGCGACTTATTAAACGAGCTTTTCTTCCACCGTATAAAGTATTTATGCTGCAGTTTCCATGTGACATGACTGGAGATACAAGAGACCTTTATCAAACTGTTGACAACATGGTGGGTCTTACCCCAGACCAGAGAAATGCAATCTGTTGCCATCACTGCGGGCCCCGTGTGCCCCCCGCGCGTCAGCGGCGGCCCTGAGAAGTCGTGCTCAGCACGCACATCACAACCTGACTGGCCAGCAGGCTCAGCTGAGAATGCATTGTTTGAACTAATGAAAACAACACGCTACTGCCAGGAAATGTTCTAGCTGAGCCTCCGCCTGGTGCTCTGCAGGGCCACATCAGGATTCAAATTCTATTGTATTTCTTGTACACGGACTCTCATTCCAGCAACCTCTACAGAATAATTCATTTATCCTCCACTAGTTTTAGATCTGCCTCGCTGTGTGTGTGGCTGATACTGACTGGATGTCGAGCATTGTGTATACAGAATTGTAGAAATAATTTTAAGCCCAGAGTCTTGTTATCTTCCTCTGGAGAGGGTTTGTTTAGTTTCTGGCTGGAGTCAGATGTGAAGAGGCCAGGATGACTTTAGTCCAGTCTGGAGACTGAGAACCTCAGAGCTGGCCTTTCAGCCCATGGGGACTCAACTTTCTTCTCTCAGGGTCAGAGGAGCTGAGGTCAGTGTCGGCACCAGCTCTGTCGATGGGTGTCTGTTCTGTGCTTTGCGTCTCTGCTCCTTTGATTCACTTCCTGTCTCCGTGCTGTTACTGTACTCAGTCGATCGCTTCTGGCATCTGGTGGGAAAATTCTCTCCCTTTGTTTTTGTTTTTTTTTTTTTTTTTTTTTTGAGAAGTTTTTGCTACAGGGCGTGTGCACTCACCAGAAAGAGAGAGACAGAGAGACAGAAAGCGAGAAATCACCCCCCCCCGGGGGGATGACCACGCCACAATCCCTTCTCCTCCATTCGGGATCCTGGGCACACACGCACACGTGCCCGGCGTGAGTTTAAGCCACCAGGTCTGGGACTTGAACCGCGGTCAACTACATGGGAGTTCAGCGACATAGTCATTATGTTAACTGCTGGTCCCCTCTCCCTTTGTTTTTATTTGAATATTTTCTTAGTCATTTCGGTGTCTTTGCTTTTCCAGATGAACTTTTTTTTTTTTTTATTTTAAGAATAGATACAGCAGTTTTTATTCTCATTTCCCTGGTGATTAGTGATACTGAGCATTTTTCATACATTTGTTGGCCATTTATACATCTTTCTTCTTTTGAGAAATGCCCATTCAGATTGCCTATTAAAATATTTTACAATTTCTTATTTACATTTATAATTGTGTATCTTTATGGCATATTATATGATTTTTCAAAACATGCATGTGGTCCATGATAATCAAATTAAAGTTGCTGCTATATATATTATTTTCAACAAAAAATCTTACATTCTTATGTCTTTAAATGCTTTTTCCCTGAGCCCCTCTCACCCGTCTTCCACTGTCTGCCCTCTTCTATACGGTCCCTGGTATCTACACTTGTCCTCCCTACTATTCTATCTTTGGATCTTTCCATTTCTGCCATAGAGTGCAGAAATTCAGTATTTATTGTCTTTCATAGTCTGGCTTATTTCACTTAAGTATAAATCTTCTATATTTATCCACTTTGAATCAAATGACAGAGTCTTGCCATTCTTCATGGTTGGGTAGTAGTTCCTAGTGTATATACACAAAAATGTATATGTGCCACATTTTTTCAGTCAGTCATTAGTTGTTGGGCTCTCAGGTTGATCCCATGTCTTAGAAATTGTGAATAATGCTACAGTAGACATGGATGTGCAAATGTCTTTCTGAGTATTTTCCTGTCATTTGGGTAAATACTGAGGAGTGGGACGACTGCATCATATGATAGTTCTATTTGTAGATTTTTGAGGAACCTCTGTTAGGCCAAGTTAGCATAATCACTGCCATGTTAGGGAATGCTGGGGCAAGTTAGCTTAATTGCTACCCTGTTAAGTCTTCAAGGACGGAGCCCACTTTGTTAGGACCTCAAGGACGGGAACCAGGAGTCTGGGAACTCTCAGATAAGTGGAAAACGGGAGGGCCCAGCACCTCCGAGGCAAGGTCATCCGGACCCTTAGCTGAGAGCCCTTATCTAGACCTGAGCAGGTGGTGATAGCTGGACCCTCGCTTCTCATACCCCCTCCTTTGTATGTGTTACATTCTATGAAAAATCCTGAACTATAAAAGATCCCTTTATCTTAGGCTCGGGGGTCCTTGTGAAGGCCCACTGCGACGGGCAGGAACTTGGACCCCAGCTAGCTGGAAAAATAAAGCCTCTTTTGCAGTTGCATTGTCATAGTCTTTTCTGTGTCTCCATCGGTTGGACCGATCTCTGGACCCTTACACCTCCATACTGTTTTCCACGGTGGCTGTACTGATTTACATTCCCACCAAGTGTAGAAGAGTTCACCACAGCCCCACCAGCCTTGTTGTTCTTTATTGTTTTAATCATAGACATTATGACTGGGGTTAAGTTAAATATCATTGTGGTTTTTACTTGTATTTCCCTTATAATAAGAGATGACCATTTTTCTATATTCATTTTAGAGTGTTATCTGTTCAGCTCATTTTTTTCCATTTTTAAAATTCGGATTATTCAGTTTTTTCCTTAGGTGAGCTGCTTGAGTTGCCTGTATATTCTGGTTATCAATCCCTTACCTGAAAATTAATTTGCAAATATTCTCTTCTATTCTTTGTGTTGTCTCTTCACTCTAATTGCTGTGCAGAAGCTTTTTAACCCAATGTAATCCCACTTGTTTATTTTTTGAAATTGTTGCTTGAGTTTTAGGGGTCTCGTTTAAGAAATCATTGCCCCCCCCCCAATGTCTTCAAGAGTTTCCCCTGTGTTTCTACAGATAGTTTTATAGTTTGAGGCTTTGCATTTAGATCTTTGCTCCATTTTGAGTTGAGTTTTGTTAGTAATGTGAGAGAGTGATTCAGTTTCATTTTTCTACTGGTGGATATCCAGTTTTTCCAGCACTTTTGGCTGAAAAGACTTTCTTTTCTCCATTGGATTGTCTCATATTATTTATCAAAAACTAATTGACTGTATGTTTTGGGATTTGTTTCTGGATTCTTTACTCAATTACATTGGCCTATGTGTATATTTTTGTGCCAGTACCATGCTGTTTGATTATCACAGCTTTGTAGAATATTTTGAGGCTGGGCAGTGTGATGTATCCTACTTTATTCTTTTTGCACAGCATTGTCTTGGTGATATGGCATCTTTTAGAAGTCCAGACACATTTTATGATTTCTGTGAAGAATATCACTGATAATTTTATTTAAATTGCATTCAATTTGTAAATTAATTTGGGTATAATTGGTATTTTGGTTATATTGATTCTTTCAATCAAAAAACCTGGGTGTTTTTCGATTTTTTTTTTTATATCATATACAATTTTTTTTCAGTTTTTCATAGTTTTCCTTGTAGAGGTCTTTCATTTCTTGGATTAGGCTTATTTCTAGATTTTTAAAATTTTTTTTGAAAAGTTTTTGCTATAGGGCACGTGCGCTCACCAGAAAGACAGAGAGAGACAGAGAGATAGAAAGCAAGAAATCACCTCCCAGAGGGGATGGCCATGCCACAATCCCTTCTCCTCCATTCTCCTCTCGGGATCTTGGGCACACACGCACATGTGCCTGGCGTGAGTTTAAGCCACCAGGTCTGGGACTCGAACCGCGGTCGACTACATGGGAGTCCAGCGACAGCCATTATGCCAACTGCTGGTCCCTAGATTTTTAAATTTTGTGTGTGCATGGCTATTGTAAATGGGATTGCTTTCTTCAATTCTTCCTCAGTCTGTTCATTCTCTGTGTATAAAAATGCTATAGATTTTTGAACATTAATTTTGTATCCTGCCACTTTATTAATTTCACATGTTACTTCTAGGAGTTTTTTTTTAAAATAGATACTTTTGGATTTTCTATGTAAATAATCCTGTCATCTGCAAATAGGGATAATTTTACTTCTTCCTTTCCTATTTGAATGCTTTTTTTTTTGAGAGCTTTTTTGCCATAGGGCGCATGCACTCACCAGAAAGACAGAGAGAGACAGAGAGACAGAGAGTGAGAAATCACCCCCAGGGAGGATGGCCATGCCACAGTCCCTTCTCCATTCTCTTCCTAGGATCTTGGGCATGCATGCACACGCACCGGTGTGAGTTTAAGCTACTGGGTCTGGGACGTGAACTGTGGTTGACTACATGGGAATCCAGTGACATAGCCATTATGTCATCTGCTGGTCCTTAAATGCCTTTTATTTTACCCTCTCGTCTGAATGCATTAACTAGAACTTCAAATACTATATTGAGGGAACCAGCAGTTAGCATAATGGCTATGTCACTGGACTCCCACGCAGTCGACCGCGGTTCGCGTCCCAGATCCGGTGGCTTAAAACTCGCGCCGGGCACGTGTGCGTGCGTGCCCAAGATCCCTAGAGGAGAATGGAGGAGAAGGGATTGCGTCGTGACCATCCCCCCTGGGGGGTGATTTCTCGCTTTCTGTCTCTATGTCTCTCTCTGTCTGTCTGGTGAGCGCATGCGCCCTATAGCGAAAACCTCTCCAAAAAAATACTATATTGAAAAGGAGAAGAGAAAGTGGAAAACCTTGTTGTGTTCCAGTTTTTAGTGAGAAAGCTTTCTGGGTTTTCCATATTTAGTATGATACTAGCTATGGAATTTTCATATATGGCTTTAATTGTGTTGAGAAATGTACCTTCAATACCTATTTTGTTGAGAGTCTTAATCATGAAGGGATTTTATCAAATGCTTTTTCTGCATCAGTTGATATGATCATATGTTTGCATCTTTCCTTCTATTAGTGTGATGTGTTCCATTTATTATTTTGCATATATTGAACCATCCTTGCATCCTGAGATAAAGCCTATCTGGTCATAGTATGTAATCTTTTTAATGTGCTGTTGAATTTGATTTGCTGATATATTTTTAAAGATTTATTTTATTATTTATTTATTTTAACTTGACCAGAGAGAGACAGAAAGAGAGAGAAAGTGAGAAAGCAAGCCACCAGATCCGGGACTTGAACCACGGTCGGCCATGTGCCCCTAACCACCACGCCATCTGCTGGCCCTGATTTACTTTTTTTTTAAAACTTTTTAAAAATAATTACTTTATTTAACTTTATTGTTTGCTTATTTATTTGAATTTGGCCAGAGACGGGGAGAGAGAGAGAGAGAATGTGAGAAAGCAAAGCCACCAAGTGCAGGACTTGAACCAGGGTCAGCCATGTGGGAGTCCAGTACCCTTAACCACCATGCCATCTGCCGGCCCCCCGATTTGCTAATATTTTGATGAGAAGTTTTGCATCTCTTCATCAGGGATATTGGTTTGTGGTTTTATATTTTTTGATATGTCCTTATCTGCTTTTTGTATCAAGAAGATGGAGGCTTTATAGAATGAGTTTGGGAAGGTTTCTTCCTTTTGGATCTTTAGAAATAGTTTAAGGAGAATTGGGGTTACTTCTTCTTTAAAAGTGTTGTAGAATTTAGAAATAAAACCACTGGGACTTGGGCTTTTCCTTGTTTATTGCTATTTATTTATTACTGATTTAATCTATTTGCTTGTTATTGGTCTATTCAGGCCTTCTATTTCTTCCTGATTAAATCTGAGTATATTAAATGTGTCCAGAAATTTGTCTACTGCATCTAGATTTTCTAATTTGTTGGTGCAGAGTCTCTCATAGTATTCCCTCATGATCTTTTGTAATTCCATAGTATCTATTGTAATATTGCTGTTTCATTACTGATTTTACTTACCTTCTTCCTTTCTATGTATTTCTTTCTTTCTTTCTTCCTTCTTTCTTTCTTTTCTTTTCTTTTTTTTTTTTTTGAGAGGTTTTTGCTATAGGGCACGTGCTCTTGCCAGAAAGACAGAGAGACAGAAAGCGAGAAATCACCCCCCAGGCGGATGGCCAAGCCACAATCCCTTCTCCTCCATTCTCCTCTCAGGATCTTAGGCATGCACGCACACGCACCTGGTGTGAGTTTTAAGCCACCAGGTCCGGGACTCGAACCGTGGTCTACTACGTGAGAGTCCAGCGACATAGCCATTATGCCAGTTGCTGGTCTCCCTTTCTATGTTGTTCTAGCTAATGGTTTGTTAATTTTGTTCATTCTGTCAAAAAGTAAAAAGCTGTTTTTTTAAGATATAAACTCACTCAGATGAAATTTGGAATGAGCTTATCAGATTCCACAAAACACCCGATTAGTTTGATTGGATTTGTGAAAAAGGTGTAGAATGGTTTTGGAGAAATGGCATCTTCATGGTGTTGACCTTTCCCTTGCACAAGCATGGTACACTTCCCAGTTTCATCACATTTTCAAATGGATCCTCCTATATGTTCTCTTTCATTTTTTAGGGTAGCTTTAGACTTACAGGAAAACAGAGAAGAAAGGAGAGCATTCCCATATATTCCTCTCTCATTTCCTCTATTATTAACATTTTTCATTTAAGCGGTACGTTTGCTACAATGGATGAACCAATATCAGTGGATGAACCATTATCAATACATTAACATGAACTGAAGTTCATAGTTCATATTTAAGCACACTCTGTATCGTGCAGTTCTGTGAGTTTTGCCAAATGCATAATGTCATGTACCCACCATTATAGAATTGCACAGAATATTTTGACTACTCTGAAAACCCTCTGTGCTTCTTTTATTCATACTTCCTCCCTCTTCCCAAACCCTTGGCAACCACCGATTGTTTTTAAACTGGCTTTAAAGTTTTACCTTTCACAGAGTGTCATATAGTTAAAATCATTCAATATGTAGCCATTCCAGACTGGCTTCTTTCACTTAGCAGTATACACTAAACTTTTCTTCATGTCATTTTGTGACTTGAGAACTCACTTCTTTTCATTGCTGAATAATATTATATTATCTGGTTGTAGTACTGTTTGTTTATATATAAGCTTATTAATGTATAATAGTTTTTAGTGATTATGAATAAAGCTCCTATAAACATTCCAGAGCAGGTTTTGTGTGAAAATAAATTTTCAACTCAGTTGGGTAAATGCCAGGAATGCAATTGTGGGATCCATTTATAGGAGTATGCTTAACTTTATAAGAAATGGCCAAAGTGTTTTCCAAAGTGGCTGCACCATTTTGCATTCCCATAAGAAATTAATGAGAGTTCCTGTTGCTCTACATTCTCAATAGCATTTGATGTTGTCAGTGTTTTGGATTTTCATAATTCTAATAATTACATGGTTTATTTATTTATTTATTTATTTAGAGAGATTTTTGCTATAAGGTGCATGCACTCGCCAGAAAGGCAGAGAGAGAGAGAGAGAGAGAGAGAGATAGAAAGCGAGAAATCACCCACCAGGGGGATGGCCACGCTGCAATCCCTTCTCCTCCATTCTTCTCTTCGGATCTTGGGCATGCACGCACATGCACCCAGCGTGAGTCTAAGCCACCGGATCTGGGACTCGAACTGCGGTTGACTACATGGGAGTTCAGTGACATAGCCATTATGCTAACTGCTGGTCCAGATGTCTCATTATTTTAATGTTTTATGATGTCAAACATATACTTTATAGGCCTATGTATCATCTGTACTCTCTCTGGTAAAGTGTCTGTACTTTTTCTTGTTTTAAAATTGGGTTGTTTGTATGTTTGGATGCAAGTCTTTTATTAAATATGTCATTTTAAAACATTTTCTCCTAGACTTGTCATTCTTTGGACAGTATCTTTCATGGAGTCTTTAATTTTAATAAAGTACAACTTAATTTTTTCATAAATCATGCTTTGAGTATTGTATCTAAATAAAATTCATCACCCTAACCCTAACCCTAAATCCAAGGTCATCTAGAGTTACCTCCTAGAAGTTTTAGTTTCACATTATTTATTTAGGTATTTGATCCATTTTGAGTTAATCATCATAAAAGGGTAAGTCTGTGTCTAGATATTTTTTTCCCATGCAGATGTCTGGTCATACCAGAACATCTTGTTGAAAAGACTATCCCATCTCCAGTGAATCATCTTTGTTAAAGATTAGTTGACTGTGTATGGGTTTGTTTTTGGGCTCTCTGTTTCATTCCATTTATCTATTTGTTTATTTCATCATTAGTACTGTATTGTCTTAGTCACCATTGTTTTGTTTTATAGTAAGTTTGTTCATACTTTGGGATTTTTACATAACAATTATGCCATCTGAAACAAAGACATTTTGTATACCCTTTATTTCATTTTCTTGTCTTACTGCATAAGCTAGAACTTTTAGTACAATATTAAATAGAAATAGTGAAAGGGGACATTCTTGCTTAGTCTCTGATTTTGGGGGGGGCAGTTTCTTGTTTCTTATCCATAAGTATGATGTCAGCTATAGATTTTTTTTGTAGATGGGGACCAGCAGTTAGTGTAATGGCGATGTCGCTGAACTCCCATGTAGTCGGCCGCGGTTTGAGTCCCGTACCCGGTGGCTTAAAATCGCACCGGGCGTGTGTGCATGCATGCCCAAGATCCCAAGAGGAGAATGGAGGAGAAGGGATTGTGGTGTGGCCATCTCCCCTGGGGGGTGATTCTCGCTTTCTGTCTCTCTGTCTCTCTCTGCCTTTCTGGCAAGCGCATGTGCCCTATAGCAAAAACCTCTCAAAATAAAAAAGATTTTTTGTAGATGGACTTTAACAAATTGAGGAAATTCTCCTCTAATCATAGTTTGCTGAGAGCTTTTCTCAAGAATTGGTGTTGAGGTTTGTCAATTTTTTTCTGTTATCTATCCATATGATTACGTGATGAGCCTTGCCAGATACACCATGTTCTTGGATTTTCCGGCCTCCAGAACCATGAGTCAAAACATTCTGGTTCCTTAAGAATTACCTAGTCTGTGGTATTCTGTGATAGCAGCAGAAAACAGACAAAGACACCTCCCAAAGGCACAAGTTCCAAGTACCATCGCACTAGTAATTTAAGTGTCAACATATACATTTTATGGAAACATAAGCATTCTATTGATAGCAGATATAATTCACATGCTGCAGAATTTACCCATTTAATGTGCTCAATTCACACATTATTGGTATATTCAGTATTGTGAAAGTTCACAGCAATCTAATATTGTCACGTTGCATATTTTTCTTCTTTCTGTTTAACATATCTTTATCTACATTTAATCATTGTGTGTCTTTATGGCATACAATATGGTTTTTTAAAACATACATGCATTGCATGTCAAGCAAATAAAAAATATTACTGGACACATTATTCTCAACAGGTAACGTTCCTTTCTTTTTTTTTTTTTGGGGAGGTTTTCGCTATAGGGCGCGTGCGCTCGCCAGACAGACAGAGAGAGAGACAGAGAGACAGAAAGCAAGAATCACCCCCCAAGGGGGGATGGCCATGCCGCAATCCCTTCTCCTCCATTCTCCTCTCGGGATCTTGGGCACGCACGCACATGCTCCTGGCGTGAGTTTTAAGCCACTGGGTCTGGGACACAAACCACGGTCGACTACGTGGGAGTTCAGTGACATAGCCATTACGCTAACTGCTGGTCCCAGGTAATGTTCCTTTCTTGAGTCTTTCATTTCTTTGTGTGAGCCCCTCCCTCCTACCCCTCACTGCCTGCACTCCCCATACAGTCTCTAGTATCTACGTGCACAACAATTTAGTTTTTAAATCTTTTACTTCTTACCCATCTGTAATGAGTCCCTGTTCCCCTAACTTTACCTCTACCCTAAGGAGTCACTAACCTGTTCTCTGTCTCTTGAGATTTACCTCTCCTGGACATGTCATGTACATGAAGTCACATAATAGTTGACTTTTCTACGTCTAGCTTCTCTCACTTAGCACATTTCCAAGTTCCATCCCCTCGTCCCACGTGTCAGTGCTTCACTCCTTTATTGCTAAGTGATAGTCCATTGTATCAACATTTTGTTTGTGTGTTTGGGCATTTGGATTGCTTTCTTTTTTAACTATATGAATAATGCTGTTCTAAAAATGCTTGTACAAGGCTTGTGGGAATATATGTCTTAGTTTCTCTTGTGTGTATACCTAGAAGCAATATTGCTGGCCAAATATTTAACCATTTGAGGAATTACCAGACTATTTTCCAAATGTAATAATGTTAAGCATCTATTCATATGTTAATTAGCCATTTCTATATATTCTTAGAAGAAATGTCCATTCAAATTGTTTCCCCATTTTGAAAATTGAGCTACTGGGACCAGCAAATGGCATACTGGTTATGTCAATGAACTCCCACATTGCCAACTGTTGTTTGAATCCTGGACATGGTGGCTTCAAACTCATGCCTGGTACATGTGCCTGTGTGCCCAAGATCTCAGGAGGAGAATGGAGGAGAAGGGATTGCGGGTTTGGCTATCCGCCCCGGGGAATGATTTCTCACTTTCCCTCTCACTGTGTCTGTCTCTCTCTCCAGTGAGCATACATGACTTAAGGCAAAAACCTCTCAAACAAATTTTTTTTTTTTTTTAGGTATCTGTCTTTTTAGTGTTGCATTGTAAGTGCTGTCTATATATTTTAGAATAAGTCCCTTATTAGATATGTTTTTTCAAATATCTGATAAGTTGTCTTTTCATTTTCTTGATAGTACTGTTTGCAGCGCAAAGTTAAAATTTGATGTAGTCTAATTTAACTCTTTTTACCCTTGGTTGCTAGTGCTATCATTTTAATAGCTAAGAAATATTAACTGACCCAAGTCAACAGAGATTTAGTCCTAGGTATTTTTCTAAGAATTTTGAAGTTTTAGCTCTTATAGACAGGTTTTTGGTCCGTTTTCAGTTAATTTTTGTGTCTGATGCGTAGTAGGGGTCCAACTTCATTCTTTTATAGATAGGTATACAATGTCTAGTACTATTTGTTGAAAATTCTACTTTTTCTCCTTTGGATTTTCTTAGTATCTTCCTTAAAAATCAATTGGCCATGGCCCTGGCGTGATTCCGTCCTGCGCAGCTGTCTTCGGGAGCCGTAGTCGTTTACCTCCGTCCGCCTTCTCGCCCACCCAAGTGTGTGCCACCACCCCATGGAAGATTCGATGGACCTGGACATGAGCCCCCTGAGGCCCCAGAACTATCTTTTCGGTTGTGAACTAAAGGCTGACAAAGATTATCACTTTAAAGTGGATAATGATGAAAATGAACACCAGTTATCTTTAAGAACGGTTAGTTTAGGGGCTGGTGCAAAGGATGAATTGCACGTTGTTGAAGCAGAAGCAATGAATTATGAAGGCAGTCCAATTAAAGTAACACTGGCAACACTGAAAATGTCTGTAAGCCAACGGTTTCCCTTGGGGGCTTCGAAATAACACCACCTGCGGTCTTAAGGTTGAAGTGTGGTTCAGGGCCTGTGCATAGTAGTGGACAGCACTTAGTAGCTGTGGAGGAAGAGGCAGAGTCAGAAGAAGAAGAGGAAGAGGACGTGAAACTCTTAAGTATATCTGGAAAGCGATCTGCCCCTGGAGGTGGAAGCAAGGTTCCGCAGAAAAAAAGTAAAACTTGCTGCTGACGAAGGTGATGAAGATGAAGGTGATGATGATGAAGATGATGATGACGATGATGATGATTTTGAAGATGAGGAAACAGAAGAAAAAGCTCCAGTGAAGAAATCTACACGAGATACTCCTGGCAAAAATGCTCAAAAATCAAACCAGAACGGAAAAGACTCAAAACCATCAACACCAAGATCAAAAGGTCAAGAATCATCCAAAAAACAGGAAAAAACACCTAAAACACCAAAAGGACCTAGTTCTGTAGAAGACATTAAAGCAAAAATGCAAGCAAGTATAGAAAAAGGTTCTCTTCCCAAAGTGGAAGCCAAGTTTATCAATTATGTCAAGAATTGCTTCCGGATGACTGATCAGGAGGCTATTCAAGATCTCTGGCAGTGGAAGAAGTCTCTTTAAGAAAATAGTTTAAACAATTTGTTAAAATTTTCCGTCTTATTTCATTTCTGTAACAGTTGATATCTGGCTGTCCTTTTTATAATGCAGAGTGAGAACTTTCCCTACCGTGTTTGATAAATGTTGTCCAGGTTCTATTGCCAAGAATGTGTTGTCCAAAATGCCTGTTTAGTTTTTAAAGATGGAACTCCAACCTTTGGTTGGTTTTAAGTATGTATGGAATGTTATGATAGGACACAGGAGTAGTGGTGGTCAGACATGGAAATGAGACAAAAATATACACGTGAAATAAACTCAGTATTTTAATAAAGTAAAAAAAAAATCAATTGGCCATGAATATAATGGTTTATTTTAGGACTTTCCATTCTGTTCCATTGATCTACACATCTTTGCTCTGCCAGTATCACATTGTCTTGATTGCTGTGCTGTGAAGTAAGCTTTGAAACTGGAAAGAGGAGGCTTCTTTAAATTTGTTGTTCTTTTTCAAAATTGTCTTGAGTATTCAGGGTTCATTGATTTTACATATGA
This sequence comes from Tupaia tana, assembly GCA_026018925.1. Taxonomy (NCBI): domain Eukaryota; kingdom Metazoa; phylum Chordata; class Mammalia; order Scandentia; family Tupaiidae; genus Tupaia; species Tupaia tana. Next base: position 225,526,326 of record JAKSZU010000006.1, read on the forward strand.
ATTTTAGGATCAACTTGTATCTTTCTGCTAAAAAATCTAGCTGAAATTTTAATGGGGATTGTGTTGAGCCTTTAGATTAATTTAGAGACTACTGCCATCTTAATAATGTCTTCCAATCTGTGTTGCCTTTCTAGTTTTTTTTTTTTTCCATTTTTGCATCCCTTAAATGTTTTACTTCTTTTTTTAATTTTAAATTTATTTATTTACATTCATTCACTGTACCTCAATACAGTATACAAAATGAGATTTTCCATCCATAATACACTGTATATTGGCTCAATCAAGGATATTACCATAATGTTGTTGTCAACAAATAACTTTCCATTTCTTGTTTCTTATATATTTTGCTCCCCCCCTCATGATTCCCTACCTCTCACCCTCTGCCATTTCCCATCCTCTTCCCACACTGTCTTTGGTATCTACAGTTGCTTTCCATGCCTTTTCCCCCACATTTTATTGATTCACTAAAGATCTTAATTAATCTAAATGCTTTCATTAGCATGCACAGCTGATGTATACATATCTATGAACACTTGTCAAAAACCTCAGTGAATAAAATGAATATACTATAAAGTAGCACCTAGCTGGGGGTATATAGCTTACTGCAGTCATTAAATTGGTATTTTTTTAAATGGATTTTTTTTTAATTTCAAGAAAAATAGTTTTAGTTTTAATAGATCAAAATCAGAAAATGTTAAGAAAATTTGCTTAAGACTTAAAGCCAGAAAAAAGGTTAGGATTCAGTTCAAACAGTAGGTAGATGAACCTATCAACAGTTCAAGAGAAGACAAAAAGTCTTAAATCTGGAAAACAAAGCATAGAAGAAAATCAGTAATGTTTTAGTCAAAAGTCATGAAATTCTATTTCACCAGTTTAGTCTCTTCTATTGAATTTGCAGTGTTACTGTGGTCTGATCTTCCCATTTAAATTCTGGAAGTTCACCTTCAAATCTGGACTTGTCCCTATATTAGGCTGGCCATTTTCCTGGCTGTTTCTGAACTCTTATTTCTGTGCATCCGACTTTAGTTTTCTTGGTATGGCACTCCCTTCAGCACTTCTTGGAGATCTGGCCTGGTGTTGGTAAATTCTTTCAAGTTTTGTTTATCTGAGAATGTTATTGTCTTTTTTACCCCCTATATGAAGAATAATCTTGCTGGGTATAGTATTCCCCCTATATGAAGAATAATCTTGCTGGGTATAGTATTCCCCCTGTATGAAGAATAATCTTGCTGGGTATAGTATAAATTGTTTTTCACTTAACACTTCAAATATATTTTCCAATTCTTTCCTTGCTTGCATTGTTTTTAATGAGGGGTCTGACGTTACCTTTATGGGATATCCTTTGAAAATAACTTGACATTTTTCTCTTGCCAAATTTAGTATCTTATCTTTGTCTGTGGTTTTGGACAGTCTGGCTATGATATGTCTTGAAGAAGATCTTCTTGGGTTGATTCTATGTGGGGTCTTTTGTATTTCTTGGGTCTGAATATTTGAGTGCCTCTCTATGTTTGGAAAGTTTTCTTCCAGGATTTCATGGATAGATTATCAATGCCCTTATAGTTTCTTCACCTTCTGGGAGGTATTTTTGGGCATTTAATGATATCTAGTCTTACTTGTATGTTATTCTCATTTTTGGAGGTATTTTCTCAGTCTTTTTGGTGAATTTTTCTAGGTCAGAGGTTCTATTTTCTACATCTGAGATTGGATCTTCTGCAAAATCTAATCTGCTTATAATACTTTCAAGGGAGGTTTTGAGTTCCTGTATTACAGCCTTCATCTCTAACAATTGCATTTGATTCTTTTTTATGGTGTTTATTTCCTCTTTCAGATTGTGCAAGAATTTCTTCACCTCCTGGAACTCATTGTTTCTTTTCTCCTGTGTTTTCCAGGGTTCGTTGTCTCTCTTCTCTTGCATCTCTGTTGGCTTTATCACTATGAATATTTTAAATTTTTTATCTGACATCTCCATGATATTCCTTTGTATTTTCTGTGGAGGATGAGGAGTTATTCTTTTCCCTTAAGGGAGAGAGATTTTTTTTTTGATCTCTCATATTTCTTGTGCCTCGGCGGTAGTTTCTGGTCATCTGATGGATTATACATTTTTTTCCCTAATTTTTGGAATTAAGTTTGAGCATTCAGAGGCATGCAGGAGGAGGTGATTTGCAGTACCATTTTCCTCCTTTTGTGCAGCAGATTCCATGGAAATTGAGGATTAATCTGACCCTAAAAGCATTTGGCTACTGTGCACCTAGACCTTTCTAGAAATTCAGTGTGTTGGAGGCTGAGCAGAAAAGTGAGAAAGGTAAAAGAAAAGGAAAAGAAGACAAACAGAAAGAGAGAGAGGAGAGAGGGGGGAGAGAGGGGAGAGAGGGGAGAGAGAAAGAGAGAGAGAGAGGAGCGAGTGAAATCAAGACAAAAATAATAAAAAAAGAAAAAAGAGGAAAAAAAATTAAAGCAAAAACTGAAAAGCAGGTAGCATGCTAGCATGCTGAGGGAAAGGGGCTGCTCAGAACTCAGACATAGATGGCTGGTGGTTGGCTTGTCCTATATGGGGTCGGGGCAGGAAAGGTAAGAATTAACAAGATAAAAGAGCATCAGAGAGCTAAGAAGTTTAAAATTTTTTTAAAAAAAATTAGAGAGAGATGGAGAGAGTCAGAGAGAATGAACAAGGTGCTCTAACCTGGCTAGATCTAGGGGACAGGAGGGTGAAGTCTGGGCAGAAGGTCTTCAGTGGTCCTAATTCCTGAAAGGGCCTGCTCAGAACTCAGATATAGAAGGCTGGTGTTGGGCTTGTCCTGGCTAGACCTGGGGGCAGGAGGGTGAAGTCTGGGCAGAAGGTCTTCAGTGGTCCTAATGCCTGAAGGGGGTTGCTCAGAACTCAGATATAGAAGGCTGGTGATGGACTTGTCCTGGCTAGACCTGGGGGCGGGAGGGTGAAGTCTGGGTAGAAGGTCTTCAGTGGTCCTAATCCACCTTTCTAGTTATTTATATTTTCTTTCATTTATTCTGATGTTTCATAGTTTTTAGTGTACAAGTATAGCATTTCTTTGGTTAAATTTATTCCCAAAAGTTTTAGTCTTCTTAAAAGTTATTGAAAGTAGAATTGTGGAGGCCAGAAGGTGGTGTAGGGGTTAAGGTGCTGGATTTCCATGTGGCTGACTGTGGTTCCAGTCCCAGAACTGGAGGTTGAAAACTCATACCAGGCACATGTGTATGCATGCCCAAAATACTGAGAGAAAAATGGAGGAAAAGGAATTGTGGCATGGCCATTCCCCCAGAGAGTGGTTTCTTGCTTTCTGTCTCTCTTTGTCTCTCTGGTGGGCACATACACCTTATATCAAAAATCTCTCTCTAAAAAAAAAAAAGAAAGAAAAAAAAAGAAAATAGAATTGTTTTCTTGATTTCACTTTTGAATTTTCATTAAAATATCTAAAAATACAATAGATCGGTTTTGCTTTTTGCTATAGGGTATGTGTGCGAGAGAGAGAGAGTGAGAAATCACCATCCAGGGGGATAGCCATGCTACAATCCCTTCTCCTCCAGTCTCCTCTCAGGATTTTGGGTACGTGTGCACATGCACCCAGCCTATTTTTCAAGCTGCTGGATCCGGAACTTAAACCACATATTTGTCATGTGGGATCCAGCCATCTCAAACACTACACCACTGACTGGCTCCCAAACGCTATTGATTTTGTATATTTATCTTATATCTTGCAACCTCTCGAACTGGTTTAGTGCTCGCTTCGGCAGCACATATACTAAAAAAAAAAATTGAACTGGTTTATTAGTTATAATAGTTTTATAGTGGATACCTTGGGTTTTCTTTATTCAAATCATGTCATGTTTAATAGATATAGCTTTAACGTTTAATTTTCATTTCTGATGCCTTTTACTTTCTTGTCAAATTAGGTATATAGGCTCCCCTGTAAAATGTTAAATAGAAGTTGTAAGAGTAATGACCTTTTTTATAGTGTATCTGTTGAAATGATAATATAATTTTGTCCCTTTATTCTATTAATATGGTGTTTTACATAGATTTTTAAGGTATTATGCCAATCTTGCACTCCTGACGCAAGTCCTATGTGGTCTTGGTGTTCATTTTTTTCTTTTGTTGGATTCAGTTTGACAGCATTTTGTTGAGGACTTCTGCATGTATAGTCAGAAGGCTAAGTGGCCTTTAGTTTTCTTTTCTTGTAATGTCTGGTTTTGCTATCAGGGTAGTATTGACCATATAGAAAAAATTAGGGTGTATTCCCTGCTTGTCTATATTTTGGAGGATTTATGAAGAACTGATATTAATTATTCATAGAATATTTGGTAGAATTCTCTAGTGAAGCCATATGAGCATGCAAATTTCATTTTGGGAAAGTTTTGTTTACAAACCAACTATACCTACAAGACATCTATAAAGCACTCCACTCAACAACAGCATACACATTCCCAAGGGCACCTGGAAAATTCTCTTATAGTTCATATACCAGTCATAAAACAAGTATCAATAAGCTTAAAGGGATTGGACTTGTACAAAGTATATTCTCTAATTACGATAGAACAAAATAAGAAATCAGTAACATGACAAAATTTTGGAAATTAAAAAACATGTGGATATTAAATAATGTACTTCTAAACAACCAATGGGTCAAAAATAAACTGCAGGGGCCAGCAAGAGGAGTGGTGGTTAGGGGCGCTAGACTCCCACATGGCTGACCACGGTTTAAGTCCTGAACCTGGCAGCTTATGGTCTCACTTTCTCTCTCTCTCTCTCTCTGTCCCTCTCTGGTCAAATTTAAATAAACAAAGTTAAATAAAATAATTCTTTTAAAAAAGAATAAACTGCAGAGAAATTAGAAAATACTTTGTGGTGAATGAAAATGAAGATACAATATAATAAAACATATGCGGTGCAGATAAAGCAGTGTTCAGAGGAAATTTTATAGCTGTATATTCTTATGTTAAAAAATTAAAAATGTAAACAATTAACTTTCTATCCTAAGAAACTAGAAAATGAAGAACAAACTAACCCTTAAGCCAAAAAGAAATGAATAAGATGAGAGCAGAGTAATGAAATAGAGACAAATCACGGAAATAAAACAACTAAAATTAAGAATGAATGAAAGACAGTACTACCAATCTTATAGAAAAAAACGAATATGATAAGAACATAGCATGAGCAAATTTGATGAGCTATATTAAATAAATAACTTCCTGAAAGACACACACTATTTATTTATTTATTATTTTTTAGAAGACTTTTGCTATAGGGCACAAGTGCTCACCAGAGAGACAGGGAGAGAAGAAAGTAAGAAATCACCCCCCTCCCCGGGGAATGGCCACGCTGCAATCCCTTCTCCTCCATTCTCCTTTCAGAATTTTGGGCATGCATGCACGTACATACGGCATGCGGTTAAGCTGCCGGGTCCAGGACATGAACCTCAGTCGACTTTATGGGAGTTTAGCAATGTAACTATTACACCATCTGCTGGTCCTGACACAAGCTATTTAAACTGACTCAAAAGAATGATAAAATATGAATATACTTATAGCAAGTAAAATGATTGAATTAGCATTAAAATACATACAAAGAAAAATAAGATACATATGACTTTACTGTGGATTCTACCAAAAATATACAGAGCTAATACCAATTATTTACAAAATCTTCCAAAATATGCAAGTGGAAAGCATCCATCCTAACTCATTTTATGAGACCCGTATAATTCTGACATCAAAGCCAGACAAAAACATCAGAAGAAAACAACAGATTAACATTGCTTATAGATAGAAACAAAGAAATCCTAATGAAATACTAGGAAACCGAGTCAGCAACACACACCCCCCCCCCCCCCACACACACACACACATGGAAACAGCAATCATGACCAAGTGGGATTTTTTCCAGAACATCTGAAAATCACGTAATGTAATACACATCATGTTAAGAGAATCAAAGAAAATAAACAAAAACAGCATGATTGTCTCAATAGACGTGGGAAAACCATTTTACAAAAGTTCCACACATTTGCATGGTTAAGAAAAAGACTAAACTAACTAGGATTACAAGGATAATTTCTCTACTTGAGTTAAAGGATCTCTGCAAAAACCATGACTTCCTGACATTTTAATGGGAAAAGAAGGAACGCTTTCCTCCACGCTTCAGGAACAAGGCAAGGATGTCTGTGGTCAGCTGATTTTTGAAGAGAATACCAAGACAATTCAATGGGTAAAGAACAGTTTTACCACAAATGGTGCTGAAACAAATGGATATCCCTGTGCAATGGAATGGAGTTGGAGTACCTCTTGACAACATCTGCCAAAATTAACTCAAAATGTAGCATATATAAAGATGAGCTCTTAAACATAAGAGCTAAAATTATAAAACTCTTAGAAAAAAATGCCATAAATCTTCATGACATTGGTTTCAGCAATGGCTTCTTAGATACTACTTCAAAACCCTAAGCAACAAGATAAAAATATATTAATTGGACTTTTGTATTATGATGGACTTCATCAAGGAAATTAAAAGACAGCTCTTAGAATGGATGAAAATGTTGGCAAGTTATATATCTAATATGGATTTGTATCCAGGATATATAAAGAACTCTTACAACACAATAACAAAAAGACAAATAACCCAATTAAAAATGGGCCAGAATTTTAATAGGCATCTTTCCCAAGGAGATAAACACATGACTATTAAGTGTGCAAAAGGATGTTCAACATCTGTAGCCATCAAAGAAACGCAAAATCACATTGTGTTACCCCTAAAGCCCACTATAATGCCATAATTAAAAAAAAATTGTAAATGTTGGAGATAGTATGGAAAAATTGGGACTCTCATACACTGCTGGCAGAACTATAAAATGGAGCGACTTTTTGGTTAAGCAATATGGCAGCTTCTCCGGACATAAACATAGAATTACCCTATGACCCAGAAATTCTGTTCTTAGGTACACTCCCAAGAGAAACAAAAATACATGTTCACACAACAATTTGTACACAAATGTTTGGAACAACATTTATGAATATCCAAATGTGCAACATTTATGAATATCCAAATGTGGAAACAATTCAAGTGTCTATAGACGAGAGGTGGATAAACAAAATGTGATACATCTGTACAATGAAATATTTGGCAATAAAAAAGGGGCAAAGTACTAATGCATGCTGTACTGTAGATGAACCTTGGAAACATACCAAGTGAAAGACGGCAAATACTGTGCTATTCCATTGATATGAAATGTACAGAGCAGGATAGCTGGTCAAGGAAGAAGGTAAGCGAATGTTTGCCTAGTGTTGGAGTTCTGAAGATGGTGGTGGTGGTGATAGCAGTGGTGGTGATGGCAGTGGTGGTGATGGCGGTGGTGGTGATGGTGGGGGTGGTGGCAGCGGTGGTGGTGGTGATGTTGCTGGTGGTGGCGGTGGTGTTAGTGGTGATGGCAGTGGTGGTGGTGATGGCGCTGGTGGTGGTGATGGCGGTGGTGTTGATGGCAGTGGTGGTGTTGATGGCAGTAGTGGTGGTGATGGTGGTGGTGGTGGTGACAGCAGAGGTGGTGGTGGTGGTGGTGGTGATGGTGGTATTGGTGATGGTAGTGATGGTGGTGATGGTAGTGGTTATTGCGGTGGTGGTGATGGCACTGGTGGTGGTGATGGCAGTGGTCTTGATGGCAGTGGTGGTGGTGGTGGTGATGGCACTGGTGATTGTGATGGCAGTGGTCTTGATGGCAGCGGTGGTGGTGGTGGTGATGGCAGTGGTGGTGGTGATGGCAGTGGTGGTAGGGGTGGTGGTGGCAGTGGTGGTGATGGTGGTGGTGGTGATGGCGCTGGAAGTGGCGATGGTGGTATTGGTGATGGCAGTGATAGTGGTGATGGCACTGGTGGTGGTGATGGGTGTGGTGATTGTGGCAGTGGTGGTGGTGATGGTGGTTGTGATTGCGGTGGTGGTGATAGTGGTGGTGGTGGTGATGGTGGTGGTGGTGGTGATGGCGATGGTGGTGGTGATGGCGGTGGTGGCGGTGGTAGTGGTGGTGGTGGTGGCGGCGGCGGTCGTGGTGGTGGTGATGATGAGGATGGTGGTGGAATTAGGATAAATGGATACTGATTACTAATGGGTGCTGGCTTCCTCTTTGTCACTCTTTGTCATGATGAAAATGTTCTAAAACTGTGGTGATGGTTGTACAACTATGTTTATATACTAAAACCCTGAGCAGGTTACTTTTTTTTTTTTTTTTTTTAATTTGCCAGAGGGAGACAGAGAGGAAGAAAGCATCACTGTTGGATTGTGGTCATGTCGCCTTTCCTTCTTCTCCGTTTCTCCATCCTGCCTGGATTTGAGGCCTGCATGCACACACGCCCAGTGTGTTTTTCAAGCCACAGGGTTGGGATTTGAGCTGGCGGTTGGCTATGTAGGGTCTGGCCGCCTTAACCTCAGCCTGGCTGTTCCCCTTAGTGAAGCGAATCCCGTACTGTGTGAGTCATCTCTCCACAAAGTTTCTACATACAGGAAAAGAAAGCTGTCTGCTCCCAAATCACGGAAGTTCTTTCCCCTTTCTCTCCAAACTTTGTGTCTCACTAGTTTTTCTTTTGCCTGTTGAGAGCTTAGAGGTAGGTGTGGCGCAGCGGGGGAGGAGCGGCTGGCGCTGGTGAAGCGGCTTCCGAGTCTGCTGCAGGAAGTCTCGGCGACCTCGGGTAAGACGGCGTCTCCCCTGTGCTAAGCGCTTCTCTCCGGAATGCGTATTGAATTTTATCAAATGCCACCTTAGTGCCTATTCGGGTGATTCGATGTGCTCTTTTACGTTCCGTTACGTTTGTGTATCATAATAATAGGGTTTTTATTTATTTTTTTCATGTTGAACTGCTTTAGAATTCCCGTGAAAAACCTGACTTGTTAGTGACCCACAATGCTACTTACAAATTGCTGGTATCTTTTTTTTTTTAATTTCTTTATATATCTTATTACTTCATAATTTCCTTTTCTTCTACTATCTCATCCAGCTGGACTACCTAAGTGGAGTTATTTCTTTCCTTTCAAAATTTATTTTTAAATTTACATGCAGTAAAATATGCTCTTTTTGTCATGAAGAACTGTAAGTTTTGACAAGTGGGTAATTACTTAAACTTTTCAATAAAGATACAGGAAGACTGCAGCATCTTCCGAAGTCCTTCTGGCTGTTTTCCTTGTGAATCCCTCCCCGTGCCCTGAACCTGCGACCACCATGGCCTTTTCCCCACCCCTGTAGATGTACAGAGTCCTGTACACGCTGCACGATGGCCCGGCTTCTCTCACCGGCACACTGTTGCTCCTCCTTCTCACTGCCGAGGGCCACTCCACGGCGGAGGTGACCGCCGGCTTCCGTGAAGTGGCTCCCGCGGTTGGCCGGAGGTTTCGACAGTCTGGACAAGGTACAGAAGTTGCCTTTGTTTCTTTCTCTGTTCACGCGTTAAAACATATTTGGGTTGTTTTCAGTTTGAGGCAGCTACAAAATTTGTTTTCCAGTTTTTGTGTGACTGTAAATTGTAATCTCCTTTTACATCAAGGAGTAGGATTCTGAGTGGACACTGAGCTTGGAAAGCAAGGGCAGAAGTCTTTCCACGGTGGCCATCCCGTTTGCACTCCCACTGTCGCTGTAGAGACTGAGGTGTCCGCGCTGCACGGCACTGCCGCTGGGCTCGCAGGCCTGCAGATGTTGCTGTTGGCTCTGCTGTGGTTTTCATTGTCATCTCAGCTGTTGTGGATGAGGAGGGACCTCAGTGTGGCTTTGACTTGCATTCCCTGCAGGCCAATGGTGGTGAGCTCCTTTTCAAGGGCTTGCCATCCAGATGCCGTTTTTAGTGAAACGCATGCTCAGAATTTTTGGTCTATTTTTAATTGAGCCATTGTTTTTTTTTTTTTTTTTTTTTTTTTTGGAGAGGTTTTTCGCTATAGGGCGCCTGCGCTCGCCAGACAGAGAGAGAGAGACACACAGAGACAGAAAGCGAGAAATCACCCCCCAGGGGGGATGGTCACGCCGCAATCCCTTCTCCTCCATTCTCCTCTCGGGATCTTGGGCACGCACGCACACGCGCCCGGCGTGAGTTTTAAGCCACCGGGTCCGGGACGTGAACCGTGGTCGACTACATGGGAGTCCAGCGACATAGCCATTACGCTAACTGCTGGTTCCCTGAGCCATTGTTTTTTCATGGTTGAGTTTTGATGGTAGTTGATCTATTGTAGATGGAAGTCTTCTGTGAGATTGTGAACTGAAAATATTTCCTCCAAGTCTGTCGCTTTTCTTTTCATTTTCCTCCTACATCTTCCATAGAGCAGCAGTTTTAATTTTTGTGGATTCCTCTTATTTATTTTTTTCTGTTATAGATTGTGCTTTTGGTATTTTATCTAAAAATTCTTTGCCTAACCCAAGGTCACAAAAATTTTACCCTCTGATCCTTCTAGAAGCTTTCTAGTTTACATTTTATATGTAAGACTGCGATCCATTTTTAGTTAGTTTTGTAAGAAGCGCACGGCGTGGCTCGAGGTCTCTGTTTTCTGGCACGTGCACGGCCTGTTATTGGGAAGGCTACCCTCTCTCCATGGAGTCACCTCTGTGCCATGGGTGAAGTCACCTCGCCATATTTGTGTGTCTGTCTCTGGACCCTACCCTTGCCCCTCCATTTACACGTCTGCCCTGTAGCCAATACCACGTGATCCTGATTTCTGGGTCTCTAGAGGAAGTCTTGACCTAAGTGTGAATTCACCTCATTTTTCCTTTCCCCCACCTGTTTTGGCTATTCCAGTTCCTTTGGCATTCTATATAAATTTCAAATCTTGTTAAACTTTTATTTTACTTCTAATAGATTTTAAAATATGCTCATAATAGTTGTGGATTTGGAAAATTCTCTTGCAAGTTCATGGCTTTTATGCTTTTTGTTTTATTATTTTTATTATGTGATCATTTTAAATCCCTGTGAAAATGTTTTGCCTTCAGTTATATTTCCTCTGTGTCTTGCTACACTCCTTTGTTTCTTGTTTTAGATTTTATTTATTTGTTTATCTCTCCTGTGAGAGAAAGATACACAGAGAGAGGCAACCTCAAGCGGGTTCCAGTACCTTGATCCATGCCCAGCCTCAGCCAGTGTGGATGCGAGCATGCGTGTACACCAGCAAGAATGCGGAGGCCCCAGACGTAAGCCTTCCCATGTGGACCCGCCGTGGCTGTCGCCTGGCCCCACATTCCTTCTTATCTTCTTTTCTTGTACATATATTTCTATCTCCTTATTTTCAACTTTTCTGTGTGCTTTATTTTCAGGTAAGTTTCTTGTAATCAGGAAGTAGTCACATTTAATGATTCGGTAGGGCCTTCCTGGTAACCTAGTGGTTAAGGGTTTTAAGTACTTACTGAAAAAGTCAGTCACATTGCCAACCATGGTTTGAGAATCTTGGAAAACAGAATATTGGAAAACACATTGGGCACATGTGCGTGCATGCCCCAGTTCTGATAGGATGGAGAAATGGCGAAGAAGGGATTACGGCGTGACCAGAGCTCACTGGGACAATTCCTTCTCCCTCTCCTCTGCTGTCTCGCTGTCTCTGGGGCTTTCTCTAGTAAGTGACTGCACCCACTAGCCATGGAAATAACTCAGTCAATTCCTTGAAGCTGCCACACTCATCACTGGCCCAGAGAGCCAGGGCCTTGAGGACAGAACCGTTTCAGGGTGGGGAGGGCCAAGTACCATGGGAACTCGGGGCTCACTGCCCGTGCATGCCTTGAGTCTCTGCTCTCCATATTCTGGTGGAGAACTTGGCCACCCCAGCTGAGGCTCAGGCAGGTCAGGTGCAGCTCAAGTCACTGCTTCAGGGAGCAGTAAGTGGTCTCTGGGCGCCTCCGCCTGGTGCCATTTCTACAGGCACATGGAGCATGGCTTCCTCCACCCAGATTGCTAAGGGCATCTTGGACAGCTTGGGTACTCCCACAGGGACATGCCATACGGGTGAGGGATCCAAAGAGAGTCTTCACCCGGCAAAGTCCAGCAAAGCTGTTGGGGTGGGGCTTCCTGGGGCCTGGAGGAAGTTCGGCCCCTGCCCCAGTGTGTCCAGAAAGCAAGACATGGACTCAAAGGTTATTCTCAAGCCTCAAGATTTAATGTTTATCTTGGGTTTTAGACTCACAGGGGACGCCTTCCTCATTTCTTCTCGCCCAGTCCCCCATTTAGAGTGGGACATCCATCCTATGCCTGCCCAGCACGGTATTGAGAAGCACACTACTTACTGCCAGAGGGAAATGTGTCCCGAGACGAATCTCACCTCAGGTCCCCCGTATCTGATTAGGTGATGTTTAGATGAGACTTTCGACTTAGACTTGAAAGTTGATGTTGGGATGAGTTCCGCCTTTTGGGAGGCTATCAAAATGGAATGAATATATTTGTTAACAAGAAGGACACACATTTTTTGGGGGGATCAGGGTGGAATGCTGTGGTTTAAGTGGGTCCCCTCCTAAATCCAGCTGCTGCCAGTGTGACAGTGTTGAGAAGTGAAGCTGAGAATGATTAGGCCATGAGGGAGGAGGCCTCATGAGTGGGGTTGAGGTCTCATGCCCTTCTATTGGGTCACTGGGAAAGCCATGATGCAGTTTTGCATAGAAAAACACATCATGATTTTCCTGACGGTCTGATATTTTCTGCCACATGAGGACACATGTTCCTCCCCTCCAGCGAACACAGCAATGAGGCAGCATCTTGGAAGCAGAAAGCAGCCCTTATTCGAACACCAGACCTGCCTGTGCCCTGGCCTTGGGCTTTCCAGTCTTCAGAGCTGAGAGAAATACATTTCTGTTCTTTATAAATTACCCAGTCTGTGGTATCTCTGTATAGCAGCGTAAGTGGAAGAAGACAAATATGATCTGGACTGTTACTCCCTGATTTTAATCCTCTTTCATTTATTATGATTACTTCCACGTTTAGATTTATGCCTAGCTCGTCCTGTGTTTCTCGTTTGCCATTCTATTCATTTCTTTCTCCTTCCCTTCCCTTGGATTAATGGTGCTTTCTAAGTTTTATTTTCATTGTTGGTTTGGAGGTTATATATTATAATTATATTATTTTAGTGGTTTTTATTTACATGTAAACATTAAATATTTAACTGTACATTTTTCTAGTGAAATCCAAGTACTTCAGCCTGAGCATCTCTGTTGTGTGTCAGTCATCTGTGAATTCCTTAAAATCAGAAGTTTTACATAAATGTGCTAACTAGGAGTTTATTTTTCATTATTTGAAAAGGTAAATATTTATAATGCATTACACATCAATCTAAAACTCTCAACCAATTTCCTAGAGGATTTATAAGACAGAAAAATGCCTATATAAAACTAAAGACCTAGCACATTAGGGTATAAAATATCTAAGGATCAGTTCCAGATCACCAGCACTTATTATGGTTGTTAACAAACGATTGCTGTGTAGCAGTAATATATCCAGCTCACATGCTATTCCGCAAACATTATGTTTGGCACACAGCATGGCAAATAACACACAGAAAGAAATATACTTTTTAGAACAATGCAGACTGCCATGAACTGAATGTTTATAACCCTCTACAATCTGCAGGTGAAACCCAGTTCCAATGTGATGGTATTTGCAGGTGTGGTCTTTGGAAGGTAATAGGCTATGAAGTCAGGGATTCATGCCCTTGTGAGAAGCAGCCAGAGCGCCGACTGGCTGTCTTTCTGGCAGGTGAGGACACAGACACTGGCTGCGTGTGCTTGGGAAAGCGCCTCACCAGACCCAACTATGCGGCAGCTTGGTCGGAGACGTCCCAGCCTTTCCGCCATGTGGGAGATAAACGGTTGTTTAAGTCATCCGGTTTGTAGTAATTTGTTATGGCAGCTGAAACTAAGACTAGGACTAATATTTGTATACAGAACCCCCCCCAAAAAACAGCAGCAAAAACCTCGGGGCCAGCAGGTAGGGTGGTGATTGAGGCACTGGACTCCCACATGTCTGGCTGCAGTTCGAGCCCCAGACCTGATGGCTTGAAATTTATGCTAGGTGCGTGTGTGTACCCCAAATTCTGAGAGGTGAATGGAGAGGAAGGGATTGTGGCATGGGCATCCCCTCAGGGTGACCTCTCACTTGCCCTCTCTCTGTCTCTGTCGGGTAAGTGCACGTGCTCTATGGCTAAAATCTAAAAAACAAAACCCCAAACCTCAAGGCACGTTCCTGTGATGAGTTTGCTCCCCAAGTGAGGTGGAGATTTGATACATCACCCCAGAAGAGGGAGGGATGAAGGGCTTCGACAGTGGTCATGCATCCTGGTGTGGAAGGAGTGAACAGAGGGCTGGCTAAGGACGGGCAGTTGGGGCGAGTCAGCAGACCGAGCAGACCTATGAGGCTCTCCGTCATTCGGCGGCTAAGGAGGGGGCTTGGCAGACCTTCGGAGCACCTGCTCAGCACTCTTGCATAAATAATTGCAAGCTGCAGTCTTGCTTCTTGCCTTGATGTTCACCTTTATAAATGTATCTGTGTGAGGTTGTAGGAGACATTGGGCTGTTTTTCTTCTCCTTCTTTGGAATGCCACGTGGGAGAGAGTGAAGCTGCGTGGAGTTAGTGTATTGACTCGAAGAAGCGCAGTCACGGGGAGTGTGGTGGAAGAGGCTTGGTGCAGGGGGAGGCTCCCGGTTCCCTTTTTCTCCAACGTGACTTGGACTTCAGCAGACTTTTCTGACCGGTAGATTGCCCTGCTGTCGCCCTTTCTGTTACTTTAGCTGCCATTTAATTTTGCCTTTAGAAAACTCAAAACCTGCTGTCATTATTTCATAAGCCGACATGAATTAAATTCAGCAATCTATGAGTCATCGCTGTCTAAGCCTATTCATTTCTTGGATGCCATGAGCTCTCTCTGGGCACCCTTTTTATCTTGAAAGAACCCTTGAAAGGGCTTTGACATCTTTGGTGTTAAGCTCTTTTAGTCTTTGCAAGTTTTATTTTCTCTTTTTCTGGAATAGCTATTGATACTGTCATATGATGTCGATCAGTAATTACTTCCCCCCAGCCTTTTACAAATTTTATTTATTTATTTAAGAGTGAGACAGAAACAGACAGAGAGAGGGGAGCACCTTTAACAGGTCCTCATGCTTAATCTACCTCTACCCCAGCACACTTGGTTGTGGGAACGTGCGTACACACCCAGCATGTACAGGGAGGGCTTGGGACGTGAACTCAGGACCTCCCATGTTGGCTTGATTACCGCTGCACCACTGTCTGTGCCCCAACCCCGCCTTTTAGAGATGACCCAGTGCCTCTGCTCTCTCTGTTATTGATAACCCTAACACCCATCTAGCTCACGGCCCTCTGTAAGTGTCCGCCTGTGCTCTCTGGTGGCTTCTGCCGTGTCCCTTCCTCTCCCTGCTGTGTGTGCTCACTGTTACGCATTACATGTGCACAGGTTAGCCTGCTCTGTGCTCACACTGCAGCTTGATCTGAGGACTCCTGTTTTGTTTTGTTTCCTAATTTTGAAAAAAAAATTAAACTCTTAGCTCTTTGGGTAGTGACTCTCTTTTCTTCTTTCGGAATTACTGTCCTGTCCTCTATCTTGGCCTGCCTGCACGTGCGTGTGTGTAGCTGTGGAGGTGAAAACACTCCAGGGCCAGAAGGTGGCATGGTGGGTGAGGCAGCTGGATCCCATATGGCCCATTGTGTGGTACGAGTCCCAGACCTAGCGGCTTGAGAAACACGCCGGGAACGTGTGTGTTCCAATCCCAAGAGGAGAACGGAAGGAAAGGGACTGCACGGTGGCTACCCCCAGGGTGACTTCTTACTCTCTCTCTTTCTCTCTATCTCTGGAGATTCCACATGCCCTAGAATAAAAATTAAAGCAAAACAAACAAACAAAAATCACACTCTAACCAGTCCGAGATGCCAGCAGTTGAAGAAGGAACCGTTGTTTTCCCACGTTCCACTAAGAGAGAACAAGAACGGGATCTGCCATGAGGAGGAGGCAGCAGAGGAAGCTGACGCTCTCTGAGGCCCTCACCCCGAGCTCAGGCACAATTGGGTTTGCAGCAGGAATTTAAATCTCAGTCTTGGGTTTCAATTTTGAGTGGTGTGAGGCCGCAGTACTTTCAGGTGTCTTACGGGGCAAATGCAGACTCTCTAGAAAATGTTTCTGACCTGGACCAAGAGTGGTTATAAATCACCTTCAGCTGGAATGTGAATTCCAAGTTCAGGTATACTAAAATGGAGAAAAAGCATTGGAGTTGATGAGATGCAGTAGGTACGTGCATGCACACACACTCACATCTATACATTTACATGAATCATTTTGTCTTTCTGTGCCAGATTCTAGGTGAGTTCGTTGGTCACTAATTTCTCTCTTTAACTTCTCCAGGTCACTAATTCTCTCTTTAACTTCATTTTGCCTAAAACATGTTATCACATATTTTATTACATATTTTATTTCAAGGGCTATATTTTCAATTTTGTAGTTTTATCTAAATGCCTAAGTTTCTTTCATATATGCCTGCTTTATTTTTCTACAGTTTCTTGTGCTCTTAAAAGTATATTCCCCCCCATTTTCTTCTATTATCTCTTTAATTACTTAAACATAATTATTTTAAAGTCTCAGAATCATTGTTCCATATAATTGATTTTCTCTGAAGTCATTTCACGTTGTGAATATTGATTTTGTTATCTATCTTTCTGAGAACTGGGACACTTGTGTGTTGTGGAAGAGAAAAAATTTTGGCTTCTCTTCACCCCACCTCATTATTCATCTGTGTTTGTGTCCCCTCATGGAGGAGCTTTGTATAAGACAGAACCAGGGCTTCCGGTCCCACGCCATGTCCTGCGTGACTCTGTTTCCCTCATGGTGTCTCTTTCACTGGTCCCTTTTGTTTTCCATGACTGGCCTCTCATCGTGTCCCATAGGTTCTTCCCTGTCTTTTTTTCTCACTTTTGTGCAAAACAAAGCAAAACAAAAACCAACAACAAAACAGCCAAAATAACACAGTTAGAGCACCTACTATGTACTAAATCCTGCCCTGCCTCCTGTCTCTTTTAGGTGCCTGTTTTATGGAGATGGGTAATATCCTGTTATTTGTTGCTTATACTCCTAGGTTATTGAAAAAGTCATAATGCATTTTTGCATAGAAAAACAGAAGAAATATGTCATGACTTTTCCAACAACTCAATAAACATGTGAGTTCTGTTTTCATTTACGAAAAGGGGAGTTGAATGGTGCATGTTTACCTGAAAATTTTCTCTTGCTCCTTTGACCATCCACCAGTCACTTTATTTGCTCCAAGTCACTGGCCTTCTATGCTGGCATGAGCTCCTCGTCTGGTGCAGCACTTTGCCACCTGCAATGTCTTCTCATCCACCAGCTCAGGGTGTCTGCCTTACCTCCTGCTATGTGAAGCAGAGTCTTGTCTTACAACGCGCACGCCTCAGGCTCAGAGTCACCAGGCAGTAAGAAGCAGAGCAGACCCACTCTTCAAACCACATCCATAACTAGGCACCTGTGCTGGACTTTTCAGATGGGACTTACTATTGTCTGCGCACGGTCTGTCTTACTTCCTGGCATCCCTCGCTGCAGCTTGGTCCCGGACATGGGGTGAGCTACACAATGAAATGCCGAGTGCAGGCTGCCTGGGAGAAAGCGGACTTCACCATCTTGGCAGAGGCTGGACTGAAGCCGTGGTGGGGGGACCTTGCTCCCCTGCTGGCCTCCAAGGGCTACTGGTCCCAAGGAGGATCTGCAGGAAGGCGTGTACCCACGGAAGTGTAAGGTAGGTGAGCGGCCAGGGCCCTCCTTCTCTAATGAGAGAGGATTTACGGCCTGGCACAGTAGTGGCCGTTGGAGACCACACAACACGCTCAATTCAGAGAGTCAGTAGGGTATCGATCCTATTCCGAGCTGACTGGAAACAGACCAGTGTTTATTTGGAGTTGTGCTCCATGTAGTAACACCTAGATGACAGTATTTTTGGGAATTACTTAGAAATGACAATGCATATTGGGTGAATGATAAATCAGAGGCAATTTAAATAATGTCATCAGGAATTGTGAGCATAGATTCCGTGGGCTCGCGCCGGCTGGCGGCAGCTCAGGTGAGGTGAGGGCCCTGAGCTCTGCCAACAGCCATCTCAGCTGGACTGCTCTGGGTGTGGTGTGGTGTGGTGTGGTGGGGTTCTGTGCGGTGCGGTGTGGTGTGGTGGGGTGCTGTGTGGTGTGGAGGGGTGTAGTGTGGTGGGGTGTAGTGTGGTGGGGTGCTGTGTGATGTGGTGAGTGTGGTGGGGTGGGGTGTGTGTGGTGTGGTGGGGTGCTGTGTGGTGTGGTGCGGTGTGGTGTGGTGGAGTGCTGTGTGATGTGGAGGGGTGTGGTGTGGTAGGGTGCTGTGTGATGTGGTGTGGTGTAGTGTGGTGGGGTGCTGTGTGGTGTGGTGGGGTGTTGTGTGGTGGGGTGTGGTGTGGTGTGGTGTGGTGTGGTGTGATGGGGTGCGGTGTGGTGTGGTGCAGTGGAGTGCGGTGTGGTGTGGTGGGGTGCTGTGTGGTGGGGTGTGGTGCAGTGTGGTGGGGTGTGGTGTGGTGGGGTGCTGTGTGGTGTGGTGGGGTGTTGTGTGGTGGGGTGTGGTGTGGTGTGGTGTGGTGTGATGGGGTGCGGTGTGGTGTGGTGCAGTGGAGTGCGGTGTGGTGTGGTGGGGTGCTGTGTGGTGGGGTGTGGTGCAGTGTGGTGGGGTGTGGTGTGGTGGGGTGCTGTGTGGTGTGGTGGGGTGCTGTGTGGTGTGGTGGGGTGTTGTGTGGTGGGGTGCTGTGTGGTGTGGTGGGGTGTGGTGGGATGTGGTAGGGTGTGGTGCTGTGTGTGGTGCGGTGTGGTGCTGTGTGGTGGGGTGCGGTGTGGTGTGGTGGGGTGTGGTGGGATGTGGTAGGGTGGGGTGCTGTGTGTGGTGCGGTATGGTGCTGTGTGGTGGGGTGTGGTGTGGTGCGGTGCGGTGTATGGGGTTGTGCGACAGAGAGGAGAGGGGCAGGGTGGGGCCGGTGCTGGCTGGAGCCTGGAGCACAGACCACGCCATGGACAGGTGCAGGCAGGACAGGGCTGCAGGGACAGGAACCTGGGCCACAGCAGGTGAGGGAGGAGGGCGGGGCCAGGTGGCCTGAGTCTCAGGGCAGGTGTTGGCTCTCCCCGGCCTCCTTCACTGCTGAGGGTGCTCGGGGTGGGGTGGGGTCACCTGCACCTTTCACAGGGTCCTGGCAGCCCACTGGAACCGGAGTTCGTTTCCCTTCGCCGGGAGCTGGGCAGGGCAGCCTGAGCACAGTGAGGTCTGGGAGCCCTCCTGCCTTTTCAGAGGGATAGCTCCCTTTGCCCGAGTGGGCGGAGGCTTATGGGTCGGATCCCAGTGGGGGCGGGAGGAAGGAGGGCTACCCGGGAGCCCACTATGGCGGATGCCCCCTGGTCACGTCCTGCAGTAGCTAAAACCACCTGCCTGCCCGTAACACGCCAAACGTGGGGCGGCGGAGACCCGGCCCAGCCCGAGGGTAGTGGCGGCCCTGGGCGCCTCAGGCTGTGTGGGTGTTCGGATGGAGTTCTAGCTTTTGTCCTGGCGGCAGGACTTGCAAGTCGCCGAGGCAGGGCCATTGCAAAGAAGGGCAGCAGGGCGGGATGGCTGCAGGGGACGTGCGAGAGAGCCCAGCACGCCTGGAGAAGGGATGGAGGTGGAAAAGCAGCCCTGGCCCCAGAAAGCAGCCCTGGAGGGCAGAACCAGAGGTGCCCTCCCGCATGCCCCTGCCAGAGGACGGCTGGCTTCTCGGGCCCTGGCCAAGCCTCCGGCTGCCTGTCTGCGCAGCGCCCCAGGGCCCAGCCTTCCCACCCAGGCGCCCCAGAGGAGCCAAGACGCTGAGTCTTGAGCATAGCGCTTCCTCTTCCTCTTCCTGTCCAGCAGCGCCCAGAGGTTGCCGAAACTCATTTCCCACACAACCTCAGCGTCCCCACCATCAGTCAGCGCCGGACGACCTCACCGAGAAAGGATCGAATGGCAGAAAGTTCACGACTCAAAAATCGAGGTAGGTTTTCTTCTTTCTACATGACTTGAGACTTCTTTTCCTTCAGGGTCTGAATTTCATAAGCTATTTAGTAGTTTAAAAACATTAAAACACCTCTGATTTTTGAAGTGAACCTGGCAAAGAAAATAACTGTACCAAACCAAGACCAGAAGGTTCTGAGAGGGGAGGGTGGCCTGATCCAGACTGGCAAGCCCGGGGCCCAAGGCTGCCCTGCTCCCGGACTCTGATGCTCAAGTGCTTTTGGGTGGAAAAGACGTCCAAGTGGCAGCCCTGCCTCTCACCCGTGCTGTCTCTAGTGAGTGACTTCACACTTCCGAGCCTTGGTTTTCTCATTAAAAAATAGAAAAACAGAGAATCACGTCTACCTCAGCGGCGGTTGGAAGAGCCTACAGCAACGCCTGCAGCTGGGCATGCGGGGCGTCCTCCGTGAGCACCCTCTGCTCGCACTCACGGCGTAAGGCCTGGCGCTGCTGGCCCCCTCCCAGCAGGGCGCGGCGCCCGCTGTGTGCAGCCCCCAGGGCCCCACGCAGAGGCAGCGAGTGCGAAATAATCTACTTGCAAAATTTATAGTGTTTTCCTTGCAGGCTTGTTCTCCCGGAAACAAAACCACTATTCAGTACCTGGGACATTACAATAATACATTTTAATGAAAACTTAATTAATTTGAAATGATTGCTTTGTTGTAAGGAAAAGGAAAGAAAAATCATTAAAAATTGGCAAATTGGAGAGAAAAACACTTTTATATAAGTACATAAGAGAGACATATTGAGGCAATGAATATTTCTAAAATAAGAAAACATAAAATTTGAGTTTGTAAAGTTATTTCTTTAATTTGGAGGGCTGTTTCAACTTGTTCCCAAATAAAAATAAGACCCAAGCTCTGCAGCTTGTGCCAGCGAATGGGGAATCAATGTAGGCTTTGTTGTTGTTGTTTTTTAAAACTCTTTCCCAATGGGGTTTAATGACACGGGTTCATTTGGGGCTTCAAGTGTTCATTAGTTTTTCATGGTTATTGTGGAGAAACACAAATCTTGGGGCAAGAAGCTCAGCAAAGTGCCACCCCCGGTCAGGCTTACCTCCCAGGCACACCCCGTGACCGAGCCCCTCCACTGTTCGGGCTTTGCCTGGTGAACCCACAGTAAATAGAGAGAGGGTGGGCCAGCAGGTGGCATGGAGGTTAAAGGTGCTGCACCCCACATGTTCGGCTGTGTGGTTTGAGTCCTGGACTTGGGGCTTGAAAATCACGTGGAGTGCATGTGTGTACCGTGTCCAAAATCCCAGGAGAAGAATGGAGGAGAAGGGATTGCAGCATGGCCATGCCCCATGGGGGCGTGATTTCTCACTCATCTGTCTGTCTCTGTCCAGTGAGCACATGCACCCTGGGGCGAAAACCTGCGGGAACTAAATAGATGAGAGAGTACCTTACTGAGAGGAGAAGCAGGCCACGGAGTCAGGTGAGCTGAGTTCGGGTCCTGGCTTTGCCTTTTATAACTCCTACGCTTTCAGGTCCCAGCCCCAAAGCGATCCACGGATTTGGGGTCTCTACAACGGGCACATTCAGATTTGGCTCTGACTCCGGCGGATGCTTGGTCTCTGCACTATGTAGCATCCACTCTGTTTGAAGAGTGAGTGAGTGACACTTCAAGATCACCTGGGCTAAGCCCTGGCTCTCTTCTCACACCCAATTCTCCAGCGTCCTTTAAATCGTTTCCATTTATCTCTCTTCTGTTGTTTCCTGTGGCGCACTGGTAAATGTTTACCAGCCATCCTATACGGAAGAGGAAGATCTTGATTTGCAGTGTTTGCCAGTTGCTGTGGTGTAAATATTCCCCCTGTGGACACAGCGGTGCTAACTGAATGCAGAGTTGGGAAGAGCTGTGCACAGCTGACTAGGTCTCTTCCAGTGTAGGGGTGCCCACTCACCGTGGATTAGATGTGGAGCTGGCGCTGATAAGACTGGCTAATATCCACTGTGTTTCAATTGTGAGCCAGGCTCCGTGCCCAGTGTGTGACACAGGTTGTCTCTAATCATCACCATCCTAGGACTCGATCCCTCCGCGTGGATGGTTATGTAACTGGCCTAAGGCCACGCAGCCAGGAGGAGGCGGAGTCCGAAGGAGCTGCGGCATCTGACCGCACAGCCTGTGCTCTTGGGCAATATGTTAGCCTAGATTTCAGCCTTGGTGCTTTTTGCTCCTGACGAGTTTGCCACCCTGCAGTGCCTTGAAACATAAAGCAAGTCCGTTTCCATTTGGGCCCTTTATTTGGAGTTCATTTACCAAATCTCCTGGTGATCACCGTGCATCTCTTCAATGCACCTGGCCTATTAATAAACATATTTGTAAACACGCTTTCATGGTATTTTTCTTCACTCTAAGAACTCACGGATTCATGCCATTTAGTGTTTTCTTTCCGCTTTGTTTTCGGGTTGGTCCCATTAAGAGGGTAGAGTACAGACATATGGGTCTTATATAAAAAGAATGACTTTATAACAGCTTTTCTGTGATGGGGAAAACAGCCTTAAGTGAAGGAAGCTATTTGGAGCAGAGAGGTTTTTAATTAAGGCGATATTCTAGTGCTGAGTGACAGAGTGCTTCTTGAATAACAGACGCCTGGACAGCTTTCCCTTGGAAGGGTCTTGCTGTACACCAGCCCGCCACACTGATTTTTCAGGGAATTAAGCCCTGTACCCACACTGGCAGATGCAGGAAGCCTTTGTCCAGCTGAGCACAGTACAAAGTGGTGTGAAACACAAGCAGTTATCTGGAGAATCGGGCCACGTGGATTGCAAACTGGGCAATTCGTCCTCATCGGCAGCCAGTCCATGAGGTCCAATGCTGTGGGCTGTCCTCCCCGGCCCTGGGCTCCCTGCCTCCAGGAAGGTGGAGCGCTCATGCAGTCGCACCTGGCTTTAGGTGAACCCAGAGGATGGAAGCATGGATCGGAGAGACTCAACTTGGTGAGTTGGCTCTCCATCGGACAACACGCTGCGGCATGAAGGGCGTTTTCAACAAGTTATGGCTTTGGCTTTGTCATTTCGATAGCTTCTAATTATGAAAAAAAATTCAAGCAAAATGAATTCAACAAACTACTGAAAATCCTGCCTTTTATAAATAGTCATACAGCTGGTGACACTTCCTGTTGACTGTCATCACGTAACAAACATCCCCAAACACAATGACATTAACAAGATCCATCTTATTGTGCTCATGGAACCCACAGGTCAGAAATTGGAACTGGGGTAGGGCATTTCTTCTCCGAATTATCTGGGCCTCAGTCAGAAAGATTTGACTGGCAGAGGGTAGTATGACTTCCTGGCAATGGAATCTTCCAGAGGTGCTTTTCTTGAGATTTCTGGGGTCTGGGGTGGATAGTTCAAGTACCGGGCTCGGTGAAGACAGTCATCCAGAGCCTCCACATGCCTCTCCATGTACATAGGCTCTCACAGCGTGAGGGCTGGGTTCTGGGAGGGAGCTCCCTAAAAGGGAGAGTCCAGAGAGTGGGAGTCCCGAGAGACCCAAGCAGAAGCGGCAAGGCCTGCTCCCACCCCCTCCAGCTCCTGCAGCAGCATTTCTGCAGGCTCCAGGTAAGCTGCCAAAGCCAGCCGAGGTTCCGGGGAGGGGAATTCGATGCTGTTTCTTGATGGGGAATCAACGACAGGGTCATATTGCCCGGAGACATTTGGAGATGGGAGACAGTGCTGTGCCTGAGAAATCTGCCTGCCCTAGCCGTCATCTTCCCAGAAAACGCTCGGGCATGTACACAAGCACGTGATAGACAGCGGGGGCACCTACAGTAGAGGCACATCCTACGAGGGCAGAGTCACAGGTAAACATATTTTTATAAGCAGAGAATTTACTATTATTTGAGTTTTTTTTTTTTTTTTTTTTTTTTTTTTTTTTTTTCCACAATCTCTTCTCCATTCTCCTTTGGGATTTTGGGCATGCACACACACACGCCCTGGCATGATTTTCAAGCCACTGGAGCCAGGGCTTGGACTGTGGTAGGCCATGTGGGAGTCCAGCACCTTAACCGTCATACCTGCTAACCCAGAATGGTTTTATTTTAGGTTTATGTTTTTCTAAGAGAGTGAGAGACAGAGAGATGAGCACCTTTAGCAGGTCCTCACCCCTTAATCACCCCCCATCTTCCCAGTCAGCAGGGATGATAGGCACACAGGCCTGGCGTGTACAGGTGCACTGGGGCCTGACCCCTGACCTCCCCTGTGGATCCAGCTCCCCCCCAGCAGCATGCTACTGCTGTCCCACCGAGCTGGCCCAGAATAGAATCACTTACTTGTGCTTTTAAAATGCAAGTTAACAAACATTACTTATACTTAATGGAAGAAAAAGAGACTGCTGTAAAATTGACAGATTTGTGTAACTTCAGATCACTTTCTTAACCATGAGAGAGATTAGTTCCTAAATGATCTAAGAATAAAGAAATAAATCACAAACGTTGAAAGCCTGGAATCATAATCTTCCAAAATACAGCTCTTGTCTGGTTTTAGACCTCGGGATTAACTCTGGGCTGGGAGACAGCGGCTGCTGCACCCGCACTGCCTCCCACTCCGCGCCCTGGTCCGGGCCCTGCTGCGTTGCCGTCGCTGTTCGCCGTGTCCGTGTGGTGGCGCCGTTCTCACGCAACCATGCCGTCCTAGGGTGGACACCAGTGAGCAGGGAGGACGTGGGCCACTTCGAGAGGTCGGGAAAGGGACCTCTAAGGAGGTGGCCCTTAACTGAGTCCTCAGGGGAGTGGTTGCTGCCACTGTCTTTGGTCACCCCAGCTGGCCGAGAGCACCTTGGAGTTCCTCTGTCACTCGGTCTGAGCTCCGTGTCAGGGGTGCAGCGCTCGGTGCTTTCAGTCACTCACTAGCTTGCTCACTCGCTTACTCACTCGCTCACTCACTCACTTGCTTGCTCACTCGCTCGCTCGCTCACTCACGTACAGTTTCTCGTTCATTTCCCGGGAGCCACTGTGGCCTCTGCATCCTCAGCCCCTCGCCCGCCATCTCTGGGCTGAGTATGTTTTATAGAATAATGGTTTTCTGGAGG
This sequence comes from Tupaia tana, assembly GCA_026018925.1. NCBI lineage: Eukaryota > Metazoa > Chordata > Mammalia > Scandentia > Tupaiidae > Tupaia > Tupaia tana. The sequence continues at coordinate 225,551,404 of JAKSZU010000006.1, forward strand.
ACCCACAATTACTTTGCGTCTCTAGTTCTCCAGCATTTGAGATTTGAGCTGTTGCCTCCGGTCTGTGGTGGTCTCTGGCCTGTGGTCGTCTCTGGCTGGGGGAGTGACCCCACAGGCTCATCGCCACGGTCAGCCCGCGCAGAGCACCCCTTCCTCGGCACCACAAGGCGCTGTGTGGTGTTCAGCGCGGCTCACTGACCTGGGCTGCTGGCCAGGCCCCTTTCCAGCCATGCTCTGAGCACGGAGGTGCCTTTCAGACTAGGAGTCTGCGGCCCAAGGACTGGGGGGCAGTAAGGAAGTGGCAGCTGGGCCTGACAGTGGTCCTTGGACTCCTGGTCAGTGAGATTCATCTCGTCCCTGACTGTCCTGGGGCTGGCGGCTCCTGCCCGTGAGTGCTCACACTCTTCAGATTGATTCTGGTCTCACTGGCTTCTGAGGGTGGCTAGGGAGGAGGGCATCTCATGTCGGAGCTCTGACCACGGGTCAGTTGGGCCTCCAGCCCAAGGACAAACTCCACGTGAGCTCATGCAAAATTGGGACCCGAACTGCATTCGGCCAAGGGTCCTTTTGCCTGGCTTGTCCTTGTGGGTGGGGTGGTCCCTCAATCCCAGCGGAGAGTCATGGGGAATGAGACAGGGCAGGATCTGGAGGTCTGAGACCCTCTTCCCACCTTGAGGTGCCTTTGGGAGGATTTACAGGGTCACCTTAGCAGCTCTCTGTGTCCTGGTTTCCTCATTTGTAAGATGGGAGTCCTCGTGACCTGCTGGGCTGGGCCCGGCCTTTCCCTGGCGGCTCTGCTGGCTGCAGTGTGGTCTCAGCGCCCCCGGCACACTGGGGAGTGGCTGCTCGCCCTTGCTGAGGTTGCACCTGGCGTGGTCCTGGCTCGCCCGCAGACTTGCACCATCAGTGAGGTGCTCAAGCCCACGCCCCTCCGTGTCCCCCCAGCAGCTGTACCCTTATTGCCATTTTAAATGTTTTTTAACTAAGCAGCTCTAACCAACTGCCTATAAAGTGGTGAAAGGAAAAGTATTCTCATTAAGAAAGAGCACATTTGGATCATAAATGTGGCTTGCTCACCGTGGCCTGGCTGCGTGGAGCGAGACTGTTTACTATGGCTGACAGAGAGCACAGTGGTGGTTGAAGCTCAGCGTCTGGGAGCAGGAGCTGGGACACCGGGCAAGGAGGGTCCCAGAGTGGGAACACGGACAGGCCCAGTCACTGCTCAGACAGCAGCCCCTTGGCGAGGGCTGGACCCTGGGAGGAGAGGGAGCCTTAGGAACCGGCAGCATGGGAGCTGGGACTGCTGGGGCCTCCCTCACGCCCACGGGTGGGATGCAGAGCCTGACCTGGGACTACTCTTGGCCTCTGGAGGTGGGGAGGCAGGAGCGGCTCCTGCAGGCCTGCTGGGAGTCAGGGGTCTATCAGTTCAACACTCTCTGTGACCCAGATGCTCACAGAACAACTAGAATGATAATGACATCTGTGTCACGGGGCCATTATGCAGACGAAGGCCACATGGAACCTGGCAGCCAGCAGGCATTCAGTAACAGGCCCTCTACGGCCACAGCAGCAGCCCTCCCGTCCTGTCGGCAGCTGACGGAGCATGTCCCTGGTGCGGCTTGCTGACTGCAGGTCACGTCCTTGTCCCGTGGCCTTGTGCTCAACAGAGATCACAGACAGGCGATGAACAGTAGATGAAGAGCCAAGGTGACTTCATGCCATGGCAGAGAGGACACCGGAGAGCCAGGAAGGGGTCTTGAGGGGCCAGGAAATTATGTGACAATGTCATTATTACGTGTTCCTCTTGATCCCCCAAAGTTTACTTTATCCACATAAATAACAGCACCATAACTTTAAATCAAACAAACAGGGATCAGCAGGTGGCATGGTGGTTAAAGAGCTGGACTTCTACATGGCCAATCTCAGTTCAAGTCCCAACCTGATGGCTTGAAAATCATGCCAAAATCTTGAGAGGGGAATGGAGGAGAAGGGATTGTGGCATGGTGGACCCCTAGGGGGGTGGTTTTTCATTTTCCCTCTCTCCAGCTCTTTCTCCTTCAGGCAAGTGCACATGCCCTATGACAAAAACCTGAAGAATAAAAATCAAACAGACCAAACTGTGGTAGGTATTTGAAATATATAAAACTAAATACAACTATATTTATATGTAAAACCATAGTTTTTTTGGTCTTTATCCTGTTGTTGACATGTCTTTGTCAATACAATATGATTAGATCTTGATTTTTTTTTTAATGTAGTGTGCCAGTCTTATTCTTAAACTAGAGAATTTGATGTATTTATATTTGATGTAATGGCTTCCTGTAATGACTGGTCATTTGGACTTAAATTTATTAAGGGCTTCCTAATTGTCCCAATTGTTCTGTTTTCCCTCTTTCTCCTTTGTTGACTTTTATGATTTACCTATTTTATTTCTCTCCCCCTATTAATTTGAAAAAAAAAAGGATATTCATTTAGTGGATGCTCTGAATACTGCAACATGTATCCTTCACTTATTTGGGTAAAAAATAATTGATTTTGGATGATTAAGAACCTCCAAACACAGAAGACCCATTTCTCACCTTTCTATCTGCATGGCATTTTTGTTGTATGTTTTAATTATCTCTGTATTTTAAATCCAATAAGGCACTATCATTATACACACACACACACACACACACATACACACACATATTAGTTGTTGCTTATTTAGGTTTTGCATCTCCTATTTCTAACAGGGTTAATTTTTCTTCTGTCACTAGAACAGTCTTTTCATACTTCTTTTAGCATGACCTATTAGAAGTGAAGTCTCTGTTTTATTTATATGAAAATATCTTGGCTTAATATTTGAAGACTATTTTGACTATATGTAGCATCATTGGTTGGCATTTATTTTATTTTTAACATTTTAAAGAAATGATTTATTGTATTTTAGTTTTTATTGTCTTAAGGAGTTAGCTGTCACTTTTAGTTGCTCTTTGAAGGTAATATGGCTTTTTTGTAATTTAAAAAGATCCTTTTTTATGGTGATCAGCAGTTAGCTCTAATATAGCTTAGTGGGGATTTTTATTAGTTAACTTATTAATTAGATTGGAATTTATATTGTTTCTTGCTTTGGTGGTTCAGTATCTTTCATCAACTTTGAAAAGTTGTTAGCCATTATCTTTTCAAGTATTCTTTCTGACCTGTTCACTTTCCCATCTCCTTTTGGAACTCCAGTTATAAGTATATTCAACCTAGTCCTTATATTCTGTTTATTTCCTACCCATTCTTCTATGTTTTCCATAATTGTGTGCTTCTCTATTCAGGACATTTTATTTTGACCTACCTTCTATTTCACGTGTCTAATTTGCTTGAAAATATATCCTCTTTATTTATTTGTCAGTTTAGAATTTCCATTTTTAAAAAATGAGACAGAGAAAGAGAGGAGAAGGAAGATACAGGTGTTTTACGCCTAGTCTTCACTAGGTCATGCTTGTCTTGCCCCTACCTCCCAGTTAGCTTGGACCTCTGGCATGTGCCACCATGTCTGGACTATTTGAGACTGGGCCAGGAACCAAACCAGCCTCCCATGTGGCATCAGCCATTACTCACTGGCATCTACTTTCTACTCACTGGCACTACTATAACTGGGCCTATTTTCTTTTTGGGGGACCAGCAGATGGCACGGTGGTTACATTGCTGTACTCCCACATAGTCTACTATAGTTCGAGTCCCAGATCTGGTGACTTAAGACTCACTCCAGGCACATGTGCCTGCATGTACACCCAACATCTCAAGAGGAGAATGGAGGAGAAGGAATTGTGGCATGGCCATCTCCCCAGGGGGTGATTTTTCGCTTTTTGTCACTCTATCTCTCTGGCGAGCGCATGTGCCCTATAGTAAAATACTCTCTTAAATTTTCTTTTTCATTTTTGTGCTGAAACTTTACATATTGTCCTTTGTATCTTTGCGTATTATTGATATAAATGTAGTTGTTTAAACATATGTCTCAATTATTCCAATGCCTAGAGCCCCTGCGATTCTGCAGTCTGTCTCTGCCGCTTTCGTTTATGTTGTTTGGTTTCCTCTTGTGCCTGGTGTTGCATGCCAGGCGCTGTCTTTTCCTAGTTGTTTGTAGAAATAAATTAAGACCTAGAATGCTATAATCTTGTGATTTACCTTGGTGTCACTGCTTTTCAGCAGCGGCCCTGGCACGCCATCTCAAATGGCCCTGCTTCTTCCTCAGCCCCGGCCAGTCCCTGCACTGATCCTGAGGCCGCCCTGTGCCTCCTCCTCCCGGCCAGCTGTCGGTGGCTGTGGTTTAATCAGACACTGAGCAGCCAGCACTTTCACAAGAGGATGCTGGTGGTTATTTTGGGACGTGGGGATATAACTGGGATTTAAGTATCCCAAATACCTCCCATGAGAATGAACACAGGCTAGGAGCCATGACCCCTGGATTTCAGTCTTGAGAAGGGCTCCAGACACCCTCAGGCAGAGCCAACACCCATCCCAGAACCCAGAACCCAGAACCCAGAGCCATAGTGTCCTCACTGGGGGAGGCTTCGGCCCCTTTGCTTGGTCTGTGGGTTACGGTGTTAATCATGGCCCTCATCTTTCTGCCCCTCCAAATAAGTGTGTGTGGTTCTGTTTTGCAGGCAAAGGCCTTGGGAGCCCAGCAGACAGGTGATGGGACTGTGGGGAGCAGGCGAAGAGCCCCCCTTCTCTGTATAGGACACACCCCAGCCAGGGTCTCCCCAGTCAGGGCCCTGCAGCCCCAGCACATCCCATCCTCACCTCCAGGGTGTGTATCGGCCGGCAGCCCCTCCCCTGCACTCCGCGGAGTCCACCCTGCGGGCTGTGTCTGCACCCGTCGGTAGGGCTGAAGGTGCTGAGGGCTGCTGGGTGCGGGGTGCCGTGCTGCCGAGAGGCCTGGAGGAACAGCGACAGCGAAATGAAGGTGAAATGCGCTTGCAGTCTCAGGTGCCAAGTTCCAGTGGCACATGTGGCTGTGGCCACCGCGCTTGGCTGTGCGGATCCCTACCACTCCCACCCTTCACCGAAGCTGGCTCATGGCCAGCACTGCCGTGGGGTTTTGTATCTAGACCACAGTCAGACGTGGGCAGCCCCAGTCATTGCCCGGTGGGATGAATGGAGGGCCTCCAGAGCTCAGCCAGCCTCCAGCCTCCCACCCGCACTGCAGAGTCTGTGGGCTTGGAGGTGACTCCGTGTTCCCTGTGTCCGGCTTCCTACCCTCCGCCTCTGAGCTCAGGTTTGCTGGAGCCCCCACTTCTTACCTTCCATGCTACAGGGGACAGCATTTCATGTTTTTCCCTAAAGGACCAGGTAGCGTGCAGGGCATGTAAAATCCTTGCCTTTCTCTCTTCCTCTTCTCCTCCCTCTTTCTCCTCTCCTTCCACTCCTCCTCTTCCTTTCCCAAACCTGGAAAAGCCATTCTTAGCTCCCAGGCTGCATAAAAGTCGCCGTGAACTGACGTGGTGGGCAGGTGGTGGCGTGCTAGCCTCAGCTCCCGGACCTGGAGTTTGGACCTCCAGTGAAATCCTGCTCCACCGTCTACCTGCCTTGTCTGGGTGAGGCCCTTCCTGTGTGAGCTGGATTCAGGCTGTTGCGCCCCACCCCTGCACCCACCCTGGCAGTGGCCCGGTGAGCAGGCTGGGGCTCGCAGAGGTGCTGCCCCCAGGTACTGCCTGGGCCCCTAGAGACGTCACTCGGCGCCCCTGCCCCCTCCAGCCCGCAGTCCCGGGCTGGCGGCTGACGTGCGTGCCTGCAGGGCGGTGTCAGCCCTCAGATACTGTTCCTTCCCAGCTGCGGTTTCCTGGGAATGTGTTTTCCGAGTCATTGGCAGGCCTTCCCTGGCAGTCAGGGTAAGGCTGACCTGCGAAGCCCTTGGCCAGGGAGGGCCTTTCGGCACTCGCCCTCGTTCTGCCGGAGGAGCGCTGCGGGACCCTGCTTGCCTGGCTAAGGACGCCTGCTGTCATCCAGTCGCCTCTGCACGCAGGCTGCTCCCTCGCTGCGGCACGCCTGCTGCATTGTTGACTCGCCCTCCTCTGTTTCCTTGGCCCTTTTCCGCCCACCAAAGGGGCCGTGGCACACAACACCCGCACATGGTGGTGGGCTGTGTGCCTGGCCTGCCGAGACGCGCCTGGACTGCTAACGGCCCCTCGCTCCGAGGAAGGCCCGGCTAGGCTGTCTTCAGCTATGTCTGCCAGTAGGCCTCAACATCTGCCCTGCCTGTCGCTCACCGCCTGTTTCCAGGACCAACACCTCCTCCAGGTCCCTTCACCGCCACTGCATGGGCGCTCAGAGAAGATGCCCCACACCGGGCAGGCTCAGACGGGGCCGGAGGGCTGTGCTTGGCCGGCAGGCTCCGGTGAGCACAGGCCGGGCATCTGCACGAGGTCATGGCTGAAGGCCAGGTCACACAGACAGCAGACTGGCCGAGCCCAGGCCGCAGCCCAGCAGCGCTCACACTGGCGGGACACCGACCTCACCAGCCCTCCCTTGTAAACGGAGATAGCTGCAGCGTCTGCCTCGGGGGCACACGGACCGCCTCCATCAGCCTTGGGCTATGGGGCCTCCTGCCCTGCATTTGCCGCACCCCATTCTCCCACCTGAACCCCACTAATGGGAGTGCTGCCAGCCTGATTTGCCACGCTCCGGGTGTGGGCTATGCTGTATGCTGGGTGCTGGGCGGGTCTCCATGGGCGGGGCGCGTCGGCCAGCAAGGAGCTCCAGCCCTTCGTGCGTGTACATGAAGACCCGCCTCAGCGTGGCTCCTCTAGAGAGCAGTTCGGAGCAGAGCCCTGCGTCTGGGTTTATCCCTCAGGGGGCAGGAGTGAGGAGTACACAGGGTGGAGCAGGGGGTGTTAACTATGGAGCGCTCCCTGAGCACACCGACTGCTTCAAGTGGCACAGCACACCCTTGAGAAGCCCCTGCTGTGGCCTGGGACCATCCTCAGGGGAGGTGGAAGGAGGAGAGGGAGTTTACCTTTTGGCTTGTTCCCTCATTTGTTAAACGTTCCCCCCCTGGAGCAGTGGGTGCAGTCCTTTGGCGTTTTCAGCTGGGGAGCCGTCCACTCACCTGTTCATCATCCACCCACTGACCCTCCAACTCATCCACCCACTCACCCACCCTCCAACCATCCACTCATCCATCCATCTACCTGCCTACCCCTTCTCCTGGTCACCCACCCGTTCACTCACCCATCTATCCATCAGTCCACCCACCCATGCACCCACCCACTGTCTGCTCATCCAGCCACCTATCCACCACCATTTATGCACCCACCATTACTCCTTCATCTACCCGCCCTCCAGTTCATCTGTTTATCCGTCCATCCACCCGTATACCTACCTAGCCACCTGGCCGCCGGACATTCAGAGACACACGCTCTCCATCAGTCTGCCTTCTGGACCCGGGACGTACAGGAGGAACAGAGGAGATGCTGCCCTTGCACCGGGGCCCGTGGAAGCCCCCTCCTGCCTAGTGGTACCCCAGCCGCCGGGCCGTAATACCTGGATCAAACGACGGTTCTGTGTGGCTGGCTCGCCGGGGCTTTTGGACCTGCACTCACTTGCCTTGGCTCGTGGTCTGGAGCACTGATCGTTTAGCACCTCAAAACATGAAATTCTGGAGGTGGCAGCCGGTACTGCCTCCCTCCCATGTGCCTGGGTAGGGCTGTTCCAACCAGGGCTGAGCTGTGTGACCAGGCCCCTCTCACTGAACCCCGTTTGTGAAGTCTCTGCAAACCTTGACTAGACCTTACCCACGGGTGGGTTTTTTGTCCTGTCAGGCACCAGTGGCTCATGCCGGCACTCAGCCCCCTTCTTTGAGTTAGTACCTCAAGTTATTAACCCCCGAGTGGACCTCTGTCCTGGTGAGGGGTCCCTGCACCTCTCACACACAGAGGGGACCGTCCCAGCCTGGCACCCCTGTCTGGAGGCTCCTGCTCTGCCATGCAGCCACCTGGCCGTTCTCCCCTGCTCTTCCTCTTCGAGCGATTTGGATGCGTCCCTGAGCCGCTTGGCTTTGTTTCCTTACCACTCGATTTGGGATGGTAACGTCCACCTGGTGGTAGCACCACAGGGTGTTAGTGACAAAATGGTTAGTCCCCAGGACAGAGCTGTGGGAAAGCTGGCACCTAGGCAGGCACCTGCCATCATGTTGCTGCCGTGGTTGTGGTGTGTGCCCTCTGAGCCAGCTTGGGCTTGTGTTTATGAGCTGCCTCTGGGTGCTGGTTTGGCAAGACAACAGCTCATTCATCACCCAGGGTCCAGAGGACTGAGTCAGGGTGTGAGCTATAGAGGAAGGTGTAGACTTGCCCCTGTGAGGGGCAGCTCAGGATAATGTATTTCATTCATTCATTCATTTTCCCTTTTAAGTTGGGGTATTTCCATGCCACAGTCCTTCTGCGTCATTTTCCCAGGTAGCTGGGCTTACAGGTGTGAGTTACAACACCTGGCCTTTAGGCTGTGTTCCATTTGGAATCTGGTCCTAGCAGGCAGTGATGACATCATGGTGATGGGGTCATGGAAGCACTGTCCTCAAATGGATTAACTCTGCCTCCTGAGAGACTGAGTTCTAGCTCTCAGGAGAAGGGACTGCTCTCATGAGATAAAGGAGAGTGCTGCCCATCCGGGTCCTCTCCCTGCGGGTGCCACCATCCTCTGCTTCTGTCGGCATGTTGCGATGCCTGCGCTGTGTGCTTTCCAGCTACCAGAATTGTGAGTCAAATAAACCTCTATTATTTATGAACCACTCAATCCTGGATGTTTCTGTTAGCATTGCAATATCAGAGCAAGAGAGACCAGGAGCGTAGCCTGGGCCTTGCGTGTGGTCTCTGTCTGTAAAACAGAGTGTCGTGGCTGTGCTCCCACGGTGGCTGGCCTAATCGTCTTTGTCTTTAGTTTTTTCCCTCTTCTTCTTTTCTTTCTTCTCTTCTCTTGTCTTCTTCTACTTCTTTTTCTTTTCCTTTTCTTTTTTTTAAGGTTTTTGTCTTAGGGCACATGCACTTGCCAGAGGGAAAGAGAGAGAGAGAAAGAGAGATAGTGAGAGGGAAAGTGAGAAATCACCCCCAGGGGGGATGACCATGCCACATTCATTCTGCTCCTGGGATCTTGGGCATGCATGCTCACATGCCTGGCATGAGTTTGAACCATCAGGTCTGGAACTTCAACGTGGTCGGCCTTGTGCGAGTCCAGTGACATAAGCTCTATGCCATCTGCTGGCCCCTTGTCTTTAGTTTTTAAAGCAGCATTTGCCTGCTTCAGTCTTGAGGAGGAGAGAGTGTGGACTGAAACCAGGTGGGAGGGTGTCTTAGGACCAGCCTCTTGCTCACTGAAGGAGCACACAAAGTCCTGCTGGAAACTGGGTGGTTTCTGGATCTCTCAGCTCCCACGAGACCTGGAGAGGCTTTGAAAAGCACCTGCTGAGTCACCAGCTCCTGCGGCCCTGGGTGACAGTGGCTGACTGGCCTGGCAGAGGTGTTGTTAATCACTGTCCTGTCTTCAGGGCTCCCCCATTCCCTAAGTCAGCTTGGTACATGAGCAGATTTTGATGCAATTATTACAATTGCAATACAATGGCTCATGGTCCACCTGGGCTGCCATTCCCCCGTCACTGTCTCTCCTCTGTCTTGCTGTGTCCTTGGTGACTACTGTAAAGTACTACTGAGATGGAGCCTTGTGTATTTGTTGCTGGGGTGTGGCTGTTGCCTGTGGTCATCTGTGTGTCTGCCAAGGCCCTGCTTTCACTATGCTTCTCTCCCACAAGTGACATGGGGGCTCCTCCGGAGCAGGGACACATCCTTGTAGGTTTCTGATTCTCAGAGCATTGGCATGAGGTCTGGGCTGTTGTCAGCATTGCTGTAATTCTATCATAAATAATACTGCAATGGACATCTTCGCTCCCTTGGGTGAAGACTGGCAATAACCATCTTCAAGCAATGTCAGTTCTGCAGCTCGGCTTATAACAGCCTCGGGTCATTCTTAGCAAGCCGTGAGTTGGATGCAGTAACCCTCAGATTTCCCCAAAGACTATTTAACTGAATCGTCTAGCAAAAGAGGGGAGGTAATTGCATTTCTCTCAGTCATGCTCAGTTCACTGCCTCTTCTCTTCAACCCCATCCTACATCTTGGGGCTTGGGCAGGGGGAGTGTTTATCTCTAAGGAAGCCCTAACTTCCAGAAGCTTCTCCATAGGTCTAGAAGGAACAGAGTCAATTTTGACCTTTCCTTATTGAAAAGTAGGAAAATAATTCTGAGTTTTGATTCTTGAGTCCTTATATGTAAAACGGGATAAGAATATTTAACCCAGGGGACCAGCAGTTAGCATAATGACTATGTCACTGGACTCCCACGTAGTCGACTGCGGTTCACGTCCTGGACCCGGTGGCTTAAAACTCACGCTGGGTGTGTGTGCATGTGTGCTCAAGATCCCGAGAGGAGAATGGAGGAGAAGGGATTGCGGCATGGCCATCCCCCCTGGGGGGTGATTTCTCACTTTCTGTCTCTCTGTCTCTGTCTGTCTGGCGAGCGCACATGCCCTATAGTGAAAACCTCTCCTCTTAAAAAAAAAAAAAAAAAAAAAAAAAAAAAAAATTTAACCCAGAGCAGGGTTGTGCGGGTTGAATTACACGATACACATCAGCCCTGAGAATGCTGCACGTGTCTGGGAGTGCTCCTCTGGGAGGGGTATGTTACTGTGCTCTGTGCTCGGGGCAGATTTGTTATTATCGCAGCTGGGGGAGCGGAATTCACGTAGCCTGCCCCCCTGCTCCGAACATGCAGGAACAATGGATGACATATCGGACAGTGGTAAATGCATAGTGGAACCTCAAAGTAAGTAAGCCTTGCATCCCAGAAGCAGGGAGGTCTTAAAATGAAGGCCAGGAGTGGGGTTAAGTACAATGTCAGAAGAAGATACAGGGCAGATGTGGGGTGCCTGGCCTCCAGGATCAGGGGAACTGGAATTAAGTTCCCTTCACAAATTTGGGGTCTGATGAAGACTGTCACTCGGCGTATGGGACAACTATGTGGGTAGTCGCTTTCTGCAGTGGGTGGAGCAGCCACGTGGGCAGTCGCTTCCTGCTGTGGACTCCTGACTTTGGAATGCCAGCCCCATGAGTCCATATTTGTATCAAAGAAACCTCAGAATGAGAAATCAAAGCCACTTGGCTATAGCAGACACAAATGCCCACTTCTGACAGGGCTGTCTTCCTCCCCAGGGTGCTTGTATCGCCCACAGAAACAGTTCTCATGGAAGATGCACCAGGAATAAAGTAATACAGAGATGGAGCTGGTCTTGACTCAGCACTAACACAGCTGAACCCTCATGGGGAAGTCCTGGGTTCGCCTCCTGGGAGCTCCCTGTGCCGTGGTCTGGGTTGGCTGAGAGGGCTGGTTCCAGGTATGAAGAGACTGGGAGTGTGCCCCTCTCTCCTTTCTGTTTCTGTCTCTCTCGCTCTCTCATTTTCTCTCTCACACACATACAAAATACATGAATATTTAAAGGTACAGAGAATGTACAGCTCACAAAAGAATTGGCATTCCACAACTGCAGATGACAGAGCAATCTGAAGATTTAAAATAAGTACGTTTAAGTTTTTCAAAGAATGGAAGGAACAGAGTCATAGACCAAAGTAGGACATTATGAACAAAATGAACAGGTAGTTAAAAAAAAAAGAGAACCAAAGGGAAATTCGATGAATGTAAAATACAGTCATTGAAATAAAAATGAGGTTTTAAACCCCTGCTTCTGTTCTGAAGGTGATTGTCTTAAGCTTGTTCAAGTTTTGCTGCTTCTAGTCCTTGGAAATAAAAGATGGCAAAGCTCCTATTCACTACCTCTCCTGTATCATCAGAAAATAAAAACACCATGGAACATTCCTTCATATCTTGCCATGTCCAGGCATACGGATGAGGGTTTTTTTTTAAATTAAATTTAACTTATTTCATAGGCGAGGAAGAGAACAGTGTGTGTGACAGTTCTCACCACACTGTAATTCTCCATATTCCTACCCAGCGAGAACTAGGGGGTCTGTGTGCAGGCCTCCAATGTGTCTGTAAGACTGTGTATTGGCAATCTACCACCTGCCTCGCTGGACTGAAAAATGTGGCACATACACACTACAGAATGCTATTCAGCCATAAAAAACATTGAGATCCTAATATCTGATACAAAGTAGACAAATATAGAAGATTTAATACTAAGCAAAGCAGGCCAGACTCTGAAAGAGAGACACTGTATGTCCCTGTTCAATATATACCAAACATCTGACTCTGGCAGAAACTGAGAGATTGGAAGGTATAAAAGCAGGGAGAGCAACTGTGGATTGCCCTAGAGACACCATAGGAGGGGGTAGGTAATGGGGAGTGGGAGGGAGGGAATCAGGTGGAAAAACATTTAACAGATACAAAAATTAAAAATTACCTGGTGATGATAATGATATGGTAATATCTTTGGACTAATAGCACTGCATTAATGCAGGGACAAGCTTTTTACGAGCACTAGGTCATTTACTTCTAACAGCAGTCCTTTCCAGGAGACCTATTAGTGTCTGAGGTCAGGAGGGTGAGGAGCTCCGCCCAGTCATCATGTGAGATCAGCTGGGCTGGAGTGAGACAACCAAGCCTGACCTAGACCTCGGTCTGCCAGCTCCAAGGTCCAGGTGCCGTCATTAGGTGTGGGCCTGGACGCACACCCATGCGGTGAGGGGAGCCAGCCAGCACTCGGACCAGCGCTGGGTCTCACAGCCCAGTCGGGTCAGTTGGCCAAAATCGCGAAGACCAATTTTGCTTCTAATTAATTTAATAACATTAGACTGCTTTGGACTGGCCCTGTAACTTAGTGATTAAGGGAGTGAGATCCCACATGGCAAACTGTGGTTCGAATCCTGTCCTGGTGGCTTGAAAATCATGCTGGGCATGTGTGCATGCATGCCCCAAATCCTGACAGGCTGCAGAGATGGAGGAGGAGGTTTTGTGGTGTGATGACGCCCCATTGGGATGTTTTTTTTCTCCCTCTCTCTGGCATGCCCCAGCAATTAAGAAAACAACGATTTTAACTGGGGATCTCACTTTTGTTTTCTGGCTCGCTTTGTCATCCTCACTCTCCCACCGCAGCGCCCACCTCTCTGTAGCGACCTTGGTACCCGTCCCACCTCCAAGCATCCGTGTGGCTGTCCTGGGTGTCTTGCAGTGAGAGCCTGCGTCGCTAAGGGCAATTCTAGGACAAAAACCCAATTCTAGCAACAGCTCCTGGTGGTCGCCTAGGGCTCCGGGGATTACTGAACTGCTTGCCGCTGGGGTGGAGGTGGGGTGTCTCAGTGCAGCCCGTACCCGGGCTGATGAGGGTTCAGGGGACCGGTCGAGGGTGCGTGGAGTTGATTGTAATTCATGACCAAGGAGCCCTTTAAGAATTCAAAATTAATTAAAAAAGACACATGTAAGGCTACAAGACAGGTCCAACCATCTTTAAATTCTTCACATTTAATATATGTTATCAGAAGTACATTTTTTCAGACATGCTTTTGGAAGAATAAGTGAAAAATGTTCTTAAAATACCTCCAAGTCCAACTCCCTCCCCACCAAAAGAGAGGAAGAGATAAGATTTTCCAGTGCATACAAACACGCTATTAAAAACGTTGAGATTTGGGACCAGCAGATGGTGTAATGGTCGCATCGCTGGACTCCCATGTAGTTGACCATGGTTCAAGTCCTGGACCTGGTGGTTAAAACTCAGGCCAGATGCATGTGTATGTGTGCCCAAAATCCTGAGAGGAGAATGAAGGAGAAGTGGGGGGCGATTTCTCACTTTCTGTCTCTCTGGTGAGTGCACACACCCTATAGCAAAAATCTCTAAAAAGAAGAAAAGCATTGAGATTTAAGCAGCTGGGGGTTCAGCAATCGGCCAACAGGTGCATTGTTTGAGATGACTTTAGGCAAAGTGGTAGGTTCTGTCTTCACCATGCTGGGCACCTAACTTTGTTTTTAATTTTTTTTAAAGGTTTACTTCTTTCTCTTGTTGGGTACCTTCTTTAAAAAGAAAAGAGGTAATTTGGGGGACCAGCAGGTAGCATAATGGCTACATTGCTGAACTCCCATGTAGCCAACCGTGGTTCGAATCCTGGACCTGGTGGCTTAAACTCACTCCAGACGAGTGTGTGTGCATGCCCAAGATCCCGAGAGGAGAATGGAGGAGAAGGGATTGCGACGTAGCTATCCCCCCCCCCGGGGGGGGGGGGTGATTTCTCACTTTCTATCTTTCTGTCTCTCTCTGTCTTTCTGGCAAGTACATGTGCCCTATAGCAAAAACCTCTCCAAAAAAAGAAAAAAAAAAAAAAAACCAGAAGAGAGGTAATTTGGAATGTAGAGGAAGGCAGAGTTGTGGGGACACTGAAATACGTTTCCAGAGAGAAGCGCTTAGAGAACACTGGAGAGACTCCGCCACGCCGGTAGGGCGTGGTGTGTTACAGAGGCTGCCAGCGCCTCGGTGGTCCTCCCACTTGGAGGAACACTCTGCGCCCCCTGTCCTTGAATCTGGGCAAGCTCTGTGGGACCTGACACGAGATGTGACAGAGGGGATACTGCAGCGGTTCTCACTTCCTGCATCTGGCATCAAGCTGCCCTTCTGTGAGGATGTGCGGTCAGCAACGTGAGAGCCCTCACGTGGAGGGACGGCGGCCCCAGGCCCACAGCTCCTCAGGGCTGGCCCACAGCTGCCCACACTTGCCAGCGTGTGAGGGACCCGTCTTGGACATGGCCCGGCCACCCCTTTGCACCTGCCCCTCACTACCATTGGCAGGGCCTGCCCGAGTCATGGCTGGGTCAGCAAGGCGGTGCTTTCCTCATCAGGAAAACAGCAGGAAACCCCGCGCTTCCTGCCCCAAACATATACATACATTAAAATGAATGAAAATGAATAAAAAAGAATGCATGCTTAGTGGTCTAACATTACCTTTTGAAACAAGCACCTTTTCAGGCTAGACACAGTGCTGGGGAGTCTCCGGGAGCGGAGCAGCGAGAGACCGCAGGGGTTTGGGGACAGACACGCTCCCTGGGGCTGGGGTCCTGTGAAGACAGGAAGACCCCATTTTTAACAGGGACCTACGCTTGGGCTCTCGACTAAAGCTGAGCGCAGGGAGGGGCGTCCGTCACTTCCAGCAGGAACTACGTCTGCCGTCCGGCTTTGAGGAGTGACGGGAAACGAGCCACTGCAGCAGAGACGGCTTCTCCTCGCCTGGACTGCTCGGAGTCTAAATGCACACGCTGTCATGGCCCCAAACCCCTGGGACAGGGAGCTAAGGTCCAAACCGGTCTCAAACGTCCAAACCAGCAAGCTCAGGAAGCACTTTAAAATACTGTCCTGGGGAGCCGTCTTCACGTCTCAGGGACCTGCAGGTCCGTGGCCATGGGCAGCTCTGAAGAAGGTGAGCTGCTAACAACCTGCCAAAGCTCGAGGAAAGTCGTGATGAGGGACAGTGGCCTGGGACGTGCTGGAGAACTCAGTCCCGAGGAACCAGAAGGATCTAGAACACCCTCGCGAGCTTTCACATAAGTGTAGAAAAACGGTCAGTGAAGTAAAGCGAGAGAGGGCCGAGGACTGACTACGCCGAGCCAGCGGAGACTGTGGGGCCGGAGAACCCCCCAGTGATGGCACTGACGGCCTCTCCGTGGGCACCGAGACGGTTCTGCACCTCCACGGGGCAGAGCTGGGGCGATGGCAGTGCAGGCTGAGCGCTGGCAGAGTGGGGACACCGGGACGTGCCAGCCCGCACCGGCAGCCATTTCTCCTGTCCTCATCCCGCATCGGGGTGCTCCACCCTCGGCCTCACGCTCAGGCCGGCTTTCTGTGTCCCTCAGGGACTTTCCTGTCATTCTGAACTGGTCTGTTTCACAGGACAGTCCCTGCCGTGAGGGCGAGCTCCGCGTCTCGCGCGCTGGGGCGGGGAGAGGGCCTTCTGCTCAGGGCATCCTCGCAGACCCGGGTCCTCACAGAAGCCCCGAGAGCTGGGCTGCCCAGGGCCGGGGTCACCAGCCACACGTGAAGGTCACGTTCAGGTTTGCACGGAGTGCACTGAGGGATTCCGCTCTCCGGCTGCCGTGGCCCACGTGGGGGCTCCCCTCTGGCCGTGGCTGCTGGCCTGCAGGGGAGAGGGAGAGGGTCCCGGGCGGTGTGGAGACTCTGCTAACGCTGCTAGCATGGTCAGGAAGCCCCTAGAGAAAGCCATGGGAGAAAGAGTTACGGGCAGCCCTCGAGGCCCTCTCCGGGGCCGTGGGTCCCGCTGCGCGTGGTCAATACTGCCCTGCAGGAGGCCGTGCCGGGCGGCTGGCCAGGCTCCTTCAGGACGCACAGTCACGGAGGCTGAGGCATGTGCTCTCGGTGACTCCAAGTCCCCGGCCAGGCAGGAGGAAGGGAGAGCAGCTGCCGGCTCCTCTCTCCTCCCGGTAATGGGGAGCCCACATCTGCGAGAGCGCAGGGAACCGTTTCCAGATGTTGCCAAATTACGCCCCGCCGCAGCACCACATTGCGACAACTCAGATTCATTTACACGCACAGAGATTGCGACATGAGCTGCACTTCAGAACCAAGCAGAAACAGGGACGGCAGCGGCTTCCAGTAGCTGCGCTAAGAGCGGGGGAGGGGCAGACCGTGGAGGCAGCAGGAAGCGGCTGGGAAGGGCCCCCATCGCGGGGAGGCAGAGCATCTGTGCAGGGCTGCCCCAGCCAGGCCTCGGTCATGAGAGACAGGGCCCTCTGGGGGCCGGGGTGGCAGCGCAAGGTTTGAGCGTAACGTGTCCCTGGGCCTTGATGCCGGAAAACGCCCTCCACAGGCTGCCAGAGACGCCTGAAAACGGCCAACGCGGCAGTTCAGGAGAGCCCGGCTGCTGTGTTCATTTTTTGTTTTTTAAAGAATCGTCTATTTTAATTAAATTAATTAATTAATTAATTTTTACCAGCGAGAGACAGACGGGGGGCTGGGGGAAGGGGTTGGGGGAGTGAGAAAGCAAGCCGTCAGGCCCGGGACTCGAACTGTGGTCAGCTATGTGGGAGTGTCCAGTGCCTTCACCACCATGCCACCTGCTGGTCCCAGTGTTCCTCACTTTGTGTCACCCGAGTGTCTGGTAAATTCTGGCGGGACCCGGCGCGGGCCAGGAGGAAGGACTGGGGCGAGCTGGGCCCGGAGCCCGAGGGCTGCACCCCTGTGCCGTCAGACCAGACTGCCCCGGCCAGTGCCAAGGCCGGAGCTTTCAGACGTGTCCAGGCCCTCCTGGCCGTCCACCTAGGGTTCGCCGTGTAGCGAGAACCGGGGGGTGGGGAGTGTGGTCAGGCCACGCAGGAAAAGGCTCGGTCGTCTGAGGCCTGCCTTCTGCGGTCTGGAAAGCCTTCCGGGAGAGGCAGCTTCGAGGCGGGCTCAGTTTTCTGTGGCTGCCAGAAGGCCACGCGGCTGGGTTAGATCAGCGGATGTACGCCCTCGCAGGTCAGAGACCGGAGTCAGACTCAACAGGCCGGCTGTCCTGCCCCTTGGAGAGGAAAAAGGAGGTGCAGAGAGCAGCTCACTTTAGAATAGTGCTCACTGAGTGAAAGTGTGACTTACAGGACTACAACTAATGGTTCAACAGCCCAGAGGGAAAGCCTGGGCACTCACATGTTATTTTAAATGCCAGAGGGTGGATGTTTGCCAGAGAGAGAGAGAGAGAGAGAGAGAGAGAGAGAGAGAGAGAGAGCGAGCCTCCCAGTGGGGCATGGCCACGTGGCATCCTTTTCCCTCCCTGTCAGGATCCTGGGCACACATGCACGCACAAGTGCCCAGTGTGTCTCAAGCCACCAGGCAGCTGTGGTCGGCCACGTGGGTCCGGCTTTCCGTGCATAGCACTAAAGCACGGCTCCGGGGAGGGCCCGAGGGCTCCCTGTCAGCACCTCCATGCAGCTGCCGGGCTCCCCCAAGCTGCCGGGCTTGTTCTGCTTCAGGCCCTCTGGGCTCCTTGCCTGTGCTTGTCCTTCCACTCCAGACGTCACCTGGCCCTGGGTGACTCCCTCACTCCAGGGTGGGGCAGCAGGCCCTCCCTTGGCACCCCGGCCCCCTCCCTCGGCCCCCCGGCCCCCTCCCCGGCCCCTCCGGCCCCCCCTTGCCATCGGTCCTCTGCCGCCCCACTCTCCTCTTTCCATCATTCCGACTTCTCATGCTGAGTTGGGTCCATCACTCTCTGGTTCTTGACATGAAGTATAAGACTGCTATTTACGAAAGAAAAGATCTAACACTTTCATTGGGTACTTAATCACACATTCATTCAAGAGACGTTGTTTACAATTTTATAATATATCGGGCTAATTATTTTTTATCCATGTTACTTTATTGAATGTAATCATTAAAAATGTTTTGACCTCGACAAATATTTTTTGTTTGCTATTTTTAATTTCTCTGAGTTTTGCAAAAACACAATTTTGTAATTTCAGTGTGATGGCCTTTTAAATAACAGTTTTTGTTCCGGAAAAAAACATAATTATCTTTTGAAAATGAGCTTTTATTCAATAATGACTATACATGGGTTTCCAGTATGTAGGAGGTTTAGGGAATGAAAGTGACAGGGACCAGCTCTGAGTGTCCTGCACAGCTTTGGGCACAGTGGCTGGTGGCTCTGAGGCTCCTGTTTAGCTCTTCCTTGTCACTTTCTCTCCCACAGACACAGCCATTGTCTCGGATTAGGACCAGGTGTGAACGTGCCTTTGCTGGTTCTTTAACATGCGAATGACGTATTGTTTGATTTTAAGCGTTTTTGAGCTAGGTAAAATGTGCCTACACTACTGCATATGGCAGTAGTGTGCTCATCAGCGAGAGACTGAGAGACAGTGAGAGAGAAAGTGAGAAATCACCCCCAGGGAGGATGGCCATGCCACAATCCCTTCGTTTTCCTCTCGGGGTTTTGGGCATGCACACCCACGTGCCCGGTGTGATTTTCAAGCTACTGGGTCTGGGACTTGAGCTGCCAAGTTGGCCATGTAGGATCCAGCACCTTAACTACCATGCCACCTGCTGGGCTAAGTGCTTTGCCTTTTCCAGTCAAGTGTTAGCAGGTAGATTTGGAGGTGGCGGCGCTGATGGAATGTGCCAGGACAGAGGAGGTGGGAGGTGGGAGAATCCCCCGACCTCTCTCCTCCTGCCCTCTACCTCCTTCAGTGCCCACCATGGCTGGAGCCCCAGGGGAGCTGCTCCCTGGTGACATGGAGCTCGGCCCCAGAAGCACTGAGCAGGAGATGGACCCAGACGTGTCCGGGAGTAGGGAGGTGGGAGTGCCTCGCTTTGCTGGAGAGAGAGCCCACGAGTCCTCCAGGGCTCCCAGCTGCTGCTCCCAGCAGAGGTGACCGCTGTGCCTGCCCCGAGCCACGTGAACACCTGGCACTGCGACTTCTCAGTCTGCGTGCCAGCGGGTGTGCAAAGACACCTGTGGGCGTCACTGCCCAGTCCGTAAAACCGGGGAGGGGGGGATCTCGTCTCCTGGAGTCATCAGGTGGGGATGCTGGGGAGCACTGTGGCAGGAGGCCCGGCTCTTGGGCCCAGGTTGCTGAGTAAGAGACCCATCCAAGACGTAATAAAGCCATAACCGCCAGAGAAGTATGAAAACAATTTAATAGGATAGTACACCTGAGAGACTTCCGGTGGGAGGCTGCCGAACAGCGGCTGTGCCGAGGGGGGGTGAGTGTTACTCGTCTCTTTCTTTCTCTTTTTAGCCTTTAGGATTTTGTTTTGTTTTGTTTTGTTTCTTCTTTGGTGTTACCTGCCCTGTGGGGTCCCCTCGTGCATATTAGCAGGGGAGTCTGTCCTAGCCACCGTGTCCGTGTGCGTTTTCATGCTTGCTCCGTCTCGCCTGGTAAGGGAACTTAAGTGCCCGGAAGGGGAAGTCCCACGTGTGCCCAGTTGGGCTTCGGAGGTTTGCGCAGGTGTGGGGACGCTTTTGCCCCTATCAGCCCAGCCCCGCCAGAGGGAGGTGAGCTCTCGGTCTGGCACCTAGGAGAATGCCTGTGTGGCCATGTGTCGCTGCGGGAGGGAAGAAAGTTACACCCTCTAGGTCCTTCAGTGACAGTTTAAGGGGCCAGCGGATGGCGTAGCAGTTGTCACTGGACTTCCACATGACCAACTATGGTTCAAGTCCTGGGCCTGGTGGCTTAAAACTCACAGTGTGCTCATGTGCATGTGTGCCCAAGATCCTGGGAGGAGAATGAAGAAGGGATTGTAGTGTGGCCATCCCCCCTGGGGGGTGACTTCTCGCTTTCCCTCTCACTGTCTCTCTCTCTCTCCCTGGTAAAGCACATGTGCCCTGTGGCCAAAACCTATTTAAAAAAAAAAAAAAGGGGAAAAAATGACTGCTTAAGCAATAAATGTCAGATAACCTCTCCTCTTTTGGAGCCAGGGGATCCAGCTGCCACCCTTGACAATCACACTCGTGTGTCAGCTGTGGGAGCGACACCGGATCGGCCCAGGCGGCCGCTCAGCTCGGATGGCCTCCTTTGGCACCGGAGCAGGAGCTGCCTTCTTGCCCTCGGAGCTGTTTTCCCTTGTTCTTTTCTCACTAGTCATGTCATTTCTTCTCTCACAGGGTTAGCATTTTGGAACTCCCTGCTCAGAACTGTCTGACAGCCCGAGGCAATGGGCCCTGAGTTTCCCTTTCGGAAGTGCCTGGTCAAACCTATTGCCCATTTCTGTTAAGCTGATTCATTTTATTTGTCATAGGGAGCATGTGAGTGTGCAAGAGCAAGGGGGAGAGCGCGAGAGGGAGAAAACGCCCTGGCCAGGGCTCGCCACGACACGGCCTCCTTCCGCCCGGGCGTCTGGGCCCGCCTGCCCTGTGGTTCCCAGCGCTGCCGTCCGGTTTGCTACCAGGCGCACCACCTGCTGGGTGGTCGATGCCCGTTTTTCTATTTGTTTGTGTCTTTTTCACATTGTTTGATGATTCATCCCCAATTCTTTCCAGAGCAGCTCCTCTGGGCCAGATTATTTTCTAGGTCTTGGAGATGCAGCAGTGAACAAAGTGATGAACACCCCCGACCTTACGGGGACAATGACGGACGTAAACAGTTAGGAAATGAGGCGCTCTGTTCTATGAGAAGTGTTATCATTATGCAGGCTGTGCTTCCGGGTCACGCTGGAGGTGCTACGGGACAAACAAGGGGGGCGGCCAGAACGTTGGCGTGGCCATTGTAATGCCCAGGGAGCCTCCGGGAAGGTCGTCGGAGCCTGTGCCCTTGAATCCTGTCCTGACCCTCCCTCTGGCCGGGTGGCCTTCTCCCAGGCAGCCCCTGGGCTCGAGCCTCAGCACCCTGCCACATCCTCTGTACTGTTTTCTCTTGTTCTTTTGTCACTAGGGTTGTATCATTTTGTAAGTGTTTTTACAATTTTTTTTTTTTTGGAGAGGTTTTCGCTATAGGGCACGTGCGCTCGCCAGACAGACAGAGAGAGACAGAGAGACAGAAAGCGAGAAATCACCCCCCAGGGGGGATGGCCACGCCGCAGTCCCTTCTCCTCCATTCTCCTCTCGGGATCTTGGGCACGCACGCAACACGCGCCTGGTGTGAGTTTTAAGCCACCGGGTCCGGGACGCGAACCGCGGTCGACTATGTGGGAGTCCAGCGACATAGCCACTACGCTAACTGTTGGTCCCTAAAATTTTTGTTGATCTTACATATTTTTTGTTTGCTTTTTATTCGTTAATCTAATTTCTTTAAAAATTATTTCTTTCCCCCACTCCTCCCCCCAGAGGCTGCAAGGGCTGGGATTTGAACTGTGGTAGGCTTCGGTTTTTCTTATAACTTTATATGTGGGAATCATTTGAGTCCTGTGATGAAGGTACATCCTGTTGAAAAGAATTTCTATTAGATTTTGTTAGCGGCAATGGGTCACTCCCGGCTCAGGACAGGACGACTGTGAACATATTCTCCTCTAAGGTAGTTTTTCTTTTTCACACAGTTGGTTTGAGTTCAGGCCTCGAAAGCACGTGAGGCTTGCTTGGCAGTCTACATTGTCGTGGGAGTTTCAGCTCCATGCACAGCCTCGAGTTCGAGCTGTGGTGCTTCTTTGTTGTCTTTTATGAGGTCCAGGGGCATTTCTGGGTTACCATTTTATTGAGGGGCCTCTCTCAGAGGCCCGGGACTCGTGGGGTTCTCTTATGAGATGCCCTCACTGGGCGGACCTAGCCTTGACCGCAGGCATGGTCTGTGCAGCCCCCAGGTCGGAGGTCAAGCTCCTCGGGTGTGAGCAGGCGTCCTGGGGTCAGAGCCAGCTTCAGGTTCCGTTCCTTTCTGGAGTCCCACTTGGACATGCTGGTGGGTCCCTGAGAATCGGTTATTTGTTGCAAGGCGTTTCCCGAGGGACTTTGAACGACATTTGTCAGGCATGTTTAGCTGCTATCAGAAGGTTGTTCCTGCCGTATCTTTTAGAGCTGTGTCTTGCTTCTTTTGTTTTATTACCTGTGTTTTCCCTTTCATCCTCTATCACCACTGCCATCCTGTTCGAAGATGGGATGGGACGGGATACCCCCCAGGAGACCCCTCCGTCACGCAGAGAGGTGACAGGGAAGGAGCGAGGGGAAGCAGTGAATATCTGGAAGACACGGCACAGTCTACACTGGGACCTGGAGGAGACCTGCCTTCTTAGATGGGAGCAGGGGCTGGCCAGCAGCTGGCCCTCCCAGAGGCCGGGGCCCTGCTCATGGCTGGGAGGCAACCCCGGCGGGATCCACTGGACAGGCCGGTGGTGTGAGCTCTAAGGGCCGCGTGAAGGAGCTTGGGGCACATCGGAGCCCTGCACCACCACGGAGAGGCCCTCCAGGTGGTGTGACTCAGGGTCAGGGTTTCTTCACCTCAGAGGAGACCACGCAGCTGTTGAGCCCGAGGGCAGTGTGGCCGGTCTGCGGCTGTCCCAGGGAGGCACTGCGGGCAGGGGTGAGGGAGCCGCAGCCGACCTGGGCAGTGCAGCTCCTCCTCGTTGCACGAGTCGTGGTTCTCTAGAGAGACATCTTGGTTAAGAGCGTGTGCGTGCGTGTGTGTAGGAGTTGGCTCGCAGTTACCGAGGCTGGCAAGGCATGCCAAGCTTTCGGGATTGGGTAGCAGGCTGGCGCCCTGGGGAAGGAAGACACTGCAGTCCTGGTGGACAGGCCACCGGCAGCAGGGCTCCTCTTACTCAGGGGAGGTCAGTCAAGACCTTCGACTGATGGACGGGGCCCCCGCAGTATAGAAAGCAACCTGCTCCTCAAAGTCCCCATTTAAATGTTAATCTCATCCAAAACACCTTCGCAAAAGCGTCCAAGTATCTGGGAAGCATGGCCCAGTCCTGTTGACCATAAAATGACCGTCACATACGTGGGGACAAGAAGTGCAGGGGATGGGAGCTTGTTCTGGGAGCAAGCGACACTTGGGGCTGACGAGCTAAGCTCCTCACTTGCCCTGCAGCAGAAGAGAGTGACGCGGTCCACGACACGGTGTCCTCTGTCTGAATCTCCACAGCAGAGAGTGACGCGGTCCACCACACGGTGTCCTCTGTCTGAATCTCCACAGCAGAGAGTGACGCGGTCCACCACACGGTGTCCTCTGTCTGAATCTCCACAGCAGAGAGTGACGCGGTCCACCACACGGTGTCCTCTGTCTGAATCTCCACAGCAGAGAGTGACGCGATCCACGACACGGTGTCCTCTGTCTGAATCTCCACAGCAGAGAGTGACGCGGTCCACCACACGGTGTCCTCTGTCTGAATCTCCACAGCAGAGAGTGACGCGGTCCACCACACGGTGTCCTCTGTCTGAATCTCCACAGCAGAGAGTGACGCGGTCCACACACGCATCTCCACAGAGAGAGTGACGCGGTCCACGACACGGTGTCCTCTGTCTGAATCTCCACAGCAGAGAGTGATGTGGTCCACGACACGGTGTCCTCTGCATCTCCACAGCAGAGAGTGACACAGTCCACCACACGGTGTCCTCTGTCTGATTCTCCACAGCAGAGAGTGACACGGTCCACGACACGGTGTTCTCTGTCTGATTCTCCACAGCAGAGAGTGACACGGTCCACCACACGGTGTCCTCTGCATCTCCATAGTGGACAGTGACACAGTCTACCACACAGTGTCCTCTGCATCTCCACAGCAGAGAGTGACACGGTCCACCACACGGTGTCCTCTGCATCTCCACAGCAGAGAGTGACACGGTCTACCACACGGTGTCCTCTGCATCTCCATAGTGGACAGTGACACAGTCTACCACACAGTGTCCTCTGCATCTCCACAGCAGAGAGTGACACGGTCCACCACACAGTGTCCTCTGCATCTCCATAGTGGACAGTGACACGGTCCACCACATGGTGTCCTCTGCATCTCCATAGTGGACAGTGACATGGTCCATGACATGTGTGTCCCCAGTCTGGCATCTCCATAGTGGAGAGTGACATGGTCCATGACACGGTGTCCTCTGTCTGGCATCTCCACAGCAGAGAGTGACACGGTCCATCATACAGTGTCCTCTGTCTGGCATTTCCACAGCAGAGAGTGACACGGTCCACAACACGTGTGTCCCTGGTCTGGCATCTCCATAGTGGAGAGTGACATAGTCCATGACACGGTGTCCTCTGTCTGGCATCTCCACAGCAGAGAGTGACATGGTCCATGACACGTGTGTTTCTGGGTCCCGTGGGGGCAGCATGTGCAGCGCTCTTTGGAGGGGCCTTGCCCCTCTGGGTTTTGTTAAGGTCAAGTGTGGACTTCCTCACATGAACGTCTGACCTTCCCAGTGCAGCGCGCGTTCCCGTCCCGCCCAGCGCTCCGTCCACTCGGCACAGTCGCTGAGCACACGGCCGAGGCAGGGTGCACCACCAGCCCGGAGGGGGCCGCTGGTGAGTCAAAGGGAGGGCCAGGGCGTGCTGCAGGGGGACGTCTGGGCCTCGCTGCCTCCCACCCCAGCTCCTCCGCTGCTCCTCCAGCCACCGCCAGCATCGGAGGGGAGGGAGCTGTGCCCCTAGAGGCCCGGCCTTTCTTCCATCTTGTTCTTTCCCGCCTCTTGGGACAGAGGGAGGGAGCCCTTGGATTCTGAGCCTTGGGCTTCCACAGGATTCTCATCTTCATCAGATGCGCCCCAGGCCTCTCGTCTGTCTGTGGAGGAGCAGTGATGCCCAGGCCCTGGCAGCACTGGAGGCCACCAGCGTCCCGGTCTGTCTCACCAGTGCCCTCGAGTTCCCGGCCTTATGCTCTTGTCCTACCGCTCCAGAGCCCCAAGCAGCCTGCCTGCCTGGCTCTCCCCAGGATTCACCCTGGCCTGGAATTCCTTCTGTTCTTCACCTGGCAAAATCCAGCCCATTTTTCAGAGTGAATCCGGTCTCCTCCAGGAAGCCTTCCGTGAGTTCCTGGGCTGGATAGAGTGTCCATCTCAGCCCTGTGATGCCCTGCCATGCTTCGGTAACAGCCAAATGTGCCATAGCCATCTGTCTCCTTACTGGTGCGGTTCTGAGCAGGAACTGGACAGCTAGGTCTGCATTTCTGTCCTGGGGGCCCAGGGGTCCCAGGCCCCCAGGCTGCATTTGCTGATGAGCAGGTAGAGGGGCTGCCATGGGCTCTCAGAAGGGCAGGAGGGTGGGCTGCGGCAGTTTCCTGCTGCCCACGTGAGCCAGGCCCTCCCTGGCAGGAACAGGCCTCCAGGGTGGTGCTAGCTGCGGAGCCCCGTGAGCAGGGACTCTCCGCGGCCCCTGAGCCGAGGCGTGCTGGGCAGGTGGTGGCACCGTGGCTGTGGGGCCTTGGCCAGATATTTATTTGTCTCATAACAGGAGAAATGGAATCCTCATTCCTTGCTTACATTTATGAGTAGAATGTCCTCTTAGGTGGTTCAAAAAAGCAAGTTTTAGACCATTAACTTTTTTTATTTTCCCTTTTATTGGAGTTTAAATAACAAGGTGAGCGTGGAGCACGACGCAGGGTGATTATGAAGCAGTAAAAGGCGTTAGAGCACTCCTGGGCGAGCGGGGCGCGCGGGGCCTGCAGAAGACAGATCTGCCGCTGCGACTCAGAGCAGCATTATCGCAATCTCCTCCTAATGGGGTGACTTGCAGAGAGGGGATCAGCCTCAGGGAATGCACGCTGACCTGTGACTGCTGACCAGGGGCTGTTAGTGGTTCTCAGAGTGGGGGCTGGGGCGCAGAACCGGCTTCTGGTGGTGCGGAAAGCAGCTGTGGGGTGCACAGGCCACAGGGAAGACGCGCTGGGCAAGGTGGTAGAAGCACGGTCCGGCCCAGCTCCCCGGCGGCCGAGCGCAGGCTGACCCAGAACCAAGCCCTCAGTGTCAGAGCCTGTGTCCCTCACCCACGCCGCGGGAACAGGGCAGTGCCTGTCTCTCAGGTGCACCATGGCAGGTCACTTGGGTAAGGAACATAAAATTGCCTCCACCATAAAAAACCCAAACACAAATACTAGTTATTACTGAAAATCCCACCCTGCCGTTCTTCTCAGCAGTACTGATGCTTGCTGGGAGGTCTCAGAGGGAAGCAATGGGGTTGGGGCAGCCGTGGCAGCGCCTAAGTTGAAGAGGGATCCTAGATGCCAGTTTCCTGGCTGGTCATTCTCCGCTGTTCGCTTTTGTCCTCCCAGTGTGAAGTCTGTGATGGTAACACCTGCTCCAGGGCCTACCTAGAGCCATCTTGAAGGCCTCTCAACCTTGGAAGGAGATCTAGAGGTGCAGTCATTTCTTCTCCTTCCTTGTCTTTGTTTTTCTTTATGTTTTTAGTTTTGCTCTAGGGTGTGTGCACTTGCCAGAGTGAGAGACAGAGAGAGAGGGAAACTAAGAAACCACCTCCCAGAGGAAGGCCATGCTACAATCCCTTCTCCCCCATGCTTCTCTTGGGATATTTTTTTTTTTTTTTTTTTTTTTTGCTATGAGGCACATATGCTTTACAGAAAGAGAAAAAAAAAAAGACAGAAAGAGAAAGAGAACGTGAGAAATCACCCCCTTGGGGGCTGGCCACATTGCAATCCCTTCTCCATTCTTCTCTCAGGATTTTAGACATTTAGACATGTGCCTGCTTTATTTTTCAAGCCACCGAGTCCAGGACTTGAACTTCAAGTTGGCCATGTAGGATCCAGCCACCCTAACCACTATACCACTGGCTGATTCTCCTTTTCTTTCTTTTATTTCCTTTTTAAAGTGTTTGGCATGCATTTAAAAAATTTACATATTTTCATTTTTTCAATTCTATGTATTTAATAAGTATTTCTCTCGAACTGCTAACAATTAGCAGCTCAAAATATATTTCTTAAAAGGTCATATAAGTATTATTTGTAAGAAAAAATATTCAAAAAGTCACCACAATATCCCTTTTTATAAGTCATTGCATTTAATTATTCAGTGGTCATTTTAATTTTTTTAAGTTATGATTTCTGGTTAATATATAGTCAGTGTATCTTTGTGAGATACAGTATGAACTTCTAAGGTGTGTATTCCTTTCTTCACTGGTTCACTGTGTGGGATTTATGGACTGCTAGAACATTCCTTGTTTGGATGTGCTGATGAGAATTTGGGGTGGGGGAATGCAAAGATTTGAACAGTGAATAAAAATGAAACTGAACCCCTATCTCTCACCATTAATAGAATTCAACTCAAAATGGTTCAAAGATCTAAACATAGAACCTCAAACTGTAAAACTGCTGGTGAAAAGCACAGGGGAAGCTTTTGGGGACATCAGAATAAGCAAAGACTTCTTAAATAAGACCCCTGAAGCACAGGCAATCACCCTGAAAATAAACAAGTGGGGTTACATCAGGTTAAAAAGCTTCTGCACAGCAAGAGAAACTAATTAGAGTGAAGAGACAGCCCTTGGAATGGGAGAATATATTTGCAAATTCTACCTCAGGAAAGGGACTGATAACCAGACATATGGGGAACTCAAGCAGCTTACTCACACTCACACACTCTCACACATACATACACTCACACACACACACACTCTCACACACTCACACACACTCACACACGCATACTCACACACACTCACACACGCACACTCACACACACTCACACATTCACACACACATACACTCACACACACTCACGCACACTCACACACTCACACACTCACACACACACTCACACTCACACACACACACAAATCCAATGAAAAGATGAACACATTAGCTGAACAGACAACTCCCCAAAGAAGACATGAACAACTACAAAGTATATGAGAAGGTGCTCAACATCCCTTATAAGGGAAATGAAAATCAAAACCACAGTGAGATACCACCTAACTCTAGTCAGAATGGCTAAGATTAAAAAAAGAAGAATGATTGCTGCTGGTGAGGCCGCAGTGAAAAGGGAACTGTCCTGCACTCTGGTGGCAATATAAATTAGTCCAGCCACTGTGGAACAATATGGACGTTCCTCAAAGAGAGAGAGAACTACCATATGATCCAGCAGTTTCACCCCTAGTATTTACCCAAAGGATAGGAATACACTCAGTTGGAAAAGCACTTGCACATCCATGTTTATTGCGGCATTATTCACAATAGTGAAGACATGGAATTAACTAAAATGTGCAGGAACAAATGAATAGATTGAAAAAGTGTGGCACATATACACTGTAGAATACTACTCAGCCATAAAAAATGAGCCCCTGGCTTTTGATAGAAAGTGGACAAATATGAAGACCAGCAGTTAGCATAATGGCTATGTCATTGGACTCCCATGTAGTCAACCATGGTTCAAGTCCCAGACCTGGTGGCTTAAACTCACACTGGGCATGTGTGCATGCATGCCCAAGATCACAAGAGGAGAATGGAGAAGGGATTGTGGCGTCGTCATCCACCCTGGTGGGGGTGACTTCTCACTTTCTGTCTCTGTCTTTCTGGCAAGCACGCATGCCCTATGGCAAAACCTCTCAAAAAAAAAAAAAAAAAAAAAAAAAAAAAAGGACAAATATGGAAGATTTAATGGCAAGTGAAGTAAGCCAGACTATGAAGAAGAGATCTGATACATCTGGACTCAATATACCATATATCCATACTCTATTGCAGAAACTGAAAAGTTGGAAGGTATAAAAACATGGAGAGCAACTATGGATACTAGAGACAGTGTGGGAGGAGGGTGATAGGCAAAGGGAGCGGAAATCAAGGAGGAAATAAAACTAAAAACCCACAATGGGACCAGCAGAGGGGGTGATGGTTGCATCGCTGTACTTGTACGTGGTTGACCACAGTTCAAGTCCCAGACCTGGTGGCTTAAAACTCACACCAGGTGCATGTGTGTGCATGCCCAAAATCCCAGGAGGAGGATGGAGGAGAAGGGATTGAATTGTGGCCATCCCCCCTGGGGGGGTGATTTCTTGCTTTCTGTCTTACTGTCTCTCTGGCAAGTGCATGTGCTCTCTAGCAAAAATCTCTAAAAAAATAAAAATAAATAAATAAAAAACCATAGTGTATGTTGTAAAGATGTACAATGATTAACTGTAAATAAGAAATCATAAAATAAAATTTAAAATGCAAAAAAATGTGGCATGTGTATGCCATGGAATACTACTTAGCCATAAAAAAAAAAAAAAACGAAACTCTGACAGTTGATACAAAGAGGGAGAATATGGAAGAGTCAATGCTAAGTGAAGCAACCCAGACTATGAAAGACAAGCATTGTATGTCCCTGTTTAATATTTACCAAATGTCTGAACTCTATGGCAGAAATGTAAAGATTAGATGGTGTAACAGCAGGGAGGGCAACTGTAAATACTAGAGACAGAATAGGAGGAGGTGTGTGATAGGGAGTAGGTAATAGAGGGTGGGAGGATGGGGATCAGGGAAAAAGCAAACAATCAAACAAAACACTTAATGGACACAAAAATGAAAAATACCTGTTGATGATAATGTACATGGTAATAATTTTGGCTTTACTAATATATACTGTATACATGCTGGGGAAAGCCATGTTGTACATTATAAACAAATATAGGTGTGTAAATATATAAATACATATATTTTCTTGAACTTAAAAGTATGTATACTGGGGCTGGCAGCTGGCTTACTACTCAGGGGAGGCCACACTGTCTTGGGAGAAAGGGTAAGGTCAGGGGGCAGCTAAAGAGGGAGGGGGCCATTCTGGGGTGGTGACGGCCTTGAGTGGGGGTGTTGAGATAGATGGATATGTGATGGCAGGAAACTGCAGCAGGGGGAACAAGTGGGTTCCTTCTCTTTTTATGAGACTGAGAGCCAGAGCCGGACAGACAGACATTTGATCATACCATGTCGTGACTCTCCCACCCAGCATGCCTGTTAGCTAGGAGGACGGGTGTGCCACTGTACGTGGTTTGCTTAGGTTGGGCTGGGAACTGAACCAGGCTTCCCATATGGCCTCAGCCACCATGCAGCAGTGTCCCTCCACTTACCCCACCGTGGCAGGGCCATAATTTGGTTCTTGATATATATTTTAGACTAAGACAAATGTCACCATGCCAAAACTCTACACTAAAACCCAGAGAAGGGCAAACAATCAATTTCTTGTACACTGGATTTGCTGTGGTAAGTTACATAGCAGTTCTCAGCATTCATTCAGTTATTCACTTAACAGATATCTGCTGGGCTCTTAGTCTGCCTGGCCACTGCTAGCCCATGGGGTACAAAGTTGAGCAAGGTACAGATGAGTCTGCCATGTGAGTGAATAGTTCTAATAAAATAAAGTGGAAGTTCCAAACACGTTCTAAATGGCTGCTAGTGATGTGGGCACATGGCATAGGGAGTTTGTTTATTCTCTGCTTATTGAGTACCTACTGTGTGCTGGGTATTGTTCCTGGAGCTGAGCAGACACACATCCCTGCCCTCATGGGGTTTACAGACTAGTGAAAGAACAGTGCAGGGTGAGCTAGACAGACGTCTTAGGAGAAGGGTTAGCAAGGAAGGGAGCCAGGAGGTGTTGGGAGGACTTTTGGGTAATGTGGTTGCAATAGCCTCTCTGAAAACCGATCTGTGAGTAAAGACCATAGGGAAGCGAGTGAATGAGATACGAGGCTATTGGGGGGCATCGGGGCAGATGTGCACTAGGAGAATCAGCACAGAAATAGTTACAAGGACTGACGTGAAATACCAGCTGTGTAGGGAGGGAAGCAGAGATATGAAGGGGATGAGGAAAGACGAAAGGATCGTGTGGATGAATTAAAGTCCCAGTGGGGCTGAAAACGGTTAGATCTGAGACTGTAGGGCATGAGCAGGCAAAACTGTAGCTTGTGCCCCAAGAGCAGGGAAGTACCGCGGTTATTAAGGAGGTATTACAGACGTTGTCATTATAAGGTCCAAAGGTGACCACGGAGGGCAGTGGATGGGACAAGGACCCCAGAGGATGGTGGTGCTACCCCTGCAGGATATTGGAACCACCAAGAGTAATGGCAGGGGTTGCCGGTTCCTGGGTCGCTCTGGGTCTGGAGCGACTCGGGTGGTTCTGGGAAATGAGGAGGGTCTGACCTCAAAATGACTCCTTTGAAGTCATGGAGCATCATGTGTTTAGACATAAATTAGTCACCGAAGTGGGTGCATCAAGGTGAGGATGGCCACTAGAATGCCTTTGTGTAAACGTCTCCTCCGGGAAATACCTGTCCTGCCTACTTGGAGACTGACAGGAGAAAAGCTCCTCAGGAGCTAAGATCTTTGAAGAAAAAGAGGGATCAAGGAGGAGAAGGAAACTTCAGCAAGGAAGGGTGGAGGCAGAATAGTTAGCCACGTGAAATTCAAAACACGTATTTAACAGAGGAGGGAGAGAGTGGGCAAAGAAGGGCCGACAACCAGCGGTGACATGTGACTACCTGCAGCCCGGGCACCGAAGAGGGTACTTATCCCTGTGCAGAGGGGTGGGACAGCCAGGACGTGGCGGGCGCTGAGGCTGGGAGGAGCCATCTGAGTTCAAGTGGGCCGAGTGCAGATCCAGCCGAGAAGACTCCTCCGGTGAAGTCAGGTCCCCAGGGCAGCCTGGAGCTGTGGGAGTATCTTGAGAAAATTTGAGCTTTGAAGCCAGTCAGGTCTGTATCTGTCACTCATTGTGGACACATCTGGGTGGCTTACTCAATTTCTCTGACCTCCGGGTTTCTCATCTGAAATCGGAACTATTAGGTCATCGGGAGAGTCATGCTGTAATTTTTTATGCAAAAATGTGTCGTGGCTTTCCCAGTGACCCAATAATTCCTCCCTCCCAGAATTGTCACAAATGTGAAAAAGTAAAATATGTGTAATATTTGGTGACGAGTGACTCATTTTTGTTAGCTTTTGCTTTTCTCTCTGTGAGCAGGTTTCTTTATCTGAGCATGTATTAAAATATGTCTTTAGCCTGTCATATACTGTAAATAAGATAATGCAGTACAAATATTCTGGTTCCTAAGAGGCAGTCAGCCTTAATCTCTCTGAAACAGACCCTTGTTTATAAGCCTGGAACAACACCCACCCCCTTGGAAAATTCTCCGAAAGGATATTGTTTACCTTAGTATAGTCTCTTAACTTCACTTTTCAAACCAACAGGCAGGAGGGAGAGGCGCACGTGTGCGCACACAGCAACTTCCAAATCTACTATGATAGTTGTTCGCGATCTAATTGAAATGAAATTAGAGTTGATTTAATTATTGGCATTTCGAAAATGAAGTTTTGCTGGATATATGTGTGTTACTTGGAAATCCTAAAGAACCCCAAATTCCAGTAAGTGATTAGTTCATTATCTAGACTAATTGCTTTTACTGTTATAAATAAATGCGAAATAGCGCAGATCTAAAGCACACACCTGTGCGCTAATTGCTTTCCTGAGAGCTGTTTCCATGGTTGCAGAGTAGACACTTTGCCACCCACCGCTAGGAAGGTGCAGGTGGGCACCAGAGATGTGCTACAGAGACAGCATATTCGTGCCAGACTTCAGCACCGCACACCTCTGCACAGCTCCACCCTCCAGAATCTAAGCCAACTCCACATTCCAGAAGAACATTAATTAGGTCTGCAAGAGATTTTTCACTGGCAAGAATACAGGGCCTCAGAGACTTCAAGCAGCATTCTCAACGCCTCACAGTGGATAAAGCAGCAGTCTGGAGCTGGTGCCCCGTTAGTTCAAGTCCAAATCCTTCGCTCTTTGTTCAATGGCAATTGGTGGAAACAATGCTTTCTTGGGGACATTTTAAAAAGAAACTAATGACCAAAACTCTGGATGCTTTAGTTAAATATGTGCATTTTAAAAAGCTTGCTTCTGCCTAAATTTGCATAATGGTCTTTTCCCACAGGCCAAAGTTACCTTTTACTCTGTTTAATAGACTCAATGTTGCATTATTAACAACCATATGCAAAACGGTGACCTCAGGGGGCTCCTCTCCTCCAGAATGTCTTCTTCCCTGATTGCCCACCTGCGACCGCAGAGGCGAGTCGGATTCCTGATGGAGTTGTAACATTCTTTTTGTCCTGGTGTCTAAATGGAGCTCCATTGCCTGACAATCCCCAGGGCTGGGAGAAGGGACCCTGAGTACCATAGAAATGACCTTTCTTTCTGGGCTTTGAGCACACACAGGCTTTCTTCAGAATTGAACAAAGTAGGGTGTCTTATTTATTTGTGCTGCTGTAACAGAATAGCCGGGACTAACTTAAAAGAACGGAAATGTATTTGCTACAGTTCTGAGGGCCGAGAAGTCCCAGCAGATTAAGGTTCTGGCAGGTTTGGTTGTCTGGCGAGGGCCACCTCCTCTGGAATGCTGTCCTCACGTGGCACAGGTGGAAAGGCCTGTGGCTGAATACTGCATTGAGCTTCTTTTACAAGGGCCTAATCTCATCAGAGGAGAGCGGTTCTCACAGCCTAATCACTTCCTAACAATCCTGCCTCTTAATTCGTCACATGGCAACACTGAATTTTTGAGGAGATGCATTCAAATGACAACATTCTTCCTCTGCCCCCCACTACAGTTCTTTTCACACGCAAATATATTTATTCCATCCAAATAGCCCCTAGAGTCTAACTGGTTCCAGCATCAACCTGAAATCTAATGTCCAGAGTCTCATCTGGATATTATCCTGAGGCAAATTACTCTGCAGCTGTGAACCTGTGGAGTCCAATAAATGATATCCTTCCAAAGTACAGTGATAGAGCAGGCATTGCTCTCTTCTAAGAGGGAGAAATGGTCAAGAAAAGAGGAGTGACAGGTCTTAAGCAAGACCAAAACCCAGCAAGAAGAGCAATATTATGTCCTGAGGCTTGAGAATAATCTTCTTTGACTCCATGTCCCACCTTCTGGACACATTGAGGCAGAGGTTGGGCCCAAGCCCAGGCAGCCCTGCCTCTACAGCTTTGCAGTGTGCAGCCCACACAGCTGCTGTCACACGTTGAAGGTACATGCCTGTGGCTCTCCCAGACTGGCTTTGCATGCTGGTGGCTTTACAGGTCTTGGATCTTGGGGGATGGTCCTATTCCCATGGCTCCAAGTAAACATTGCCCTAGTGGAGGTCCTCTGCAGTGCCCCCAACTCCACAGTTTCACTGGGCATTTCCCTAGTGAGAACCCTCTGCAGTGGCCCTGCCATGGTGGCAAGCCCCTACCTGGGCCCCAACGTTGCCTCTGACACCCTTTCAAATACAAGAGGCGGTAGCCAAGCATCTCAGCTCTGGTACTCTGCATGTCTGCAGAATCTGCACTGAAGGTTTATGGGTAGAGCCTTCCAGAGAGGCATCCTCAGTCATGTACTTAAACCACAGCTGGGGCAGCAAGGAGCACTGGGCTGAATGCAGAAAGCAGACTTGTGTGGCTTTGAGGCAGCCCCGAACAACAAGCTTTAGGTACATAATTGCCCTAGGCCCCTCCCTAGAAACTGTTCTGCCCTCCAGATCTTGGCACTCTGGAAATGTGTTGCTCCTAACAGCCTCTAAGATCTCTAATATGCTTTCAGAGCCATTCTCCCATTGTCTGGAGAAATAGCATATGGCTTCCTTGTATTCATATTCATCTTATCTAATAGTCTCTGGGTCACACACTATTTTTCTTGTCTATGCACACATTTCTTATTCTCAACATGGCCAGACAGAATTTCCCAAACCTTTACATTTATTTTACTTTTAATTGCAAATTTTGTTTTTTATTTCTCTTTTAAAAATCTTATATCTTGGGAACCAGCAGTTTGCATAATGGCTATGTCGCTGGACTCCCACATAGTCGACCGCAGTTCGCGTCCCGGACCCGGTGGCTTAAAACTCATGCCGGGCGCATGTGCGTGCGTGCCCAAGATCCCGAGAGGAGAATGGAGGAGAAGGGATTGCGGTGTGACCATCCCCCCTGTGGGGTGATTTCTCGCTTTCTGTCTCTATGTCTCTCTCTGTCTGTCTGGCGAGTGCACGTGCCCTATAGTGAAAACCTCTCCAAAAAAAAACTTATATCTTATTATTTACATGTAATCGTTGTAAATCTTTATGATGTAAAATATGTTTTTTAAAGCATGCATGTAGTGCATGATAGTCAAGTTGAGGATATTAATATATATATATATATATAAATTTTCAGCAGAGAACTTTGTATTCCGGTGTCTTGAAAATTCTGCTTTTAAATTGTTTCTCTCCTCACATTTTACTGTAAGCACTTAAGGGAAACCAGTCAGCACCCTGAATGCTTCACTGCTTAGAGATTTCTTCCACCAAATATCCTAGTTCTTTGCTCTTATGTTCTGTCTTCCACAAAACGCTAGCAGACATCATTGGAACAAATTTGCTGCTTTATAGCAAGGAGGGCTTTTCTTCCACTTTCCAATAATATATTCCTTCTTTGTGTTGAAGACCTCATTAGAATGGCCGTTACTGTCAATATTTCTACCAGCATTTTGTGCATGACGACTTAGGTCATTTCTAAGAAGAATGAGGCTTTCCCTATAGCTCTCCTTTTCTTCTGAGCCCTGGTCAGAATCACCCTTAATGCCTGTTCATGATGATACAGACCTCCTGCAGTCATGTCCACATGTGGCAGCCTCTACCCATTGCCCAGCTGTGGTGCCAGTTCTACCTTTTCAGGAATGTGTTATGGCGAAACACCACGCCTAGGTACTGATTTCTGTCGTAGTCCCTTTGTGCTGGTATGACAGGACATGTGAGACTATGCAATTTATAAAGAGTAGACATTTATTTCTCATAGTTTCAGAGGCGAGGAATTCTAAGGCCATAGTGCTGGCTGACTGGTGAGAATTGGCTCCTCCACAGGGGAGGACTGTTCTGTGCTCACGTGGAACAGGCAGAAGGCCAGGAGGCAAACGCTGCCAGGAGGGCCGGAGCCCATTCCAGAGAAGGGAGAAGCCCTCCTGCCTCACCTGCTCACATTACCACCTGGACACCACCAACATTTTGTAGGGGACACATTCAAACCATAGCATAGGGCCATGTATTTCCTTTTCCTTTGGAAACAATTTCAAATTTACAAAAAATTTACAAAAGTAGCACCTTTCACTCAGAGACTCTATTCAAGTTTCACCACCTGAATTCCAGTGACATCCTTTATGGCAAAAGGATTCAGCCCAGGATCGTGAATTATAGCGTCTATTCTCTTTGAGACCTTTCTGAAACCATTTATTAATATTTCCTCGATTTTTATGACCTTGATACTTCTGACTATTATAGGCCATTTTGTAGAATATCTATTAATTTGGAATTGTCTGCGATTTCCTCACTCATAAATAGACCTCGGTTATTATCTTTGGCCAGACTGTTTCATATGTGATGTTACATAGCTGTTATTGCATCCTATCAGGTGTCCTATGAGGTTAATCTTTGCTATATTAATGAGTCTTTTTTTTTATAGTGTTTAAGTATTGTGTGGGGAGTTACTCTAAGAACATATGAAATACCATTCCCCATTCCCATATTTATGCATTGTTTTTAGCATTCTTTGAATCTTCTTGCTCTAGTTACCTATCTAGCTACTTAGAATGTTTAATAAATGGTGATTTTCTAATTATATTTTTCCTTATACCTCGATTATTTGGCATTCTTCTGTAAGAAAGGAATTTCTTTGCTATTTATAATTTGATTGTTTGTATCAGAAAGTACTCAGGGATTCCAGTGTCCTTTGAAGGACTATAATAGCTCACTCTCAGAACTTAATTTGATGATTTCATTGTCTCAAACTTGGCCAGTAGGAGCCCTTTCAAACTGGCTTTTGTGTCTTTTAAAAAGAATATCCTGGGACCAGCAGATGGTGTAATGGTTACGTCACTAGACTCCCATGTAGTTGACTGTGGTTTGAGTCCCATACCCGGTGGCATAAAACATGTTGGGCACGTGTGCCTACGTGCCATAGATCCTGAGAGGAAAATGGAAGAGAAGGGATTATGGCATGGGCATTCCCCCAGGGGTGATTTCTTGCTCTCTGTCTCTTTCTATCTCTCTGGCAAGTGCATGTGCCCTGTAGCAAAAATATCTCTTAAAAAAAAAAAAAGATAACATCCTGATGAAAGTATAGTTGAATACCACGACAGAAGGCTGCTATGAACATCCACATACAAGTCTTCGTGTAGATATAGGCTTGCAGTATCTATCTTGAGTTATCTTTCAAGCAAATACCCAGGAGTGGAATAATGGGATCATATGTTAGGTATGAGTTTAACATTTACAGAAATGGCCAGACTGCTTTGCGGTTTCCAGTTCATTTCTCCACATTATCCTCAGCACTTAGTAAGACCGGTCTTTTACCTTTTGTAGTTATTGTAGTATCTGTGTTGTGCTGTCTCATGTGGCTTTCATTTACATCCCTGATGACAATGGTGCAGAACATCTTTTCATACACTTGATTGCAAACTGTGTATCTTCTTTAGTGAAGTATTTGTTGTTGAAAATTTAGGCTTTATAAAAAACTAGGTTGTTCATTTTCTTTAATTTTGGCAGTTCTTTATTTAGTAGAAATATGTGTCTTTCTTCTGATATATAATTTGAAAATCTTTTCTCCCAATCTGTGACTTACCTTTTTAATGTCTTTCAAAACGTCAGAAATTTTAATCAAAAACTTTTTTTTTTAATTTTTTCAGATTATGCTATTGGTGTTGAATCCAAGAAGACAGCCTAGCTCAAAGTCATAGTCTTTCCCTATGTGTCCTTCTAGGAGTTAAATAATATTCAACACTGCATTAATTTAACTTTTTATGTAATGAAATGTACAAATTGAAGTACAGTTTTTGCATATGCATATCTAATTATTCCAGTTCATTTGTGAAAAATATTATTCCTTTTCACTGAATTGTCCTTACATCGTTGTCAAAACTCATCTATGTACTGTGGGTTCATTTCTGGACTCTCCAGGCCGTCCCACTGATGCGTTTGCCTAGCTTCATGCCAGACCACATCATCTTGATTAGCATAGCTTGTTCAGTCCTTGCAATCAGGGTGCGCTAGCCGCCTCACTAAGTACTTCTTTTAGAAGTTGTTGAGTTGTTGCAGGTTTTGTGCATTTCCACAGAAATTGGAGAAATAGCTTGCCAACTTCTAAAAAAATCTATTGGAATTTTTTTATTACTAGTGCATTGAATGTATAGATCAATTTGGCAAGAATTGGTACCTTAACAATATTGAGTCTTGCAATAAGCAAACATGTTAAATATCTCCATTCACCTATGCCTTCTTTAATTTTCTCTCAGTAGTGTTTTGTAGTTTTCAGTTTCTAGGTATTTCCCATCTTTTGTCAGATTTACCCTTAAGTATTTGACATTTTAAAAATGTTATTGTAAATAGCAATTTAAAAATGATTACAGAACTATTTTCTTCTTCTTATGGTTTTTCACTGGCATAGGATAGTTGCACATGTTTACAAGGTACAGAGTAGTTTTTCAAAACATATATACAATGTACAATGATCAATTCAGGGCCCTAAACAATACATCCCCTATCTGAAACGTGTCGGTGCTTCGCGTTGTGAACATCTGAGACGCTCTCTGCCAGCTATTTTGAAGAACACAGTGAATTGAGCCAACAAGAGAGACTGCTGTGCTGTGACACATTCTACTTGGCTGCTTGCACTCTCATATTGGTCGAATGAGTCCCCCTACTTCCCCTTGTCCCTCAGCTCTTTCCAACTCCTGGCATCCACCTTGTCACTTCCCACTTCCCTCAGATTTAATCTCTCAGCTTCTACTAATGAATGAGAACGTTGATATTTGTCTTTCAGGGCCTGCTTTATTTCAATTAGCATTAGTTTCTCCAGGTTCATTTGTGTTGCCTCAAGTATAAGGAGCATTTTCTTTTTCATTTCAAAATTTGACTGCTTGTTACGAATATGCACTAACAATTGACTTCTGCATATTGTTCTCATGTCCTTCGACCTTGCCGAACTCCAGTGCCAGTTAAGTAGTTACCGTGGTTGTTTTTTTTTGGTAGGTTTCGCTGGATTGTCTACGTCAGACAGGCATGTCGTCTATGCACAAACACAGTGTTGCATGTACATGCTCTTTCTGGAGTGCCGCTTGTGGCTTCCCCTGCCTTGCTCCACTTGTTAGCACTTCTCGTAAAACGCTAAGTCGATGATGGAGAGCAGATGTCTTTGTACTGCTGGTGTCCTACATGGTCATACAACCCTGGATCGACAGGTTTTTCTTTCAATACTTTAAAGTTGTTACT
This sequence comes from Tupaia tana, assembly GCA_026018925.1. NCBI lineage: Eukaryota > Metazoa > Chordata > Mammalia > Scandentia > Tupaiidae > Tupaia > Tupaia tana. The sequence continues at coordinate 225,590,989 of JAKSZU010000006.1, forward strand.
CCTCTGTCATCTTGTTTGCATCATGTCTGAGAGAAATTTCTTACTTGAGTATTTGTGATGGCAAATTTGCTATTATATTATTTTTTGGTCCTTGGTATGAAACATGTTTTTTTCTTTGCCTGCTTTTAAGATTTTCTCTTTATAACTGGTTTTGAGAAAATTGCTTATGATGTACTTTGGTGTTATTTCCTTAATCTTTCTTGTGCTTAGGGTTCACTGAATTTTTTGAATCTGTGGGTTTACAGTTGCTATCAAATTTGGAATATTTCATCAAATAGTGCTGTTTTCTCCTTCCCGCACACTGTCCTCTTTCCCTTCAGGGACTCAAATTACACGTACATTAGCCTGTTTGAAGCTGTCCTGTAGTTCACTGTAGTGCTGTTCATTTTTGTAAAATTATTTTTGTCTCTGTGTTTTATTTGGAGCAGTTTCTATTGCCATGTCAAATTTTTAAAAAAATTATTTGCATTTAATCACTGTACAATCTTTACAGTGTACAGTATGGTTCTCCAAACATGCATGCGTACATTCAATCCAGTAAGCGATATGACCATACATATCATTTTGAGCAGATAACGCTATGTTCTTGTGTCTGTTAAACGTCTTCAGATTTACTAATCTTTACTTCTGCCTTTAATCTTATCCAGTGTAGTTTTCCTTTCATGCATTGTAGTTTTTCCATCTCTAGATGTTCAATTTGGGGCATTTTTGTTTTTCATCTTCTGCAAACATATGGAATGAAAGTCTTAAACATATGGAGTGCAGTTATAAATGCTGTTTAAACGTCCTTGCTCAGTCTTTTCTGTGTCATGCGAAGGTTAGTCCTGGCTGCATATCTCCTCACCCTAGGTCATATCTCCCACTTATTTGTGTGCCTGGTAATTTTTGGTTGGATGCCAAGCATTGTGAATTTTATCTTGTTTGATGCCAGATATTTTTAATCCTTGTAATATTCTTGAGATGTTTTTTTTTGGAGGGGTGGGAGAGATAGAGAGAGTGCAGTGAAGCTGCTTGAAATGGTTTGATATTTTCAGGTCTTGTCCTTAGGATTTATTAGGTGGGAACAAGAACAGTGCTTAGTCCAGAGCTAATTACTCCACATTACTGAGGTAAGACTCTTCTGGGTATTAACCCAACACATGATAAAAAATGAGTTTTTCCTGTTTGGCTGGGAGGACAGATCCTCTCCCTGGTCCAGCGTGTTCACCTGCAGTTGTGACCTCGAATCCTCCTGGGTATTCCTTCCCTGTCCTAGGCTGGCTCCTCCTGTTCGTGTGCTGATCAGTATTCACCCAAGCCATCCAGGGACCCTTTGCCAACCTTTGCCATCTTTCTCTGCAGCTCTCTCCTGCTGGGACCCTGTCAAAGAGCTTCTAACACTTTTATTTCCCAGATATTCTGCTCTGTCTCCTAAACTCTAGGAGTCCCTGGGCCCTGCCTGGCTTCCCCCTTCTTGAATCTCGCCTGGAGACTTTGAAAGCTGTAAACCTGGGCAATCACAGGGCTTCCTCCTTTTCTCACCTCTTAGGAGCCTGCGCTGTTACCTGCCGTGTAGCGTCTGCTGCTGTCTAGCGCCACGTTCCACACATCGGGTTATTTAGGGAGGAGTACAAATCCAGTCCCTGGAAGCAGAGTTCTCCTTTGTGTATTTTTGACGTGTCCCCACTTCCGCAATTCCTTCATTTTTGATCCTTCAAGCTGTCCTAGCCTCATCTTGTCCTTTTCTGCCCCAGCCTGGGGACAGTCATTTCTCTATGGAGCGCCGGTTTCCTTCGTGGGTAGTATCGAGCCCTAGTCGGAGCCCTAGGCATGCTTACTTCTGGGGCCGCAGCAGGAGCCCTGTGGCCGCAGCAGGTGGCTACGAAGATTCAAAGGGCTGAGCGGGGTCACCAGGACTGCCGCTGTGGCTGCTGCTTAGGCCAACCTGAGTGAGGGCTGCAGCTTGCAATCAGCAGCTCCCGGGGCCTGCCGGGGCAAGAACGCAGGAATGCTCATCTGCAGGCCCCCATCCTGGGGCTCGCAGAGACCCCAGGGCAGAGAAGACATGAAAAGACACTGTTTTCCTCACGTTTTATCCTGCAGGTGCTCCCCGCCTGTGCATGCTCGCCGGGCTCCTTGCTGACCCCAGGTTGTCCTTGTGGGAGGTCTCCTTCCTAGGGGTGGGGTGTGTGTTGGGGGCAGGAGTGGCGGGAGGCCGGTGGCTGGGAGTGAGCAGAGCCTCACTTACACTCTGCCCAGAGAAGGCCTCCCCTGTGGGGTGGTGTGCGTGTGGGCAGACTGGCATGTGGAGTGGCAGTGTGGGGAGAGCAGGGGAAGGCTTTGGTGCCCTTCCACCTGCCACACTGGTCATGTGACCTGCCTGGACTGTCCCACGCTTTCACGTGCCTCAGTTTTCTGACGACAGCATGCTGCTGGGGGAGGTGAAGGCTGAGCCTGGGGGGGGGGGGGGGCTGAGCCCCAGGGCTCTCCACCATCAGCATTCCAGGCCAGCACAGAGCGAATGCGTGAACTCAGGGGTGAGGGGTGCACACCAAGGCCCTCCCAGCCGCCCCATGGTGGTGTCTGCCGGCTCCCCTGTTGGCAGTTCCGGGCACTTGGCCATTTTGCTTTCCGTCCTGGACTCGAACCCCATGCAGCTGTCTAGACTGCAGCGCACCTCGGGCCAGTGGGGGGTCCTGCCTTTCTCAGCTTGTGGTCAGCCACGTGGTCCTTGGCCCCTGACCGAGGGGCTTTTCTCAGCAGGTCCGTTTGTACGACCTCAGTGCCTTCTCACAGCTTTAGGAGTAGCACTGGTTTTTGGTTTTGCTTTTTGCTTTTTGCCAAGGGCATGTGCACTCACTGGAGAGAGACAGAGAGAAGCAGAGAGAGGGAAAGTAGAAACCACTCCCCGGAGGAAGATGGCCATCGCAATCCCTTCTCCATTCTCCTCCTGGGATTTTGTGAACTTTCAAGCTGCTGGGTCCAGGACTTGAACTGCAGTTACCCACGTGAGAGTCCAGTGCCTTAACTACTGTGCCTCCTGTTAGCCTCAGGATTAATGCCGTTTTTATTCCCAGTTAGAGGGTAGAGAAATGGAGGTGCACGGAGGCCGCAGCTGGTGAGTTTTAGTGTCCCTGGGGCCCGGGGCTCCCAGGACTTTCCTGCCTGGAAAAAGACAAGGCTTCGTGCCCTTCCGGCTGCCACACTGGCCATGTGACCTCCGCCGGAGAGGGAGCTCACGGAGAGGCTCATCAGTATTCGAGCCCTTGGAGGGGAGGCTCTGAGGAGGCTGGAGGGGCGGGCGGGCACGCGGAGAGGATCACGAACCCTTTAGAAATGTGAAGTGCTGTAAATATTAAGAACAAGGAGCCTGTTTTCATAATCTCCCATTTTCCATTGTGTTGCAAATTCTTGCACATTTCCTTGCTCCCTGGGAAAGACGCAGGCGGCCTGTTTAATAACCGTACTATTAGCAAGTTATCAAGTATTTGATTGCATTTTTCAGAAAGCACCTCAGTGGCTGGGGGATCATTTCACATCTGCCTTTTCTACTCACACTCAGCAATTCCTGCCTCGCGGCCGGCGCCTCAGTGTAAAATTGTCTATGTGTGGTGGTTGAGGGAAATTATTTTTTAAAGGGAGGAAAAGAGTATCCAATTTACAGATGTCTTGTGTAATGCACGAAGCAAGAATGACTCATCCCGGCACGGGGCGTGGACACATTTAGCAGGCGTCAACAGAATATGCTGGAATGGGCGTCAGATGGAGGCAGCGTCTTCATGAGAGTTCTCCTCGAACTCCCGCAGTTAACGCTCTCGGAGGCTCAGACAGTTAAAGCGCTCTTGAATTTGGGGCGCCGCCTCGCCCTCCTCCCCTCCCACTCCGCAGTGGTAGGATAACCTGGAAGCGAGGAGGTCTCTCCTTCCCTGGGCACACCTGCCCTTGTGCTGTTGGTGCGGCCTCTGCCACCTCGAAATGTTTCCTGGCATTGAAGGTCAGAGAGGGTTCCACAGACGTGTGTGTCAGCTGTGACCTCCCTTGGAAATACTTACAGATAGAAGCAGTTCAGTTATGGGTCTCGAGACGAAATCACACTGGATTTAGGGTGGGCCCTAAGTCCCACGGCCGAGGTCCTCGTGAGCAGAGGAGAAGGCGCAGGGAGGTGCAGAAAGAACGCAGGAGAAGACAGAGGTGGAGCTTGGAGGGCTGCATCTCCCCGTGGGACACTCTGAGGGTTACTGGCAGCTGCAGGGCTCCGGGCTGGTCCTCCCAGACCTGCGGCTGCAGCCCACCCTGCAGATGCGCTGACTTCCAGCATGCAGGGCCGTGGGCAAGGCCTGCCTGCCGTGACGCTCCGGCCCCTGGGACCTGGTTAGAGCTGCCCCAGGAGATCTGTATACTTGTGACCTCCAACTGACCTTCCTACATGAGTTTCAAGTCCTTCTCTGGGACATCGCCAGGCCCCTGTCCAGCAGGAGGCTCACTGCTGAACTTCATGACACCCTCCAGAATGTCACCCTACGTCACCATCAGCCTCGTTACCTGTCTTCCTGACCTCTGCGGACTTCTTGGGGCTGCCCTTAGCCAAGAGCATGTCCTTGGGCCTCGCCGTCTCCGGTCGGGTGGTCTGCATCCTTGGCGATGACTGCATGCCTGCGTGTCTGTCTTTCCCTGTGGCTGGCCCAGACATGGGGGCGTCCAACGTACTCGGCCCCGGCCCCTGCTTCCCACAGAGCTGAGCGTGGTGAGGCTCGGCGGGCATTGAATGGGTGGCACCTGCCCACAGGGGCTCTCGTGGATTCTGCATGTTCATCGGCCCAAGCGTCTGCCTCTCCTGGGCTCATGCGAGCTCTGGGACCCAGATGCACACAGCGACCTTCTCGAGCCCTGCTCTGTCCGGGCCCGTAAGCAGCCCGGGTGCTCCTGGCCACGCGGCATTTCCTCTTAAGCAGATGGGTCCCCTTTGCTCATGAGAACAGGGGAGCTGTGTTGGTGTCAGCTGTGTCTTTTACTTTCTGTGTTTTATGATAGTTCGACATCTGGAGGCACCTGGCTGCCTGGGGAGGGGATGCCCCTTGCAGGGCTGGCTAAGTCGGAGTCAGTGAGCGCCGTGGGGTGAGGCCGCCTGCCGTGGCAGCCAGCCCACCCCAGGCCCATTCCCTGAGCACTCCTGGCAGTAACTTGCGTGCAAGCTGATTCCCCCTTCCCCAGTTCAGCAGGGCCGGGCACCAGACAGGCACGACAGCCCCTGTGCGTTCCTGCCAGCCAATCCTACAGTGTCTCCTGTGGCCCAGGCCTCCGTCCTCCATCCTGCCTCCCCCACTGCCCCAGTGCTCCCCCTGCAGCCCTGTGGGGAGGACCTCGCCTCTCGTTGCCAGGGAAACAGTGAATCACGGCAAACCTCATGTCCTCCCTGGTCACCTTTACAAGTTAAGGCCTGGGAACAAATCACCATTATTATTACTATTGTTGTTTTTATGAGAGAGAGAGCAAGCAGAGAAGAGAAAGAGACAGGCATTGGGCCAGGTTCTGTCAGGGTCCTCCTGCCCAGTCTCTTGGGAAGCTGGGGCCACAGGTGCCTGTGCACGACTGCGCTGGCCCGCGTAGGGCAGGCTGGGAATTGAACTTGGGCTGCTCGTGCGGCCTCAGCCATGGCAGGGTGGCACCCTCCAGCTTGCACCATGGCACTGGGCTTCAGTTTACTATTTTGATACCAGATGTTCTGCAGAGGAGATGGAGCAGTTGTGAAGGGCAAGGCCAGGTTTCCTAGGGAGAAGGTTCGGAGGTGGGAGGCCAGCAGAGACCTCTCCACCCACAGCAGAGACGCACCACCCCTGAGGAGGGCATGTGGGTGGGGCAGTGTGGAAGTAAACAGCTCCCTGCCCGGCCCCTCCATCACAGGAGTACGGTGACATCCCCTGAGTGACGCGGCCGTCTACACCGACGTGAGCCTCTGTGCTGTTCGGGAGGCGAGCAGGCCTGAGAGCTGACAGCAGCTTTATTCTGTGGTTCGTTCTTCCTGCCTTGCTTTTGAAATCGGTGTCTCTCCTTATGATAATAAGTAATCAAAATTCAATGAATAAAATAGTGAACTCTCCCAATAAAATGCAACGTCTGCCCCAGCAGTGTCGGCCGCGCATGGTGCTTGCTCTGAGTCCCCTGGGACGGTTAAGTAGCCGGCTCGCTGGCGAGTGCCTCGGCGGCCTTGCCCAGAGGAAGTCCAGAGACGGCTCGCTGGCTGTTTTCATCTTGACGGCTCCAGCCTTTGCTGGGTAACCCCATAAAGAAGTCTCTTAAAATGCATCCTTGAAATTCTGGCGCTGTCGCCTCCAATAAAAGCCGTAGAAGGGAAATTTCAATAAGATAACTCAAGAACATTTAATTTTCTGCTCCTTTGGATTTGCCATCTTATTACAGCTATTCAGTTAGCTAATAAATGTCCAATGCTGTCCAATCTTCACAGCGAGCGGAGAGGCTGGGGTTTAAATGATGGGGTGGAATGTCTGGGGGCAGCTTTTAGCCAGGGCTGCTGGCAACACTGGTAGGTGCAACGTCTAACCGGATTTCGGAAGCCGCTTCGTCTCATCCTGGCTGTCTCCCCCGGCCCCGGCCCCAGGCCACTCCATCTACCTGGAGCTGAGGGGCCTGTGAACAGGGTCCAGATTTCATTCTCAGGCCGGAGGAGGATGGGCCGGGCCACAGGCGGGGGCGGCTGGTTGAGACCAGGAGGAAGGTTTCAGCATCTAGTGACATAAAATCCATACCCCACCGGGCAGGTGTCGGCGGCTGCCGGGAGCTGCGGCTGCTCCCCTGTCAAGCAAAGGAGATGCAGCCTGACCCGGGGCAGCAGCGGGCCAAGGTCTCAGCGTGGGCCTGCCCAGACGCTTGCTCCAAGCCACATCCGGGTCGAGGCAGGGGCGGCCACATCCTCTCGTTCCCAACCGGCAGCCCTTCTGGGAGGAGGGCTCCCACGGAGAAACGCAGGCTGGGTGTCCACAGCCATCGGGGGCCTCCGAGGTGGCCCACCTTCCACAGACCATAGCTGGCCTCGGGGGAGCTGGTCTGTAGGGCCATCACAGGGGCAGAGCAGTGCATGGGGCCAAGGCGAGCACCTGCTTTGGGCCTCCCAGCAGCCCCAGCTGCAAGGTCCCTTGGAGACCATGGAAGGTGCTCAGTCCAAGTAAGCTCAGCAAACAGTGGACTGGAGCCAGGCACCCAGTGAGGCCCACTGAGTGGCTTTGCCACACTCTGGGAATGCAGAGGTGAGGCTGGGAGGGCTAGGCCCTTAGTGGCTTGCAGTCTGATGGTGGAGGTGGGCTCTGATGGCAGAGACAGGCACAGCTGAGCAGCTGTTCCAGGCAGAGGAAGTACTTGGCTCTTCTGGGCTCACTGACAGCCCAGGCCCACCAGGGGCTCTTCCTGTTCTAAGGTCCCCGGTGCATGGAATAGAATGAATCTCAGGAGGTGCAGCGTGGTCACAGGTTCTGGGGGTCAGGCGGGACATCGTGGGTGCTTTTAGAAACTCTTCATCCTATGCAGGTGGTCTGTGTGCATGGCCCCCACGCACAGGCCCCGGTGGCTCTCAGGCCAGGCCCTGTGTAGGGTACCCGAGTCCTGGCTAGAAGCCCACTCTTTGCTCCCAGCCCCCAGGGCTCATGGTCCAGCTGCTGGCCCATAGGACCTCCGCGCAGAACCTCCTCATAGCAAATGGGCTCCATCCTCCCAGCTGAGCCCAGGTCAGGGAAGGACATGGCTGACTAGGGCTGGGTCCCGATGGCAGAGCGGGAACGGGCCTGTGCTGCAGTGGAGTGAGCGTGTCGGGGAGAGCAGGCGTGCTTGGACGTGGTGTGAGCACGAGTGAGGAGTGCACACTCGAGGGCGTGGGGGAGGCTGGGAAGCCCCGGAGGCAGAGCGTGAGGGCAGGTGAAGGGAGGGTGGCGGAGGGCCGAGGCTCACTCCCTCTGACAGTGAGCTGTGCTCCGGGCCTGTCAGGTGCAGGGCTCGGGGATGAGTACTGGGGTGTCTCCCTAAGAGCTTAGGGTCCTCGAGGGCGTGGGGGAGGCTGGGAAGCCCCGGAGGCAGAGCGTGAGGGCAGGTGAAGGGAGGGTGGCGGAGGGCCGAGGCTCACTCCCTCTGACAGTGAGCTGTGCTCCGGGCCTGTCAGGTGCAGGGCTCGGGGATGAGTACTGGGGTGTCTCCCTAAGAGCTTAGGGTCCTCGAGGGCGTGGGGGAGGCTGGGAAGCCCCGGAGGCAGAGCGTGAGGGCAGGTGAAGGGAGGGTGGCGGAGGTTCGAGGCTCACTCCCTCTGACAGTGAGCTGTGCTCCGGGCCCGCCTGGTGCAGGGCTCGGGGATGAGAACTGGGGTGTCTCCCTAAGAGCTTAGGGTCCTCGAGGTGTGGTGGGGCCCAGTAGTCAGGGTGAACAGGCCCGTGGGAACTGGAGCTCGGGGGGGGGGGTAGCTGCCAGCCTCTCCCTGTGGCTGAGGACGGGCTCCCACGTGCAGGACAGCGAGCACCCCTCACACAGGTGTGGACGGCCAGGCTCAGAGAGGTGGACTTGGCTGTCGTGGCTCCGTGTCAGGGCTGCAGTTGGGACTGGTCCCCGGTCTGTGTGACGCCCGTCCAGTCTCTCACCCTTACCTGGGCCAGGTGACGTCCCCAGGAACCCCCTCCAGGGATGACTACAGAATGGTCAGGTTTTCTAACAGCGACCATATACACAGCCTGACGCGTTAAACCGAAACCGACGTGTTTCTGCCCCGCGGTGGTGCTCAGGGCCCCGCCATGAAGCCCGCTTCTGTTTGTGCTGGGGCGAGATGGCTGTATTTCCCGTAACTCTCGGGCACGATCCCATTGTCTACTTTGTGACAGAACATGCCGTCATTGATCACCTGGGAGGGGGTGGGAGCCCAAGGCTCCAGAGGTGGCGGGAATTCTGGCTGGCGGTGGCGGTCCCACAGCGCGGCGTCCTGCTCCGTGGACAGTGCGAGGGTCTGCGAACTTCTGGCGCCTTTGTCGTTCTCCTGAGGTCGTGGTGGCTCCGGGGTCTCTCCTCCGGGGAGCTGTGCCCTGCAGCCTTCACCGGCCAGCGCAGAGCTCCCGAGGAAGCGCTCTGCCCTGCTCGTCCCAGGAGAACTGCATGCGTTTGCAGTCACCCGAGGCGTGGGGGAGACATTACGCTAATTGCGATCCGAAATGCTAAGTGGAGCAGCGTTTCATATTAACAAGTGGCTCGTGATACCGAACGGACCAGCTGGCTCCTCCGGTCACTCCATCAGCATCGGAATTTACGTCACAGACGTTTCTGTGGGCCAGGCTGCCCTCGGTCCTGGCGACGGCCTCCCTCCGTCCTCCGTCCGTGCAGGGGCACCTACCGCCTCTCGGGCTGTGCTGGCACCTCACCTGCTGTCTGTCTAGGCCCCCAAAGCCCAGGGATCCAGGCCAGAGTGGTATAGATCACTCAGTGCCAGGAATGTGGCCAGGCAGGAGGTCGGCCCCTGCCCTGGCCCACCCTCTGGCCACGTCCAGGGACGCAAGCAGAGGCCATGTTCTGGGAAGGCCCAGCCTAGCCAAGGTCCAGTTGGGGGTGGACTCGACCCGGGCAGCTGCCCTGGGGCACAGCAGATGGCAAGTCAGCCTCCTGCCCTGCCATGGTGACCTGAGCCCACAGGGTGCCTTTCTACAGCTGGGCTTTATTCCGGCGGCCTGGGGTTGGAAGTCCAAGCCTAGGTGGCATCGAGACCCCATGCTCCCTGAGGTCCTGGTCTGTCCTTGCTCTCGGAAGTCCTTGCTCCTGTGCCTCCCTTCACGTGGCTTCTCTGAGTCTGTCCTCATCTGTCTCCTATAAAGACACTTGGCCCCAGGTTGAAGGCCCACCTATAACCCAGGTGGCTGCATCTCAAGGTCTGTAACTTCACTACGTCTGCAAGGCTCTTCCCAAAGGAAACCCCACTCTCAGATGTGGACATAGCTGTTTGGGGTCACTATCCAGCCACGACTGGGGGTGAGGATGGGGCAAAGCCTGCGTCCTCACTCACTGGAGGGTCCAGGCCTCAAAGACACAGCATGGGCCCATCGGCAGAACTCGTGGGAAGGCCCAGGGCCCAGTCCAGTGTCCATTAGTTATCCAGCTAGTCCAACAGCAGACGCCGCCCAGCATCCGTCCAGGACTGGAGTGCCCATGGCAGCTGTGTGTCGTCCCTGCGCCCAAGGGAGGAGGGCACAGGAAGCCTGCGACCGTGATCAGAGTTCCCTTGTGCCCACAGCTGTCGCCTACAGCCAGCTGTCTGAACCTCCGAGCAGGGCAGCCCCTTGCTTCTCCCCGGTTCTGACAGGGCAGGACGCAGGGTGGCTAGGGGTACATGAGCTGGGTGGGTGCGGAGGAGCAGCCTGCCGTGGACTGCAGGCTGGACAGGGTTACCACCTGCCCGGCCACTGCCGCGGTGACTGGAGGGCAGACGTAACCCCAGCTCTCACGAGGGCTGGGGCGCGGTGACAGCTGTGGCCGTGCGCTGAGCTGCAACCCTCTTCGCCTCGCACAGAGGAGGGGTGTGTGCCAGCCCTGCTCTGCCTCGGGAAGGCGTGTCGACTGCAGCACAAAGGCTCGGTGGGCTCAGTGGTCAGAGCCCTGGACGCGCCTCCCGCGGGCTCCCTCCCTCCCAGCGGATCTGGGCTGCCCTCGCTGCTCTGTGCAGGGGTGCGGTGTGTGGGAACGACCCAGTGCTGGACCTGGTCTGGAAGTGACCAGCAGGGGGCCGGGGCATCTTGGGGCTGAAGGAGACTGGCCCGAGTCTGCGGTGAGGAAGCCCGAGGGGGTGTGGAGAGCCGGGGACTGTGGGCCCTGCTGAGGGCCAGGATGCAGGCCAGGCTGGAGTGTGGAGAGCCGGGGGACTGTGGGCCCTGCTGAGGGCCAGGATGCAGGCCCGGCTGGAGTGTGGAGAGCCGGGGACTGTGGGCCCTGCTGAGGGCCAGGATGCAGGCCCGGCTGTCTGCATGGCCTTCGCCACGTCCTTGCCCTCCACGGCTGCACGTCCCAACCCACAGTCGAGGCCCCGCATGGTGGGCAGGGCTGGAGGGTGCCACTGGGCCCTGGTCCTGGGTGTGAGCCCCGAAACGGTTTCTGCACTGGGTGGGTGTGAGTGAGTGACCCAACAGTCTGTACTCAGAACCTGGGCAAGGCCGGCAGATCCGGGAGCTTGCTGGGCATAGCGTGACGTGAGCACCCTGTGACCATCCATCGGTGTGGGGTGTGCTCGCGGGAGCTGTGGACCCAGCAGACGTGGCAGACAGATGATGCGGGGTGGCTGGACACATGTGGGCGGGCCACAAGAGCCACGCCAGGTGCTCATCAAATGCCCCAGCCCCATACACGGGGACACGGTCTCCACCACAGAGGGACTGAGGGCGCCATGGGACCCACACAGCCCACAGGGCTTGCACAGGGCTTTGGGGCCAACCTTAAGCTCAGGCTCTGAGCCCCAGTGAGACCCTGGCTCCCTGTGGGTAGGTTCCCACGGAGGACTGTCCTAGGGCCGATGCTGCGTCCCTTTCCAAGGCCTGCCTGAGTTCCTGGAGACACTGCCTCTGTGGGCCATCACAAGCAGACTGGCAGACATGTGTGGTGTGGGCTGTGTGCGGGCTATGTGGGCTGTGTGTGGTGTGGGCTGTGTGGGCTGTGTGTGGGCTCTGTATGGTGTGGGCCGTGTGGGCTGTGTGGGCTGTGTGTGGTGTGGGCTGTGTGTGGGCTGTGTGTGGGCTGTGTGGGCCGTGTGTGGGCCGTGTGGGCTGTGTGTGAGCTGTGTGTGGTGTGGGCCGTGTGGGCTGTGTGTGGGCTGTGTGTGGGCTGTGTGTGGTGTGGGCTGTGTGTGGTGTGGGCTGTGTGTGGTGTGGGCTGTGTGTGGGCTGTGTGTGGTGTGGGCTGTGTGTGGGCTGTGTGTGGTGTGGGCTGTGTGTGGGCTGTGTGTGGTGTGGGCTGTGTGTGGTGTGGGCTGTGTGTGGTGTGGGCTGTGTGTGGTGTGGGCTGTGTGTGGTGTGGGCTGTGTGTGGGCTGTGTGTGGTGTGGGCTGTGTGTGGGCTGTGTGTGGTGTGGGCTGTGTGTGGGCTGTGTGTGGTGTGGGCTGTGTGTGGGCTGTGTGTGGTGTGGGCTGTGTGTGGGCTGTGTGTGGTGTGGGCTGTGTGTGGGCTGTGTGTGGTATGGGCTGTGTGTGGGCTGTGTGGGGTATGGGCTGTGTGGGGTATGGGCTGTGTGGGCCGTGTGTGGGCCATGTGTGGTGTGGGCCGTGTGTGGTCTGTATGCAGAGTCTGACGTGGCCCTCATGTATTTGTGTATGTGTGGTGTGCCGAGTCTGTGGGACGTGTGTGCAGCATGTGTGCCTGCTGCGTGTGTGCCTGTGTGGTGCGGTGTCTCTGAGGTGCGTGTGTGGAGTGTGCAGGAAGGCCTGTTCCTGCGCTGGGCAGGAGAGGACCAGGCTGGGGACTGCGTCTGGGGCAGGTCGCCTATTGGCCACCCAGGACAGAGGCTGGCCTTCTCAGGAAGGGGGCCGCTCTTGGGGGGTAGGTGCCTGAGAAGGTTTCCCACCCCAGTTCTCACGCCCTCCCCACGACCCGCCCCCGCCAACCTGTAGGCGGCGTTCCACACAGTCCATCCCGAGCCCAGGTCCCACAGTTTAGCCTCTCTGAGATAGAGGGCTGGCCTGCTGTGGGAGGCCTCGAGGGTCCCTCAGCCTGGCCCAGAGCCACCCTGCCTGGGAGACGGGCCGAGACCCAGGTGTCAGCATCCTGTCTGCAGGTCCTGTAGGTGCTGAGCGCCCAGCACTTCGCGGATGGGGACACGGAAGCCAGGAGGGGAACCCCACGGCCACCGTGAGGTGAGTGCGGCCCGGACCTGGCCCCTCCCCGCCCTCTGCATCTTGCTCACAGGCTTTCTTTCTGCAGAGGTGGATGGAGCTGGGAGTCTCCGGCAAGCTGGGACTTTGCAGCCAGAAACCGGCCCTGGAGAGGAGGGCGGGTGGTGCAGCCGGGGAGCCAGGCCAGCGAGCCAGGCCACGGATTCAGGCCGCAAACTGAGATGGACGGCAGACAGAGGCCCAGGGACGAAGTGAGGTCTCTTCGAGTTATGAGCCAGCCTTCTGCAAAATTCACCAGCTCCAGACTATTTGAATATTTTATGCAAACACATGGAAATTCAACTCTGAGCCACAGAGATCTGATGCTTTGACTTAGATTCCAAACTTGCTCTGTTTCTCCTTGAACAGTGGGAATTGCTTTAAGTGGAGATGCGACCAAGATCAAAGCTTCTTCATTTCCCAAAGTGTGGCCTAGATCCCAGAGAAGGCACTGTGAACCCCTGGGTCTCCTTGGAGGGGTGATGCCTTTCAAAGCAGGGCCTGGTGGCTTCTGGGTCCCAGTGTCCACGGGACACTGCTGTGGCAGTGGGGAGTGTGCCCGGAGCTCCCTGGTCTGGGCGTCTCTGTTGTCAGGGCCAGGTGGACAGGCAAGGAGTGCGCCCGGAGCTCCCTGGTCAGCGCCGTCGGTGGGATCAGGGCCGGGTGTGAAAACAGCAGCCAGAGCAGACGGGAGTCGTGCTGTCAACTGAATGAGCACTGTGCACACAGAGGAGGTCAGCCTTGCTCTAGGTCCCCCGAGCCTTCCTGGTGAAGGTGGCCACTGGACTGGCCTGCAGAAGCCAGCAGTGGCAGTTGTGGCACTTAGCTGGGGAGACGGGAAAGGCAGAGGGCGAGCCTGGCAAAGGCGAGGGGCTTGGGGTGGCAGAGCAGGAGGGGAGGCTGGCCAGGGTCTGTCCCAGCCGGCCCGGCGGTCAGAGGGCACACAGGCCAGTGCTCCTGGGGCGTGGCTGTGCTTTGCGTTTCCTGATGGACAGTGTGCCACATAAATGCAGGAGTCAGAGGGGTTAAGCGCACCTGAGCCATGGCCGTGTGTGCCTGCGGGGCCTGCCGGGCCTGCCGGGTGTCTTCCCTCTCCAGATGGCAGGCACCGTGGGATTCCTGGTTGGAGGCAGCCCTGCCCGCAGTCTCCCTCTGTGTGTCTCTGAGTGCTGTTCTCTGTCATACCAGGCGTGGTTAGGAAGAGCTTTGTTTACGGAGACCCCGTCTTGCCAGCCCCGGGGAGGCTGCTGGGAGCACCTTCCTCCTCACACTCCTTCCCTGCGTGCTCACAATAACCCGAGGGCGCCCCTGCAGGGCCGAGGCAGGCGGGAGGAAGGGGACAAAGATTGCATCAGAAGGCTGGGAGATGCCAAGCAGTCGGCAGGCTGCTGCAGGGAGGACGGCGGCGAGGACATCTCGGGGACTAAGAGCCAAAGAAGGTGGCAGAGTGAAGGCCCAGGGAGGCATGGCCGGGGCTGCGGCTGGACAGGCCTTTGCTGAGGCACCTGGGAGGAGGCCCGGGGTGCTGAGGCCCTGGCAGGAGCTGGGTGTGGCCTTCGCTCCACAGCCTTCCTGTCCTCCGTCACTCGGACTCCCGTGGGGAGGCGCGTCCCTCTCTAGGCGCATAGCTGGCTGCCGTGGCTGGAGTGGAGCCGCCAGGTGCAGCGACACCGAGCCTCGCAGAGCTGCGAGGACCCTCGCGGACCCCAGGTGTCTCTGCCCAGCCCTGCTCCCCCAGCTCTCTTCCCAGTGGTAGATAGAAGACCCCAGAGATCCTGGACCCTGGTCCCTGGGGCCCGGGAATCTGCCACCTCACCATAGCAATGGGGCTTTGCAGATGTGATCAGGGCCCCGAGAGCCAAGGTCCTCCTGAGGGGGAGGCGCGGGCCAGTGCGAGCGAGGCAGACAATGACGCAGAGGCAGAGAGGGGGACTTTTGGCCCCAAAGAAGGAATGAGGCCCACTGTCCCCACCCCACCTGGGACCTGCAGGCTGTTGCCCCGCAGAGCCCCAGGGTGCAGATGGACCTGAACTCCCTTGGAGACCCCACAGCAGGCTGGGCCAGCCTCTGGGATGTCTGCCTCTCCATCCTTGCTTGCTCAGGTCCGAGCTGGGCTTGGGGACCCAACGGAACAGGAGCTGGGACTGTCCCACCTGAGCATCACTGAGATGGAGGGGATGTAGCTTCTCTATTGTTTTCTTTCCCAGTTTACATAACAAAGTCCTGGGAAGAAGTGGCTTCCAGAATCCTCATCTGGATGTCACATTCTGTCCCAGGCCACGGGAGGGTCTTAGGCAGGAGCCTGACTGAGGGTGACACCACGCGGTGTTGCTAACTGCTCCAGAGTGGCCCGCCTCCTCCGGCCGCCTCCTGCAGTGGTCCAGGTTGGCCTCTGGGTCCTTGCTCAGGGCCAGCACCTGGGCCTGCTGAGGCTGCGGCCGGAGTCAGGCCCGGTGCTGGTGGTTGGCGGAGACACGGAGCCGGAGCAGCAGTAGGGAGGGGACTGGCGTTACGGTGCTGGAGGGGCAGGCTAGGGAAGACGGGAGGACGGACGTTCGGATGCCGGGAGGACAACAGCAATCGAGGCGCAGCGCCCTGCATTTTTAAGGAGATGCGCTACTGGGAGAGGGTGGAAGGGCCGAGTGCGCACGCCCACCCCTCACGCCCCCACCCCTGCCCCAGCAGTGCGCGTGGCCCCCGGCGTCCTTTCAGACTCAGAGGTGGGAGGATGCCCTCGGGTGAGTCAGGCTCTAAGCTGTTCTTCGCTGCCTTACGGCATGCCAGCCGTGGAGCGGAGTCCGGGCTACATGGTGGAGCCCCTCCGGGTGGAGCCTCATGCCCGCTCCCTGGGTACACGCTGCCCCATCCTGCAGACGCCAGGCCCAGGGAAGGATGAGTGGGGAACCTAGCATCAGGGCTGCTCGAACCCCAGGGTGCTGGCTTCTGTCCCGGTCACCTGTAGATTTAAACCCGGGACAACACCCGCCTCTCACTTAGCTGTCCCGAGGACCCCGGGGGACCAACCCCTTCCCCTGAACTCCCTCCTGCTGCTGTCACTTCCAGGGCTGGGCTGGTACAGCCGCGCTCCTGTCATTGGTGGTGGCAACCCTGGGAGCCCCTCAGAGGGATCTTAGGAAGGAGCAGGAGGCGCAAAGAGCTGGCGTCACCCTGAGCTCCAACAGGTGGGATGTGAGGGGCTCCCCCGAGGTTGTCCTGACATGGCTGACACTTCTCCAGGTGAGCTGGCGACCTGCTTACCCTCCATCTGCCTCCCAGGCCCCTTCCCGCCCTGCTCTGCCCCAGCACCCCTGATCCATGAGCCCCTCGGGGAGCTCTGGCTGGAGGTGGAGGCAGTGCCCTCCCGGTCGGGCCCCTCCGTCACGTCCTCCTGCTCTAGCCCCTAGTTTCTCCACTTGCCCCTTCCCATCAGAGACGGCTGAGATCTCCCTCTGCTGCAGGGTGCGGGGCTCTGTCCCAGTGGGAGACAGCTGAGATCTCCCCCTGCTGCAGGGTGCGGGGGTCCGTCCCGGCGGCTCTCAGTCCTGCCCGCGTTTCTGTAAACAGTCATGCCATTAATTCTCCAGTTCAGCCCAAGTGCAGCCCTGCTTCCTGCTGGGAACCTGATTTTTCCAAAGTGGCATTGTGATTAATCCGATGCATTTAATTACTGAGAGGACTTCATCTCTCTTCTCTGCCTGCCTGTCCTTCCTTCCGGGCCGGTTCAAGCTCGGCCTGGCGCACGGAGTTCTTGCCCACGTCTGTCTATACCGGCCCCCTCCCAGGACTCCAGAGCCCCTGAGGGCTGGGGTGCAGCACAGCCTTGGGCCTGTCCCCCTCAGGGCTCATCTGTATCGGGAACGCCTGTGTGCCGGGCACGTTTGGCATCACCTCTGTGCCACGGGGGCAGCCCCTACTCTGTTTCTATTTTTTTAAGTTTTTTCACTTCTTCAGAGACTGAGTGCATTCCCCCCCCCGGCCCCCGGGCCCTCACACTGCGGTCCACCCCACGTGGCCCATTTCTTCTTTATATGGAGAGGAGTCGCACACTCACACGGGCTCCAGGGCCCCTTTTCTGGAGTGCCTAGAATACGGCCTGCCTCCCAAGGCTCCCCTGGCCTGTGTCCTGCCACCCCGAGTTATGGGGACACCCTGGCCATGCCAAGTCCCTGGTCAGCCAGGCCGGCTCTGTCCAGGGGCCCACACCCCTCCTCCCTGACTGCCACACCTGCAGACACGCCAGGCCGCTGGCTCGTGCTGAGTGTCCGGCAGAGGGCCTGGTGTCGTGAGTGGTGAGTAGCCCAGGGCGGGCAGCCCTCCTCACTGGCCCCGGGGTGCAATCCTCCCTGACCATCTCCCTGCACCCTCACGTCCCCTCCTGTGTGACCTGGTAGCTTGTTCACCGGGCCACACATCCTGGCCTGACGTGGCCTCTCCTT
The DNA here is from genome assembly GCA_026018925.1 of Tupaia tana. NCBI lineage: Eukaryota > Metazoa > Chordata > Mammalia > Scandentia > Tupaiidae > Tupaia > Tupaia tana. The sequence continues at coordinate 225,608,287 of JAKSZU010000006.1, forward strand.
TGATTGACCAAGCTGCCCGCACCCTGGCGTCCTGTCCGCCATGCGTGAGGACGGAGAGGCACCGAGCTCTGCAAACACGGCGTTCCCTCAGGCTTCGTCCGGGGGCTCTGGGGCCAGCGGGTGGCAGTGCCAGCAGCGAGGGCTCTTCCACTTGCTCCATCGCCCCCCAGCTTTCGGTTCATGGGAGAGGGTGGCCGCAAGTCACTTCGCAGCGCTCCCGCGGCACAGTGACCTGCCCCGGCCCAGTCTCCGGCACAGCACGGCTGGTCTGGCTGGTCCTGTGCCTTCCTTCCAGGCACTTCCGGCAACAGAATCTTGCAGAATGGAGAATCAATTTCAGTAATAAGTTAAGTGAGTTTGCTTTTGTTCCCAGAAACACCCCCACTGGGAGAGGAATTTTTTAAAAGACTCCTGGGTTGATTTCACTTCCGAGCATGAATACACACAGCTGGGGGCCACTTCTTCACGCCCACGCCCACGCCCACAGGGACAGGCAGGGCTGGACCCCTCTCCCTCTCCAGGAAGCTCTAGCCAAGGCTCCAGGCCACGCTGCTCAGGACGCACGTGGAGGAGCAGCTCTGCCCCGTCAGTCCAGGGCCCGGCTGTGTCTCCTGGAAAGCGGGCACCTCTTCTGAGACGTGGGGGGGGTTCTTGGCTCGCACCCCAGACCTCAGCCAGCTGAGTGGACGCCACAAAGTCGTGCTCTGAAATCCTTCTTCATCGAGCGACCCACGGCCCTCGGCAGCCACGAGGAACTTTTCTGCTGTGAGCGTCGTCTAGGGTGGGCCTGCAGAGGGCCTGCAGCAGAGGGTGGACGTGGGTAGCAGCTGCCCCTCCCGTGATGAGCCACGGGAGTAAGCCCTAGACCCAGCCGGAGGGCGTGCTGCTAGGACACAGGGACAGCAGGGAGGCCGCGAGGACAGAGCCCGCTGATGCCCGTCTGCCGTTACCTCGGCAGCACGCCCACCCAGCGCACACGCTCCGTAAATACTGCGAAAAGGACGTCAATCATGTGCTACAGTCAAGGAGCTTCACATGTGGGTTTGAACTCTGTGATAACGGAAGTCCTGAATAAGCCAATTTCCCTTTGATAATTCCTCAAAGCGCCTATAAACACCTTTGCGGTGTGACCTCTCAGCAAGTCGGCCGTGGTGTAGCTGGTGCGCTCTCCTCTGGTGGAGGACTAGGTAGTCATTGGCTTGCATGGAGAGGCCGTTGGTAAAACACTAGACCCACACACAGCTGGCAAGGCACATGCCATGCGGGCGCACGTGAGGAGAAACAGAGGCGGGTTTTGTCTCCTGTGTCCTTGGGGAGGAAAGCAGAAGTCAGCCACGCCACCTAAATTCCTTCATTCTCTTTCTCTTTTGTATCAAGAAAGTGGAGCTGAAATAATTGGAGGGGAAGCTCATTTATGGCATGGTATCTGATTCAGGTCTACTGACTGGTGAAGAGGAAGGTTTCTTATCGAACGTGAAGAGCAAAGTTTGGGGAGAGACCCAGCTAACCACCAGCTTACCCACGCAGTGGTCAACCCACCTCCTCTGAAGAGGCCCCCTAGCTCTTCCACATGGCTCCGGAAACGGGTGGGGCTTGGCTGAACGGGAAGACGCCGTGGCGAGCAGGTACCGGGACGGCCCTGGGAGGAAGGGAGCTGCGGCCGGCGTGGGCGACCGCCCTTTCTTCTTCACCCGAGCTTCTGCAGCGACACGCCCTCACGTCTTCACCTGCCTCTGCTTGCTTGCGCTCAGTGCCTGGGCCCACGCCTCTTCTGTACCCCCGTGGCAGAAGACTGCAGTTGCTCGTGGAAACTTGACTCAGTTCTTCGGATTCTGTGTTTTTGCCACTGGATGCTGGTGTGTGGCGTGCCGGGAGCAGAGGCGGGACAGACGGAGCGGAAGGCAGGGCCGCTGCACTGGGCGTGGCCTGCACACGGAGACACGGGCTCGCCGAGGACCTGATGCGCTGGCAGGGCCGCTGCACTGGGCGTGGCCTGCACACGGTGTAGACACGGGCTCGCCGAGGACCTGCTGCGCTGGGTACGGGCTCGCCGAGGACCTGCTGCGCTGGGTACTGATCTGGAACGGGCAGACGGAGCGGAAGGCAGGGCCCGCTGCACTGGGCGTGGCCTGCACACGGTGTAGACACGGGCTCGCCGAGGACCTGCTGCGCTGGGTACTGATCTGGAACGGGCAGACGTGGGTCTGAGCCCACAGGATACCCCTCGGCAGTGTGTGGCCCCGGGCATTTTCCGTAGCAGCTTCCTCATCCATAAACGCAGAATCGTGACCGCTCACGACAAGGTGTCATTCTGTGGACACCATGAACGTTTCACTGGGAGCTGTCTCCGAGTGGTCAAGGCCTGTCCTTGGGCATCGCCCGTGGCTGCTCTTCTTCGCTCTCTTCTGTCCGGTCTGTCCCGTTTGCAGTTCACTGACCTTCAGCACCAGTTGGGCCTTCGTGTGTTACTGGACGTTCTAAGTCCTGGGGACAGAGGAAAACAAGACGCTACCCCAGATGGACACTGCCCTGCCACTTGCTGGAAGGAACGGAAGACGACGACCTTCCTCCTCCCTCCCCGCCTGCTGTCTGGAACATGGCGCGTCGTTCTTCACGCTTTTTTACTGTGATTCGCCAGAGGGCACATACACTAGAGAGAAAGTAAGCGAGCGAGAAAGCATCCGCCCGTGCGGCGTGGTCGTGCACGATCCATTCTCCGCCATTGCTCTCTTCTCCCAGGGTTTGGGGCGCACTTGGCGTGTTTCTCAAGCCTCCAGGTCTGGGACTTGAACTGTGCAGTCAGCCACGTGGGCTCCAGACACCCTAACTACTGGCCTGTCCCTTACACTTACTGGGATGTTGCCGGCCCGAAGACGACCACCGCCCAGGCCTGGCAGGCCCACAGCTAGTCATTGTGATGTCTTCCCGTTACCTGAAGAATACCTCTCAGCGTCCTTATCCGAATTGGCCCGTGACGCTCCGTGCCCACCCTCTACTCAGCGCAGGCACCACCTCTTACTCCCCAGCCGCCCTGAGCTAACCGCAGTGCACCTCCTGGCTGGGCCTCCAGTGTCCTGGGTCCGCCAGCGCTGGCTGCTCCCCTGACGGCATCTCTTCCTACCACCTGTGTTCCACGCGCTGGTCACATTCTCCCCTCCTGGAAGGCTTCTGGGGACTCATGCTCGGTTAGCGATCCCTGTCAGACAGCGCCCCCTCTTCCGTGGAGCTGGGCATTACAGAACCTGGAGACGCATGCCTATATCTGAGTCACCAGAGCACGGCCCCTTAAAGACAGGGCCCTGCAGGAGTCCCCTCTGTGGTGAGCGCAGGAGGCCCTGGAGGGCGGGTCTAAGGTGCCTGGGGTTTCTTGCTGCCTATCAGGGGGCTGGGCAGTCTTCTGGGGCAGAGCAGGCTGTGTGCGCCTGTCCTTGGCTCACACAGGACTCCCAGGAGGCTCAGGACCATGTCCTAAAGAACACACCCACTTAGAGTGCTGAACAAATGAAAAATGGCCTTGCCTTTACCAAATTTGCCCCAATCCTTTTTTCTTTCTTTCTTTATTTTTTTTGGAGAGGTTTTTGCTATAGGGCGTGTGTGCTTGCCAGAAAGACAGAGAGAGACAGAGAGATAGAAAGCGAGAAATCACCCCCCAGGGGGGATGACCACGCCGTAATCCCTTCCCCTCCATTCTCCTCTCGGGATCTTGGGCAGACATGTACACGTGCCCGACATGAGTTTAAGCCACCGGGTCTAGGACTCGAACCGCGGTCAACTACATGGGAGTCCAGCGACATAGCCACTTTACTAACTGCTGGTCCTTTTTTTTTCTTTTCATTTAAGTACTGTGAGTCTTTCCTCCCTCTTAGGATGCTCAGGCAGCCAAGGACAGATAGAAGCATGCCACCCCCCGAGGTGTTACCCTGACCTCCCATCGCCCCAGTGACGACACTTAGCTTCTTGGAGGAGTGAGTGGCTACCGTCTGTTCTAGTCCCCTCCTGGCTGGCACATCAGTCCTCATCCTGAAGATCTTGGTTGACTCTCAGCCTGAACTTGTTTGCAGATGGCTTCAGTCTAGCTCCTAGAACTCCAGCCGTCATGACGCCCCCTGGCTAGTTGTCCTCCCAGCCCCTGTGGGTCTGGGTCGCAGGTAACGAAGCGTCCACACAGCTGACTTAAGCCGAGGCTGTCTTGTCTGCTGTGTGTGCCAGCATTTCCTGGGGATGGGAGAACAGGTCTGGGTGCTCTCTTTCCGGGAGTCCGGCAACGAAGCTACCGGAGTGCTGCCCTGGGGGGTGATCGCTGCAGCTCACTGCCGCCACGCACCCCTCCCCACGCCGTGCTGCCCTCAGATGGCGGACCTCAGGTGGAGTGGAGGTTGGGGTCAGGAAAGCTCATCTTCAGAACTGTGATCTCTGGCATTGGTAGCCTGACCCCACCCCCTTGGCTCTGCTGTATCTGGAAACTTCCACGTTCAAACTTCCAAGGACAGTAGTCCCGGGACCCCCGGGTGCAGTTGAACATGTCCCCCTTGCTGTAATTCTGTCCCATCTGCCGTTGTGTCCACCTTTGGGACAAGTTCGACCAGTCACTCCACGTTAGAAAGCTAACCACCACCACGCCAGCCCCACGGGCTAGGGGCTAAGGGAGTCAGATCCCACATGGCTACTGGGGGTTCGAACCCTGCCCCAGCAGTGGGCAGGCCATGCCAGGGGTGTGTGTGTGCGTGCCCCGCACCCTGGCAGGGTGGAGAAATGGAGATGGGATTGCAGCATTCCACGTCCTGCTGGGGTGCTCTCTCCCTTTCTCTGTCTCTCTGCCGTGCTCTCTGAGGGGAGAAAAGTGAGTCCGTACCCTCTGAGATGGTGGGGAGAAGACACAGAGAGAGGGGGCGTTCGCTTCTCTGGACATGTGCGCCTGAGCAGGGGGGAACGTGGCTGCTCCGACACCACGCCAGGCCGGGTGCAGCGTGTGGGGTCCTCACCCCCCACACACGTGTCTGCCCTTTGCTGGGCTCAGTCGTCAGGCTCTTTGGGGGGGGTGCCCTACACTTCATGCCTGGGGCTGAACCCTGGGGGCCCACTGGAAAAGGCTTGCTGCTGTCTTCCAGGGGCTCCGGGTAGACGGACCTGCAGTCCTAGGCCAGACCCAGAGCACGCCTGGGCCCCAGCTCGTTTTTCCAGTCACCCTCAGGGGGTGGTTGGGCTAGCTGCCCTGACAACCCAGGGGTGGCCCCCTCGGCCTGCACAGCCCGACCCGTCCCTCTCACAGGGTCCCTCCGTAGACCTGCTCTGTGGTACAGTGACCCACGTACTTGTGCCGGCGTCCCCACCCCGAGGGGCCCAGGCCAATCTGGCGCAGGAGCTGGGCGTGGGACACACCTGACTGGCCCAGGGAGAGGGAGCACGCAGTCCCAGTTCCAGGCCAGCCGCAGCTGCAGGCGGGTTTCCTGTCTCAGCACACAGCTCCCTCCTGAAGGGAACTAAATAAATAAATAAAGGCATGAGCGAGGAGAGGAGAGGGCGCTCCTGCTGGCTCGCGCCTGCGGGCTGAAATGGATTATTTTCTCTGCCCTGCGCCCGCTCCCTGTGCTCACTGAGGAGGTATATCTGAGCGGTGGGTTTTTAACTAGTCAGCATGCCGGGCGCCCTCAGGAAGCATCTTTCTTCCCTTTGAACACTCAGCTCTCTCGGCAGCGGCCTGCTGGGCCTTTTTACAAGCTGTGAAGGCATTTTTCTTCCCTGAAATGAGGCCTGGCCTGCAAGTCTCTGGGACCTGCCAAGGATATTGGCAAAGAGCTCTTCCGGGGCCAGGTCTGCCTCCTCGGGGACGTCATCGCGCGTCTAGCCAACTGCGGGGCAGACTGGCAGTCCCGACGCCCACGTCTGCGGGGCTGGGGCTGGGGCTGGGGCTGGGGCTGGGGCTGGCCCAGCGGGCGAGCTCTGGCCCTGGACTGGAGGGGGAGTCAGGAGCCACAGAGGAAGGGGCCCAGACCCCTCTCCCATCGCTAGTAGGATGGGGATACCCCAGGCCTTGGCCCTCACCCCACTGGTGTCCCCTCCTTTCCTTTCTGCTGGGGGCCTCCCTGAACTGTGTGCGGACTCAAGGTCAAAGCAAGCGCCTGGCCTCTGGGCGGCAGAGCACTGGCCATAAGCAGCGAGGTGGCCTTTCACACCCGGAAGACACCCCCGGGTTCTCGACCCGGTTCACTGGAACGACGCCAGGCCGCAGATGCCCCCCAGCAGAGTACTCTGCACAGGAAGCAGGCCTGGCCTCTCGCCCTCCGTCGGCAGCCCTAGGGCCTCGTTTGTAAATGGTGAGACCAGAGCCCAGTGGCCTGGCTGCCCTGCCCTGCTTCCCAGCTGGTACTGATCTCGGCTGGTCTCGAGCAGCTGCCCGTTTGCTGCTGGGGTTTCCTCACTGCCCTTTGCCCACCCCAGCCTCCAGGCCTGCCTTGTCCCTTGGTGGGGGGTCCTGCCTTGTTCCCTTGTCCCCAGGGGTCCGGGGACACGGTGCAAGGAAGGCACAAGGTCACCCCGACCACCGGCCTGCCTGGGCCCCTTCCGCCGCAGCCCACACCAGGGCCTGGAGTGATGGGTCTGCAGGTGACAAGATAACACGATTAGCATGTGTCCTGGGCTGTCTTCACAGGCACAGGATGACAAACACAGCCATAAAGGGAGAGCGAAAACTGAATCCGGAAAATATGGCGCTTTTAAGAATAGCTTACGAGTTAACAAGAAGGAAGCGCCAGTGCCCCGTCCTGGATGTGGAGCGGTGCTCCGAGGGCCGTTCGCACTGGGAAGGTTATTGAGCTGTTCCCGGGGCGTGGCGCGTACCAGGTGGGCAGCACGGAAACAATCGATTCGGTATTCTTGCCAAACCTCAGGGTGAGGACGTAAACCAGCCATGTTGGAAAAGTGCCAGGCCTGGAGAGACCAGAACCAAGGTGCTCATGGCAGGGTACGGCACCCCTCACCGGGGGTGACACAGAGCATGGGAGTGGCAGCACGCACACTGTGGGAGAGACGACACGCAAAGACAGATGTTAGAGCATGCACACAGTGGCAGTGACACACACAGTAATATGGTAGAATGCATAGACACAACAGCAGTGACGACATACAACATGTTAGAACATGCACATGCAAGGGCAGTGACACATATTAATGAATGCTAGAACACACACAGTAGAAGTGACACACACAGTAACATGTCAAAACATGCATTGTAGTAGCAGTCACACACATGGTAGAACATGCATGTGTAACAATAGTGATGACACACAATAATATCTTAGAATATGTACACAAAAAGTGGCACATGCAGTAACAGATGTTAGAACACAAACACAGTGGCAGTGACACACGTTGATAGAACACACAAACACAACGGCTGTGATGGCACACAGTAACATGTTAGGACACACACACAGCAGACATGATGACACACAGTAACAGATGTCAGAGCACACACACACAGTGGACATGATGACACACAGTAACAGATGTTAGAGCACACACAGCGGACATGATGACACACAGTAACAGATGTCAGAGCACACACACACAGTGGACATGATGACACACAGTAACAGATGTCAGAGCACGCACACACAGCGGACGTGATGACACACAGTTACAGATGTTAGAGCACACATACACAGCGGACGTGATGACACACAGTAACAGATGTCAGAGCACACACACACACACACACACAGTGGACATGATGACACACAGTAACAGATGTCAGAGCACACACACACAGCGGACATGATGATACACAGTAACAGATGTCAGAGCACACATACACAGCAGACATGATGACACACAGTAACAGATGTCAGAGCACACACACACACAGTGGACATGATGACACACAGTAACAGATGTTAGAGCACGCACACACAGTGGACATGATGACACACAGTAACAGATGTTAGAGCACACACACACAGTGGACATGATGACACACAGTAACAGATGTTAGAGCACGCACAGCGGACATGATGACACACAGTAACAGATGTCAGAGCACACACACACAGTGGACATGATGACACACAGTAACAGATGTTAGAGCACGCACACACAGTGGACCTGATGACACACAGTAACAGATGTTAGAGCACGCACACACAGTGGACGTGATGACACACAGTAACAGATGTCAGAGCACACACAGCGGACATGATGACACACAGTAACAGATGTTAGAGCATGCACACACAGCGGACGTGATGACACACAGTAACAGATGTTAGAGCATGCACACACAGCGGACGTGATGACACACAGTAACAGATGTTAGAGCACGCACACACAGTGGACATGATGACACACAGTAACAGATGTCAGAGCATGCACACACAGCGGACCTGATGACACACAGTAACAGATGTTAGAGCACGCACACACAGTGGACATGATGACACACAGTAACAGATGTTAGAGCACACACAGCGGACATGATGACACACAGTAACAGATGTTAGAGCACACACACACAGTGGACATGATGACACACAGTAACAGATGTTAGAGCACACACAGCGGACATGATGACACACAGTAACAGATGTCAGAGCACACACACACAGTGGACATGATGACACACAGTAACAGATGTTAGAGCACACACAGCGGACATGATGACACACAGTAACAGATGTCAGAGCACACACACACAGTGGACATGATGACACACAGTAACAGATGTCAGAGCACACACAGCAGACGTGATGACACACAGTAACAGATGTTAGAGCACGCACACACAGCGGACCTGATGACACACAGTAACAGATGCTAGAGCACACACAGCGGACATGATGACACACAGTAACAGATGTCAGAGCACGCACACACAGCGGACATGATGACACACAGTAACAGATGTCAGAGCACACACACACAGTGGACATGATGACACACAGTAACAGATGTCAGAGCACACACACACAGTGGACGTGATGACACACAGTAACAGATGTCAGAGCACACACAGCGGACATGATGACACACAGTAACAGATGTCAGAGCACACATACACAGCAGACATGATGACACACAGTAACAGATGTCAGAGCACACACACACAGTGGACATGATAACACACAGTAACAGATGTTAGAGCACGCACACACAGTGGACATGATGACACACAGTAACAGATGTTAGAGCACACACACACAGTGGACGTGATGACACACAGTAACAGATGTCAGAGCACACACAGCGGACATGATGACACACAGTAACAGATGTTAGAGCACACACAGTGGACATGATGACACACAGTAACAGATGTTAGAGCACACACACACAGTGGACATGATGACACACAGTAACAGATGTCAGAGCACACATACACAGCAGACATGATGACACACAGTAACAGATGTCAGAGCACACACACACAGTGGACATGATGACACACAGTAACAGATGTTAGAGCACGCACACACAGTGGACATGATGACACACAGTAACAGATGTTAGAGCACGCACACACAGTGGACATGATGACACACAGTAACAGATGTTAGAGCACACACACACAGTGGACGTGATGACACACAGTAACAGATGTCAGAGCACACACAGCGGACATGATGACACACAGTAACAGATGTTAGAGCACACACAGTGGACATGATGACACACAGTAACAGATGTTAGAGCACACACACACAGTGGACATGATGACACACAGTAACAGATGTCAGAGCACACATACACAGCAGACATGATGACACACAGTAACAGATGTCAGAGCACACACACACAGTGGACATGATGACACACAGTAACAGATGTCAGAGCACACACACACAGTGGACATGATGACACACAGTAACAGATGTTAGAGCACGCACACACAGTGGACATGATGACACACAGTAACAGATGTCAGAGCACACACACACAGTGGACATGATGACACACAGTAACAGATGTCAGAGCACACACACACAGTGGACATGATGACACACAGTAACAGATGTCAGAGCACACACACACAGTGGACGTGATGACACACAGTAACAGATGTCAGAGCACACACACACAGCAGACTTGATGACACACAGTAACAGATGTCAGAGCACACATACACAGCGGACATGATGACACACAGTAACAGATGTCAGAGCACACATACACAGCGGACATGATGACACACAGTAACAGATGTCAGAGCACACACACACAGTGGATGTGATGACACACAGTAACAGATGTCAGAGCACACACACACAGCAGACTTGATGACACACAGTAACAGATGTCAGAGCACACACACACAGTGGACATGATGACACACAGTAACAGATGTCAGAGCACACACAGCAGACATGATGACACACAGTAACAGATGTCAGAGCACACACACACAGTGGACATGATGACACACAGTAACAGATGTCAGAGCACACACACACAGCGGACGTGATGACACACAGTAACAGATGTCAGAGCACACACAGTGGACATGATGACACACAGTAACAGATGTTAGAGCATGCACACACAGCAGACATGATGACACACAGTAACAGATGTCAGAGCACACACAGCAGACGTGATGACACACAGTAACAGATGTCAGAGCACACACACACAGCAGACGTGATGACACACAGTAACAGATGTCAGAGCACACATACACAGCGGACATGATGACACACAGTAACAGATGTCAGAGCACACACAGCAGACGTGATGACACACAGTAACAGATGTCAGAGCACACACACACAGTGGACATGATGACACACAGTAACAGATGTTAGAGCACGCACACACAGCGGACATGATGACACACAGTAACAGATGTCAGAGCACACACAGCGGACATGATGACACACAGTAACAGATGTTAGAGCATGCACACACAGTGGACATGATGACACATAGTAACAGATGTTAGAGCACACACAGCGGACATGATGACACACAGTAACAGATGTTAGAGCATGCACACACAGCAGACGTGATGACACACAGTAACAGATGTCAGAGCACACACACACAGTGGACATGATGACACACAGTAACAGATGTTAGAGCACGCACACACAGCAGACATGATGACACACAGTAACAGATGTCAGAGCACACACAGCAGACTTGATGACACACAGTAACAGATGTCAGAGCACATGCACACAGCGGACGTGATGACACACACGCACAGTGGCATTGAAGACGATGCATGCCAGGCTGCCCCACGCCAGGCTTCTCATCATTTGTGGCTTCGACCCACTTGTTCGGAGACACCCAGGCTTGTCCTTGGCCTCACATGTGGTGATGCCACGCCCACAGGTGGATGTACCTCCCAGTGAGTGACGACCACAGAGGTGACAGAGGGGCGGCTGTGCCGCGGGGGCAGGGCAGTGTGTGGCTCTCTGAGGTAGGAGCTGGGGCTTTTCCCCTGAGGAGACACTGATTGTTCTCAGACCGAGGGGCGGATCTAAGCCCAGGCCACGGAAACCATCACACAAACCATCTTGGAAGTGTCGGGCGTGTCCAGGGGAGTCATCTCTGCCCTGAAAGGCAGCTGACACCCCCTGTAGCTGAAGCACTTGAAAATCACTGAGGATAAGTCCTCCCTGGTGGGCAGGGCCTCTGCTCACTGTCCTTCAGGTGGTCACTGCAGAGCAGGTGACGAAGACCCAGGCCCTGTCCTCTGGCCAGGCCCAGTGTGGGCAGCATAGGGGGTGTGGCCAAGAGAGGGCACGTGCCTTAGGACCCCAGTGCAGGAGAGGTGACACTGGATGCCAGGGCTGCTGAGAGATAGGCCCCGCCCCCAGGATGCATGCAAACGCACCCTGTGAGCTAGGCCAGCCAGGCCTGTGTGGTGCGTGCTGGTAACTGGCTACCACCCAGCCCACCGTGGGGAGGGGTGGGTGGTGGCGTGGCCTGCACCCACGGCCATGATGTCAATGCTCCCACCACAGTTCCAGCCCCAGCCTGCTGTGTGTGGTGCACAGACGCTCAGGGTTTAGCATTTAGCTTCTGGCCGAGATGAAGGGGGACATGGATGTCCCGTCTCTGGGCACATAGGGATGGGCAGCATGGACCGTGGATGAGCACGGCCCTGCGGAGGGCCCAGGCTGATGGCTGCGCTGTTACAGCCTCCCGCCGTGGAGCCAGGGTGGCTGGAATTGATCGGTGTGATCAAACCTTACCAAGGGTGCCGGGCAGGGGCACCGCCCAGGACAGCAATGACGACAGGCCGCCTTCAGACAGCGTGTCTGCCAGCAGGGCCCTGGCTTCCCTGTCCCCTCCAGCCAGCAGCCCAGACTTCTGCGGTGGGCGCTCAGGCATTCGCCCCCGCCCCCGGCTATATGCCCAAACCCCTGGTTAGAGTGCACCAGCCGTCCCGACCGCGTCCACGCAGACAGCCGGAGCACGTGTTCCAGATACACATGGCACCCCCCCATGTGTGTCCCCGAGTGGGGCTGTGCCCTCACAGCCCACCACGCATGTCCCTGAGCGGGGCTGTGTCATCACAGCCCACCACGTGTGTCCCTGAGCGGGGCTGTGCCCCTGAACCCCACCACGCAGCACGCGCAAGGAGGAAGCAGAGGCCATCCCAGGAGGCCATGGTGCTGCAGGCCACTGCCATGGTGGCCCACGGGCTGCTGCAATGTGCCCGGTCCTGTGGGGACACGGACCATGCGATGGCAGGCCCTGCTCTACGTGTTGCAGCACCTGCTTTGGAAGGGAGGGTCACGCCTACTCAGATCGAAGACGCCCACAGACAGGGATGGCAGGGCCCACGGACAGGGAGGACAAGGAGGACAGGGAGGACAGGGAGGACAGGGCCCACAGTGGCCAAGGTGGCTGCCGAGGAGGCTTCTTCACTGTCTCCTGGAAGCTGTCCTTACAGCCGGGCGGCAGTGGAGGAAGAACTCGGAAATCGTACCAACGCAGTTTAGCTGTCCGCAGAATGGCCATGCCTAACACCGTCCCACGTACCTGCACACACGCATGCATGTGCACGGGCTCCTTAGTGGGCCTGGATGGGGCCTCAACAGCAACCTTCCAGGAGCTGCCGTCTGGTCTTGGCATCCCCGCACCGTGGCGGGCTCCGGCCTGGGCAACGGGGTTGCCCTCTGCTCCGCTGGGTGCCCTGGGTCTCTGTGAATGAGCCGGGCCGTCCCTGAGTGTGCTGTGGGAGTCCGTGTCCTGGCTGTGGCCCTGACTGGCAGGCCAGGTCTGAAGTCAGGTCTGAGAGGGCCGGGGATCCCCTCTGACCGCCCCTAGGCAGCCGCGGCCAGACCTCGTGTGCAGCCCACGAGCTCATCAAGCAGAGTCTTCTCCCACCTCTTTGCTGTCTCTTCCCTCGGGCAGCGGAGCGGCTGGCAGGACTCGCCCCAGGAGTGGCACAGGGCCTCCTGTTGGACTCAGGCCCTGGAGGACAGGGAGGGAGGCAGGAAGCCTCACACCCTGCTGCATAGTCATTGAAAATGCTTCCACTTTTATTTAGAGCTGTTGACTTCTGATGGAGGCTAGGGACTGGAAGGCACATTCTCACCTTCCCTCTGCGCATCCCTAATTCGTGCCACTGGGCGCTTTAATTGCTAAGTCAGAGCGAGTACATGGCATACACGCTTGATCACCTCATCCTTTCAGCCCCCGGGAAGGACCTCGGGCACCTCGGAAGCGCAGCCTGAGCGGCCGTCTCCCCCACCACAGGGGTGCTGTTTCTGTCCTGAGCAGAAACGTAGGGGGCCTTGCCTGGCTCCTCACTGGTGACATGAAACACGGGTAGGGTGACCGGTAATGGGAGGAGACCTGGTTCAAACACAGAGAATACCCCCGCGAGCGAGGACCCAGCAAACGCTGCTGGCCCTGCGCAGGGGCCCGGGGCTGCGCTTGGAACTCCAGGGAGGCCATGCACGCTCTGCAGCTGAGCAGTGGCCAGAACTGTGGGGGAGCTGGGCGGAGCCCCTGCCTGCCCAGAGCTAGCCGACCTCGCAGACCCTGGGGACACCTCTCCCAAAGGCGCCACCGCTGACCTGCCAGGGGCTGCCAGGCAGAGGTCTAGGGGCCCCAGAGCCCTTCCATCTCCCCTGGGGTGGGAGGTGGCAGTCTGATGAAAGGCTGCCTCTCCCTGCTGGTGCGGAGAGGGTGGCTGCTCCTAGGCGGGGAGAGACGGATGGACAAAACGAGTACCTACAGGCGTGGTCTGAAATGTTCCCACTCTGTCCAGCCCACTGGAATCTGAACTTGGGCTCTCACCCCAAGTCTTGCACATGCTTCATTCCCATTGGGGATGTCCTTTTCTCTCTCCCCTTCCTCACGGTTACGACCAGATGAATTACCGGAGTCTCACAGTTCAGGGCAAGTGTCACCTACTTCAGGAAGTCTTCCAGGCTCTCCTCTCCCTTACATCGCCAGCTGTCCTGTCTTCCCCTCCACCACGGTGTCTCCCACAGTGGGCTGTGACTGTCAACCTTTGTGTCCGTCATCCACGGCACTGTGAACACTGTGACAGGGGCCAAGAACCAGCCTGTGCCATGAGAATAGAGCCCTGGCCAGCTCCTACGAGGTGCACCCAAATAAGACTTTTGCAAGAAATGAGCCTTCTGCTCCTCGGAGGCACTTCCTCCTCCTCTGCCGTTCCCTGCACGCCAGTTCTGTAAGAGCTGGACCATGAGGGACAGCTGCAGCTGTCCTTCGAGACTGTCCTCCTGGTTTCTTTTTAATATTCTCATGCCTTCAATCACCCGACAGACCTCTGCCAAGAACCTCGGTGTTCTGGGCCCAGTGTTGGGGCTGAGGGACGATGGTGAAAGGAGTGTGGTTCCTCAGCGAGAAGATGAACAAGTTGGTGTGCACAGGTGTGTGTACCTGGGAGAGATGGGCCGGCCTGGGAAGCTCTCCAGTCCCTCTAGTATAGCTGCAAAGAGAAGCAGACCGAAACATACTTTTAAAAAGCTACAAATGTAGTTGAGATCAAGAGGAAGAGGAGTAGACTGAGAACTCAAACCCGGGTGGGCTGGGAGTGTCTGACCAGAGCAGACCGGGGGTCAGGGCTCCACGTCCGTGTTGTGCAGAGGGATGACCTTAGGTAAGGCAGGACCCCGGTGCTGAGACCCCACGTGAAGCAGGATCCGAGATGGGCCGCTCTCCTCCGTAAAGGGAGCACGGAAGTGCCCTCCAAGAGGGGAATCGACAGGGAGGCTGTGCGTGCCTGGGTGGAGGAGGGACCTCGAGAAATTAAACACGAGCTTTGGCCATACGCAGCTACGGTGTGTCAGCTTACAAGGGCAATGTGGGATGAAGGCTTCACACAAACAAAGGCCCCAGACTTGTGAAAACCTTGGGCCCCTTGGCAGAAATAAGAAAAGAAGAAAAGAACAATGTTCATAGTTAGAGACTCACCCACCATGCAATCCATGAGACCTTCACAGTTAAAAACAACCACGAGGAAGAGAAGTTGGCAATTAGAAATTACACGCCACGTGAAGGCAGAGCCCACCCAAACTGGGTGTTCGAAGCCACCACCGGAAGAAAAGCTGGAGCCCGTTTAAGCCGGCGCTCACCCGGTTACACTGTGTGGCACACAGCCCCACCCGGGGGCTCACAAAACCAAAGCTCTTGCCTCAGTCATGTTACAGTCCCAGAGGCACTGGCCGCAGGTGGGCTTGGGCTTCCTGGTCCTACAGCCCAGGCTGAATGAGCAGCCGCTATCTGGGGCATGTCCTCATGGAATAGAGGGAGCTATGTAACAGCCAATCTAGGCAACAAGTCTTTTTTATTTTCTTTTCTTTAAAAATTTTTTTGACATTCAATCACCATATAATATTACATTTATAGCACACCAAATGAATTTATCCATTAGAGTACACTGTATCTTGTCTAGTGTTCTGTGTTCTTTTTTCTTTTTTTAGAGGCTTTTGCTATAGGGTGCGTGTGCTCGCCAGAAAGACAGAGAGAGACAGAGAGACAGAAAGTGAGAAATCACCCCCTCCCCCCAGGAGGATGGCCACACCGCAATCCCTTTTCCTCCTTTCTCCTCTCGGGATCTTGGATATGCACACACACACACACACGCCCAGCATGAGTTTAAGCCACCGGGTCCAGGACTTGAACCGTGGTTGACTACATGGGAGTTCAGTGACATACCCATTACATCAACTGCTAGTCCCATGACCAGTGTGTTTTTTAGTTGCAGGGTCTGGGACTCACACCGTATGCAAGGATTCTTAAGGCTACTGTCATGATGTGCCACCTGTGCTTCCATTCCTTCAGTGGAAGTTACTCCCAAGCTGTTGTAAAAAAGTTTGTACTCTCATACGCGGCATGGCAAATCATGTGGCTACAGCAGGGGTCAGAACACCTTTATGGAGAGGACAGTGAGTAATTGGAAACAAAATGACAATCTACCACAGTACCCTAAGGGCTTGAGACATTTATATTTTGTGAAACTATAAAATTATTACATTTAAAATAATTGAGATAAAATAAGACCTGCAAGTCATAAGGAAAAAAATAAAAATTCTAAAAGGAATATGCTGATTTGAAAGAGCTAGATGAAATTTATTAGAAAGAAAAATAAAATAGTTAAAATGAAAAAGTTGACTAATTACTTAAATGAAGCTGCTGAAAAGAGAATTTGTGAACTGGAAGATAGAATAGAGGAAATAGTCTAGAATACAGCACAAAGAGGCAGAAGGCTTCAAAACAAGATTGAGAGTTCAAGGAATCTGAGAAGAGAGTAATGTTATCTTGACACAGGTTAACTTTGAATTCTACATGGCAAGAATAGAGACTGAAATGAAAAATAATGACTGAGTGATTTCTGGAGTTGAATAATGGCCTGAATTTTCAAGCTGAAACTGCTCACTGAGTCCCAAAAATAAATGTACACCTGGACTCAATAGCATACAATGTGAACAAAATGGCAAATGAAGTTTTTTTTTTTTTTTTTTGTTATTTTAATTTTTTGTTCACCAGAGAGACTGAGAGATAGAGAGAGAGGAAAAGTGAGAAATCACTCCCCTGTTCTCAGGAAGGATGGCCACATCACAATCCCCTCTCCTTCATTCTCCTTCAAGATTTTGGGTGCACACATACGTGTACCTGGTGTATTTTTCAGACTGCCGGATCTGGGACTGGAACTACGCAGTCAGCTATGTGGGATCCAGGCCTCTTAACATCTGTGCCACCTGCTGGCCCAAACAAAGTTTAATGGAACCAAAGAGGAAATACAAATTACCTACAATGAGGAAAAAAGAAAAAGAGGAAGAACAGGAAGAGGAGAAAAGGGAAGAAAAGCGAGAGGTGTGAGCCGGCTTACACGGGCACTAACGTCTCTTCTAGTCGGTGGCTATGAGCATGATGCAGGCAGTAAGACACAGTGTAGTCCCTGACAGTCCTGACGGAAGGCCTAAGCCTAGGCCTCTCAGCTAGACTAAACCCCTGGGCACACTAGGTCGAGTGGGAGGTTTTCTCAGACAAGGAGCACCGGCTCTCGCACATGGTTCTGCTGACCAGGTAAAGGGTAGGGTGCCTCGGACGTCTGTGACCCCAGAGCAGCCTCCACTTCGCTTGGGAGCTGTAGACAAGCAGGTCTCTCCGTTTAGCCGCTGCCAGTGTGATAATGACCACGCGCTGGAGCAGTGCGCGGAGCCCGCAGCTATACGCTAGTCCAGACTGGCTCTGTCGTCGGGCGCATTGACAAAGCCAGTGTAGTCAGAGTGGGAGAGGAGACGGTTCTGAGCGGCACCTGTCTGTCAGCTGCCTCCTCAGACTGAGAGAGCGAGTCAGGGAGACATGCATCTTTGTGTTGAGTAGAGATCAAGATGTTAGTGCTCGTCTGTTTGAAACATTTCTTGTCAGGGTCTGGAATAAGACTCAGGAGGCATGGTCTCAAGAAAAGAAGTTTGTTGAGAGAAAGGGCACCCCGGGATCCAAAGCTGGCGGTGCCTCAGCCCACCTGCCAGGAAGGAGGGGACTCCCTTCAGAGGGCGAGCGAGCTGTTCTGGAGCATGTGTGTGCGACCGTACGCAGGGCGTTACCGCGGCGGGGTGACATACCTGAAACCTCTGGTGGGTCTTTCTGGTCCTTCTCTCAGAGTTAGGCCTCCCAGTCCTCACTCTGGCCCCTCATCGACTGCTTCCTGGGTCAGTGCGACCCTGCAGAGGCAGCCCCTGCAGCGCTCTCGCCGAGACCGATCATGCGGGAGCCCGCC
The DNA here is from genome assembly GCA_026018925.1 of Tupaia tana. Classification (NCBI taxonomy): domain Eukaryota; kingdom Metazoa; phylum Chordata; class Mammalia; order Scandentia; family Tupaiidae; genus Tupaia; species Tupaia tana. The sequence goes on from JAKSZU010000006.1 coordinate 225,626,495, forward strand.
TTGGCACCTGGTCAGGCCTGGCGCGGTACCACGTGGTGCTCAGGGCGTTTACTGTATGGGCCCTCGCGTTTCTTTGTTCCGTCTCAAATGTTTCACGAAAATCTCCAACCCACTATCCATCATTCAGTCACTGCTTCGAAGACAGGCAGTGTCTCTGTGTAGAAGTCTGGAGTGGGGCCGCGGCAGCGAACGACGGCCCCAGCCCTCGCCTCGGGAGCACGTACCCGGGTCCCGGCCGGGCAGCAGGTGCTTACCCTCCTGCTCTCCCGAAGGACTGGCTTTGTAGTGTATAGGAAGCGTGTTTGCAGCACGTGTCTGTAAAACTGTATCAGAACTTACTATGTCATAAAGAAAGAAATAAACCTATGGCGAAATTTATTGTTTCATCCACAAGCACCACACAGATTTTTAAAGTTTTGATCCTGGGGTAAAAACGAGTGCAGTTGGGGCCAGCAGATGGCATGGTGGTTAAAGTGCTGGACTCCCACACGGCTGACTGCAGTTTGAGTCCCAGACCCGATGGCTTGCCCAAAATCCCAGCGGGGCAGTAGAGAAAGGGCTGTGGTGTGGCCATCCCTCCAGGGGTGACTTCTCACTTTCCCTCCCACTGTCTCTGTCTCTCTTTCTCCAGTGGGCGCACATGCCCTAAAAGAAGAAAAAAACCCGAGCATGTCCCAGCAGTGACCACAGAGCAGCAGCAGCCCTGTGAGGGCAGGGCAGCCTGGCAGGAGTGCCCGCCCGTCCCAGCCCCTCACCCTCAGCATCCTGCCGCCCGCGGTGGAGGCACACGTGGTCTGAGGTGGGCCCCGCCACGCAGGTGTGTGCTGGGAGCTCCGGAGACTTTGCTGGCAGCACAGGTCAGTAGGAATGAGGGCGCATCCTCCCCTCTCTGGGGAAATCGCAGTCTGACGAGGGGCAAAGCACACGCACATCTCAGGGGCAGTGAACCCCACTCTGCGGCCCGGAGGAGGGGAGCCGCTGGCCGCACCCTCTGCAGACGCCTGCGGTGGATGGTGACGTACGTGAGCCTGAGCGGCCGTGGCCAGCCAGCAGGGCCCTGGAGGGAGGCACAGATGTTCCCAGCCGCCGACCCCAGGGTGAGCAGGGCCCACGTGGGGAGACCGTGTGGCTCTCTCCCCAACAAGACGTCGAGGACATTAGCGAACCACCGCCTGACCCAGGTCAGAGGGACCGGCGAATGTCCACACGGTCATCCACGAGCCTCTGTGCTGCTCTTTATGGGCAATTCAGAAGGATTTCTGGGGTAATTTTGATTACAAGCAATTTTCACCTCCGAGGTGACTTCAGAACCAACTGGTCAGGAGACACAGCTCCGCTGTAAACAAGTCATTACCGTCCGCAGTGACCCAGGGTGACAACGAGGTGTTTGAGGCAAACACCCTGTTCTATCTCTATAGAAAGAGGGCGATTATCTCTATTTGGAGTTTTCAAGATGGACTGCAGAGGGTGAGGACTGACTAGGGCTTGGAAGCTGAGAAGGGGCTTTTCTGGCTGTGGGAGAGCAGGTGGCGCTCTGGGCAGGCACAGGGAGAAAGCGGCGTGTGGTGGCGGGAGTGGCCTGGAGGTGGCCTAGCATTCACGGAACATCGAGTGCGAGGACGCAGCCAGAAAGCACAGCAGGCAGCGCCCGGCCGCCCGCCCAGAAGCTCAGAGGCCTCCCGAGGGTGCCCAGAGACTGAGTGCTTCCGCCGTGGTCAGCCTTGCGTCTCCGGAGTCCTGGTGGCCCTCTGTAGAGGACAGTACCAAGGGTGAGACTGGACGCGGAGGAGCAGTCAGCCGCTCTCGAGATCCAAAGTGTGGCCGCGGCAGTGGACGGTACCACGCTCAGGCTGGCCACCCTGGGGAGTGCGGGAGGGAGGACCTGGGTCCAGGTGACATGTCGGGCAGCAGGTGGGCGCTCTCCCATTAGCGAGCACACTACAGCCTCCACCCCGTCAGCTGCTGCAGTTGTCCCTGACCACCCAGCTGAACCCCACCTGTGTTTTTAGTGCCCGTCTCTTTGCCCAGCTCCTCCAGGGCCAGGGCTGCGTCCGTGACTTGTGGCTTAGCAGTGAGGGGTGGGCTTGTCGCAGGTGTCCCCGCAGGAGGACGGGCTTGCCACTGCAGGAGCTTTTGAGTCTGCCTAATGGGGGATTCTGCCTCCTGGGGAGTCTCTCGCAAGCTCTGGGAAGACCGGCCTGGCCTCTGCAGCCCTGACAGACGCCGCCCCAGCCAGGGAAGAGCGAGCGTCATCAGCCTGCTCCAGGGTGGTTGGAGAGTGGAGAACGCGGAGCTGCCGGCGGGGTGGGCCATGGCAATCCATGGTCGGCTGAGGCTTGCCTGGATACTCAAGGACGCTACTGGACAAGACAGGGGCTGGGGACGGATGTCTGGGGGCAGGACATGCTGGATCGCTCAGAGATGGAAACACCTCTGTCTTCCCCGGCCCCTGAGAACACGGTTTGCAGGTGTCACCCCCTTCTCCCCACACGCCCCCTGGGCTGTGGACAGAGTGGCCTTGGAGGCTGAGATGGCACTGTCCGGGCCGGCCTGACTCTTCCGAGAGCCGGGAGGCCATGGGCAACACCGACGCTGGGCCCTTCCCTGGGCACCAATACCCGGGCCCTGGCCGAGGGTGACAGTGGAGCATGTTGTGCCCCCAGAACACGAAGGGACGGTGGCTGGAGCCGGTCAGCTGTGGCTCTGGCTGGGTTTCTCCTCAGCACGTGGTGGCCTGGGGTGGGCTGGGATCTGCCTGCTTTCCGGAGGTCTCACTCTCTGGAGCCGCAGTTCCTCACTGGCTGTCACCTAGGCCTGTCTCGGGGCCACCGGAGGGTCCTCAAGACTGGGAAGCTGGCGAGAGAGCGAGAGCGAGAGCGAGAGCGAGCAGCCTGCAGTTCTTCACAAGCTGCCTCTTCTACCCAACAGACCTCCAGGTCCTTCCTGGGGGACAGTCCCCAGACTACGTGCCCTGCGTTGGGATCCCTGGGGCCATCTTATAGGCGGCAGGTGGCTTGGCACAGTGACATGGCTGGGAGGGCTTGACCAGATTTGCATTCTTAAACGTTCTGGAAGAATCCGCTGCTGACGGGAGCAGGAAGATGGGGTAGGCTGGAAGGCAGCAGCACCGGCCCGTCAGCAGTGCTCATGGGGCCCGTTCTGGGTCACCCTCCACACCAGGCATGGGGAGGGAGCCGGCACGCATGGCCTCTGCCTGCCTGGAGCGGGAGGAAGACAGAGAGAGGGCTGTTACCCAGGCCCAGTGCTGCGGGGCCCAGGCGCTGGGGGCACCGCCTCCTCCTGCCTCTACGCGCATGTGGGACCCCGGGCAGTGGTCAGGGAAGACCTCCCAGGGAAGCTGCCCTTAGACAGACGAGGCCCTCAACGCCCTCCCGGCACATCGCAGGTGCCCCGTAGCAGGTCCCCACCCGGCTGCTGCAGGGACGTCAGGGCACACGAGGCCCCGGGGAAGGCGGAGCACAGCCGGGACAGGGCGAGTCACGCCTCTCCCCTCAGCTGTGCCAGCCTTGCCCTGGGAACAGGTTCGGGAAGATAATTTGAATTTATAAACCCAGTTCCAGTGGGGTTATTGATGTGCAAAGAAAAGGGTACACAACGGCGTGGCAAGGTGCACACTCGATTAGCTCCTCGATTATTTATTTATCCCTAAGAAGTGCTCGCCAGAGGATCACAAACATTTATTTTACAGATGGAGCCCAGAGGACTGACCCTGCCGAGAGAAAGCGGATTATTAGTGCTGACGATCGAGTTCACACAAACTTTCACTTCCAGCTAATAAGAAGGCAGTGCACTTACACTCACGCGGTGCGGCGAGCCCCAGGAAGGCCTGTCCACTGGCCCTGTCAGCTGCAGGCCGGGGCGGGCAGGGGCAGCCGGTCCACCCTCCTGGGACATGCCTCCCCTCTGCCTACACTGCCGGACCAGGCGACCAGGCCGGCCTGGCTGGCTCAGCAGACTCGGCTAGGATGCCCTGCTGCTTGGACAGGGACCCACCTGCAAACACGTGTTCACCGAGGGCCACTGCCTGCCCAGGAGGGACACCCGTGTGTGGCGACAGAGATGGCGGACATAAACCCCGTCTCCACAGCGGGGTGGCAGCTACCCTTCACAGGGCAGACACTCGGCCCCCAGTCATGTCCAAGGACTGGAAGGGGAGAGGAACCGGGGCAGAAACCCCAACCAACCTCCAGCACCTGCCCACCTGGAGCCACAGCCTCGCCAGCTTCTTTGCTGTCTCTCCAAGCGTGGGCGCCCCGTGGGCAGGGCTGCCCTCTTCCCGTCTGGGCTTCTGCTTCTGCTCTGGCCCCTCAGGCACTGCTGGAGCCTCTGCTGCCCAAGCCCTGGGCACTCTCCGGCACGGGGCTTGCTGTGCTGTTTCCTTGAGCCTCCTGCTCTACCCTGTCCCCGGCAGGTGACCCCCGCCCTGCCTATGGCCCTAAGGCCTGTGTTCTCATGATGCCACCATTTCTGGGCACACGGAGGCCACTTACATGGACGCTCCACCTGTGGCTGGCCCGCCTGGGGCAGACTGGGGCTGCCACCAGGTAAGCCCGAGGATGCACCGGTGCCTGTCACAGGACTCCGAGGCCAGGCCCCCATCTCCCCCACCTCTCCCACAGGGCTGACCGTGGAGATCTGCTCGTGACTCCACACCACGTGGCACATCCCCTGCCCCCCAGTGATCCTGGGGGCTCACGAGGGCAGGAGCTCGGCAGTGGCTCCCCAGGGCCTGCCACAGAGCTGCAAGGGACACGGCCACTGAGGGGATGGCCAGAGGAGCGGTGGCGGGTCCAGGCTCGGTTTCACACCGTGTGCCCCAAGGTGGGGATTGCAGGGTTTTGAAGGAGGAGTTTCTGCAAACACATCTAGGGTGTCACTTGTTTCTGAGTTTAATGGCCACAGCAGCAAAGGCATGTAAGAGCAGAGTGCTCGTGTAAGCGGACACCCGGACGGCCTGGCTTTTGCCGTTCCTGAGTGGTTTCATCAGACCGCTCAGTGTGCGCGATCAGCCAGTGTCCCGAGGAAGGGAAGGTCCCCGTCCGCAGAGGGGCACGGAGGCAGGCTGTGGAGGAGGAAACAGCTGCCACGGCCCCTTGCAAGGGCCCACTTTTCCTGATCCCCAGCCAGACCCCACTCCAGTGGCTCCGACTTCGTACCAAGGCCGCTCCGCCCCCGCCTGTGCTCATCTCAGCTCTTTACTTCCACCTTGTAAAATTTGCCATTTGCTTTTAAATACTGTTTATAGTATTTTTGCAAGGGTAAGTTTTTTATTTTCATGCAGTAAAACAGTAAAATCCATCAGTCACCCCTTTATGGTGCTTTCCTCTGGTATTCTGGCCAGCAGGGCCCCCACTCTGAGGCCGGAAAGGCGTTGGCCCCGTTTCGGGCCATTCGTCAGTGGTCTCTGTCCCACTTCGTGCCGCTTACATGTTACAGGCCTATGAGCCAGGCAGGATCCGAACCCCCATCTTCCCTGGAGTGGGACAAACTCATGGCCCCTTTCCCGGCCCTCTCAGCTGAAATGCCACTTGTCCCCCCTGGTAGGCAGAAACCCCCACCTGGCCGTTGCTCTGTCCCTGTGCCCTGGCCCGTTCAGTTGTTTCACTTAGTGCGACTTCCAGGAAGCTTGCTCCCTCCTTCGGAGATATGGAAGGACAGAGTGCACGCCGCGTGTGCCTACCCACCTGCCGCTGCCACGAGCCAAGGGGGGTCCCCAAGGGCCCTTCGCTTATCACCTTGGAGAAAACAAACCCCCATTCCAGAGAACACTGAAGTACCAGGCTTCTTTCCTGCGGCCACTCCCACTTTTCTCTCCCCCAAATCTGTCACTGTCATGGAGCTTGTGTGATTTCGGTGGTCGCTATTTCATGTTTTTATCACCTACATGTATATGCATGGCGATCATAATGCACTTTGGAGTTTTGAACCTTTACAGATATGGCATCCTACTTTATTGGCTCTTAAAAACCTTTTAACTGGCATTCTGAGATCTAAAATTCATTGTCCTCACTTCGTCTTATAACTCCATGAAACATGTCTGTCTGCTGCTTTGTCGATTGACACTGAGGTGGCTTCACTTTCCCACAGCATGACAACACCATGGAGGCCATCATGTGGCGTGTCTGGCGCAGATGCAGAGGTCCTCTGGTGCTACCCGGGGACAGCTGTCCCGCCGAGCTGGGAGGACACTGCCCAGCTGCTCTGCAGGGGTGCCAGGCAGCTCATCCCTGCAGCTGAGAGGCTGTTCCCGGTGCTGCCCCGTCTGGCCAGCCCTCGGCTTGCTGGAGTTGGGGCTGTTGACAGTGCCTTCCGCTGTGGGGTAATGTCCGGTCCCTGGCCCCCGGCTGTGGTGTCAGTGACCATGGAGGTTCACCTTTAGTGAGGTGCCCCTCTGGGCTCCCCGGTTCTTGCAGTTGCTGTCGGGGCTTCACCCTTCTTTCTTACTGATGTGTGGATCTTTATGTAATTGGGTCACTGTCGTCTGGTGGTTGCGACGGAAGCCCCTCTTCCTAGCCTGGCTTACTTGTTGTTTATTATTTGCTAGAGGGGCATGTGTTCTGACTGGAGACAGACAGACAGACAGACAGACAGACAGAATGAGGACGCACCCTCAGGGAGGTGGCCACGCTGCAAACCCTTCTCTTCCACTCTCCTCTCGGGATTTTGGGCACACTTGCACATGTGCCCGGCATGGTTTTCAAGCCACCGGGTCCAGAACTGGAACCGGGGTGGGCCAGGTGGGAGTGCAGTGCAGTGCCGTCACTACCACTCCACCTCTGGCCCCTGCAGTGTGTGTAAGCCGGTGGCTCAGTGGAGTGCAACTGTCATCGCTGTGCAGCCACTGTCACCCTCCGTCGTTCCCAACTGGACTCTGTCCCTGTTAACCAGTACCCGCCCCTGCCCGGCCCGGCAGCCGCTGTTCTCCTTCTCCCTGAGTTTGCCGGCTCTCTGCCTTACGGAGGTGGGACTCAGCAGCGTTAGTCTTTCCGTGACTGGCTGATGCCAGTCGGGCACAATGTCCTCCAGGCTCATCTGCGTTACAGCATGTCACATGATTTCATGCCTGCGTGTGGCCAACGACTGCCCACTGTGTGCACCCTGTGGTGTCTGCGCGTTCGTTACCGCAGGACCTGCGGGGGGCCGATGCCAACACGTTGTCTAGGACTTTCTTGTGATGACACCCCACTGGGCTTCAGGAAAGTCTATCCGAGTTGTCATTGCTTCAGTCAAGGAATCCAATTCCCAGGGAGTAGGGGCGAGAGAGTCGGAGCCTGCCCGGGGGTAAGTCTGGGCTCGGGGACACGGCCTGACTGTTTGACGATGGTAGCCTAGGTTCTGGAGACGTCCTGACACATCGCAAGACCGCAGCGGTCTGTGGACTGACTGACCCTGGGGTCCCCTGGCACCCCAGCTCTGGACCCTCCTCTGAACCATGCTCTGTTTTGCATTTGGGTGCAGGGGTTCCATGGTTACTGCCCGGGCCAGGTTCTGCAGGGCAGAGAGCGGGTCCTGGGAACTCTTAGCGACCTCAGAGGGCCACATGGAGGCACCACGTCCAGGTTGCCAGGTGCGACATGCCTGCCCAATGTGGGTGACGGGGCCACCTCCATGGGTGTGACCAGCAATCAGATGGGCGGCCAGGCCGGAGCAGTGAGGACAGCGGCTCTGCGGATCACAGAGTTCTGCTTGCAGATGGGCCCTCGGCCGTGCTTGGGGGTGCTGCCTAAGTAAGCTCGGGAAAGGGAGACGCCAGCCAAACCTAATGGCCAACGTGGGCCCCCACCCCCAGTGCCTAAGAAGACTCAGTGGTTTCTGAGTAACCAGCAATGAACGTCATGGTTATTAAATGCCACGAGGAGCAGAGATGGGGGCACACGCCAGGCCACTGCGGGCCCTGCTGTCAGCCTCAGGTGGGAGCAGTGATTTTTCTGCAAGGCCCCCCTTTGCCCCACTTTCCACCCATCTGTTAAAACAAGGCAGTTCTAGCCAGACTGCTCTCAAACTGCTCCCCTCGGAGCTCGCCGGTTGGATTAATCTTGTTTATGCAGGCTGAAAGTGGAGGGGCGTTTTCACAGGGCAAAACGGTCCCTGCCCTCCTGTTGGCCAGAAATGCTGAGAAAGTTGACAACACAGCAAAGTGGAGGGTGCTGCATCGTGTGTCCGCACCTTGGCGTCCTTAGCCCCAGGCCCGCCCTCCCAGACACCCAGCTCACTCTCAGTGTGATGCTGCTCCCCCGGGGTATCTTCACATGGCCCCCATGACGGTTTATCCCATCCAGCTGCATGTCTCAGCGTGCTGCACTTCCTGTTCCGAGCGTGCTGCACTTCCTGTTCCGCACCGTTTTGCTCCAGCAGGAGGGTGTGCACTGGGGGTGCCCAGCCATGTGCCCTTCACTGCTCATCCTACACCGTCCCTGAGCCCCCACCTGGCTCCTGGCACTGATCCCAGGCAGCGCATGCTGTCCTTCCTGCTCCTCAAACAGGAGGCCTTGGTCTGCCCAGTCCCAGTTCGGCTGAGAACCCGCTAAGCCAGTGTGTTGAGAAGCCCCTGCCCTTGTATCTGCTCAGGGCCCTCTCAGGCAATGTCCATCCACTGACCCTCTGCTCAGGGACTGTCCAGAGTGGATTCCAGTCTCCTCTCCATCGTAGACTCTCGGTTAATACCCGCCTTGCCATTTTAGCAAGGTCCGAAGAGAAATTTGCCCACTGCAATGTGAAGGGTACTTTCTCGGGAGACCACCGTGTGCCTAGTCCTGAGCTGAACGCTCGGAAACACCTGGCGGGGCAGTCTAGGCTCTTCTGAGGGCCTGAGAAACCGCCTGCCTGACTTTGGGAGAACCCTGGGCAGGTGCGGGTCTTCCCTAAACTCCTCCTTCCGTGCCTTGCCTGGGCCTCTGTTTCCCAGGTGTGAAGAGGACCAGTGAGGAAGGCAGCCGGGCTCCTGCATGCTGCTGGCCGGGGCTCCTCTGAAGCCCGGGAAGGGAGCCTGCTCGATGGAGCGACACGCCTGCTGATGACGGCGTGTGCTCTCCACTGGACTGGCCCGAGGTATTTCATGTTGGGTAAGTTCTCTATACACACCTAATGATGTAGAGTGACCGACGTACATAGTCATCATCAGCACAGATAGATGTGGCCCCGGAGCTCTTCGTGGTGTTCCTCCTGCCCCGATACAGCTAACAGTGGGACGGGGCTGCTGTCGTTTACAGATGAGCGAGCGACAGGGCGCAGGGCGCTGGACGGCCGTGCTCAAGGTCGCACACCACTTAGCGGTGGGCGGGGCTGGCTGGGCTGCTGCCTCTGTCCCCCTGGAGCTGGCCCCCTTATCGGCTGCCCGGCAGATGCACGCTGAGCTCTGGCTCTGCTCGCTCATCAGGCCGGTGTCTGACCCTCGGAGCCAGACGACTTCTCTGTGTAACTGCATCAGAATCCTTTATTCCTTCTGAGCTGTGACCCAGAAAAACCCCATTTGTGGAGCTCAAAGCTTGCTGCCTGCTTGGAATTCATGAGCACATAATCGCTCCCTTTAGACACCCGGGGCTTCGGGTGCAGCAGGCGGAGGGCCAGCCAGCAGGAGCCAGCCCAGATGGGGCAGAGGTGCAGGAGTGCTTAGAGCCAGTAAAAGAGGGGCGGCATGGACAGAGGAGGCGGCCCTGTGCAAGGAGGTGCCTTGGAGCTGAGCCTTTCTGGAGACAGCCTGTAGGGGGCAGGAAGAGGGCAGAGGGGTCTAGTGGAAGGGCAGGGGTCAGGAATATTGGGGGTCTGCAGAGGCAGTTTGGGGCTCCACCCTCGCTTATTAGAAACCATCTGGAAAGCGGGTGCTAATCGTACGCCCGTGGGTGGGCTCCCCAGACACTGACACGTAGCGTTTCTGTGAAAAGCAAAGGAAGGCCTTGGCAGCTGGGCCTGTCCTGTGGGTGCGAGGTGAGCACTTTCTCTGGGTCCCCAGCGGCTGGGAGTCTGCTCCCACTGTAGTTACAGCAGCAGGGCCTGTTTGCTGGACGCTGAGAAGCCCATCCCCATCGGGGCAGGCCTGTGCTGAGGTGTGGGGTCAGAGGTGACCACCCGGCCTTTCCCTCCAGCCTCCCAGCCCAGTGACAGGGACAGACGGATCAGAAGTGGCTTCGAGACGGTAAGGGAGAGAGAGACGGGCGGCCCAGGGAGCCCTGCAGTCATGGAGGGACGCTTCAGCAAGCAGGTGGGCCCAGCCTGGGATGGGGACAGTGACTTTACTGCGCTTCTAGACTGGAAAGAGCATTTCAGATAAGGGGGCGGCACCTGCAAAGACCGCGGGCGAGGGATAGCGTGGCCGGGGAAGAGTGCCGAGGCAGACGAGGGTATGAACGAGCCTCGGACCAGTGAGTGCCCAACTCATTTTCTTCTCTTTTCACCCAGCCTAGACTGGAAGGTGGCCGGGACTATGGAAGTGGGCACCAATTGCAGACAGAAAGAACTCCAGGGAGAAAAGGTTTTGCTTGTGGACTGAGGAACGGGAAGGTTTTTTTCAAAGGTCCTGAGACAGAAAGGGGACTCCATCGTTTCCTTTCCCCTTTGTCTGTCCCTTCTCTCTTCGTCCAGTTGCCAAGGCAATCTCTCTTCTCTTTTCTTTTTTTTTGGGAGAGATTTTTGCTATAGGGCGCGTGCGCTCGCCAGGAAGCCAGAGAGAGACAGAGAGACAAAAAGCGAGAAATCACCTCCCAGGGGGGATGGACATGTCGCAATCCCTTCTCCTCCATTCTCCTCTCGGGATCTTGGGCACGCACGCACACTTGCCTGGCATGAGTTTAAGCCACCAGGTCCAGGACTCGAACTGTGGTTGACTACATGGGAGTCCAGCGACACAGCCATTACGCCAACTGCTGGTCCCCCAAGGCAATCTCTCCAGAATGCAGCAGAAGTGGAGGCTGAACAGGTTCCTGAGACTTAACGAGGGCTGTTCTCCCCTCAGTCTGCAGGTTGTCCTAAGAGCAAGAGGGGGATTCTTGCTGCCTTTTTACCCGGCTCTACTGAAGTTTGGCCCAGACACATGGCAGTCTTGGAAAATGCATGGCGGTGCAGAAAAACCAGCTGTCCAGTTCCCGGTTAAAGCACTGCAAAAGGGAACACGGAGGACTGAAAACGCGTGGGCCGGTTACGAACAGGAAGACGGTCAAGGTGCCACCTGTGACATGGCCCGAGAAGTCGGGGCTCGCCGACATGCTGCGCACGGGTGGGTCTGACCCTCTGGCACACCAGGGACTTGAGAGCTCCCGTGGGATCGGCGTGTGGCACGGCTGGACAGGACGCGGCGGTGCTGAGAGAACACCACCCATGGGAGGAGCTCCCAGCCTCACCAGATCAATGACCTACTGAACGAAAACATTACCGTTATTCACAGAATTTTGAAAAGACCCAGGGTTTCATAATATGATATTTAAAATGTCCAAGATATAATCCAAAATTAATTGGTATACAAAGAACCAGGGAAAAGTCAACATGTAAGGTAAAAATCACCCACGGACACCAACATCGAGGTGAAACAGCTGTCGGAGCTATTAGAGAAACACGGCTGTGGCTATCAGCATCATGCTAGTACGTAACGGCAAACACTCCGGGGACCAATAGAAAAGGAGGAAATCTCAGCACAGAAACAGACGGCGCAAAGAGGAACCAAACGAAGTGTTAAAGTAAAAGCTACACGGCTAAGGCAAAAAACGTCTTCAGCAGGGGAGCCCAGCACGAGACTGGAAGTGACAGTGAAACTGTTAGCAAACTGGAAGGCAAGTTAATAGAAGTGATTTGCTCTGAATATCAGGGAGATACCGTATTTTAAAAAGTGGGCAGACCCTCGGGGAGTTGTGAGACAGCAATAGGTCCTCCCAGGTTCATCCCAGAGCCCAGAGGACGAAAGAGGGAAGATGGTGACAGGGAAAGTATTGGCTGAAAACCTCCAAATCTGGGGAAAGACGGACTCACAGTTTCGAGGAACTCCAACAAGGTAAACTCAAAGAAATACTCGACAAGAAAAGTGTCAGAGAAAGGCACTGAAAAGCATGCAGGAAGGCAATTATTCAGATGAATTCCGATTTCTTAGAAGAAGTCAGGAAGACCAGAAGGACCCAACACAACATTTTCAAAGTGCTGGGGTGGGGAGAGCCATTGACCCAGAATTCTATATTCAGCAAAAAATGCCTTCAGAAGTGAAGGTGAAAAAAGGCAGATGAAGGAAACCTAAGAGAATTTGTTGCGAGCAGATTTGCTCTAATAGAAATGCTGAAGGAAGTTTTTCAGAAGTTAGAAAAATTATACCAGAGGGAAATTCGGAATATTGGAAATGAGTGAAGAACAGAGGATAAGGTGAATACCCGGCAGAAGTAATAAACTCTTTTCAACCTAAACTCTTTCAAATCGTATGGCCACCGAGAGCGAACGTCCCGACGTGGTCTGACAGGACCTGCAGGGACTGCAGTGCAATACCCAGGCGTGCCACAACACGGAGGGTGTGAAGGCTCCGTGTGGTGCCCAGGCCGCTGTACTCCAGCTACAGGGGTAGAATGTTAGTCCTGCAGTAACTGAAAAGGTAAATATGTGCATGGAAACTCCTAGAGCAACCCCTGAAATAAACTTACATAAGGGATATCCTGGGCCAGGCTCATAGCATAGTGGCCAAGTGTCGTGCACCTGTGCGGGTCCCACATGGCAAACCATGGCTGGAGTCCCACCCTGGCAGCTTGAAAATCAGGCAGGGTGCATGCGTATGAGTGCCCCAAACCCTGAGGAGAAATGGAGGGAGAAGGATTTTGCTTGGCCACGCCCATTGGAGGGTGCCTCCTCTCCCTCTCTCTCTCTCTCTCTCTCTCCCTCTCTCTCTCTCTCCCTCTCTCTCTCTCTCGTGAGTACACACATCCTATGGCAATTAACGACAAGGAAATGAAAAGGAAGATAAAATAAGAAACTCGGTAGATGAAGTAAAATGAAATACTAAAGAATTATGATAATCTCATGAGAAAATGGAAAGACAAAATGAATGTAGTCTAGACGTACGATTCAAAGCAGCGAAACGACGTGTCGTGTGATTAGCTTTGAATGTAAAACTTCCACGCTAGACAGATTCACGCAGGCAGGAAGTAAAGTGGTGGCCTGAGACTGGGCCGGAGGAGGTGTTGAGGGACTACTTAGTATAAAGTTTCTTCTTGGGGTGCGGAAATATTCTAAAGTTAGGTTGTGGTGATGGTTACACAACTTGGCAAATACCCTGAAAACCAAGTGGCTGTGTACTTTGAGTACATTTTTTACATTTAAAATGTATCTCATTAAGACTGTAAACATTGATTAGAAATCAAAATTAGTAAAATTAATAAATTATATTGGGTTGTCAGGGAAGTCATGATGCATTTTTGCATAGAAAAACATAGAAAAATAAATCGTGACTTTTCCATCAATTTTTTAATATTTAAAAAAATTAGATGGTCAGAATTGATAAAAAGAAAACCAGAATACACAATGAAATGCCATTTAAAGTACTCACTTTGAATAGAATGAGATAAATTAAAAATGAAACAATGGATAAAGTAAACGTGTATACCTTAACGAGATTGTGGATTTGGTTCCAGACCACCACAGTAAAGCAAATATTACAATAAAGCGAGTTACCCGATTTTCCTGGCCTCCCAGAGCATAGAGAAGTTGCATTTACATTATACAGTAGTCTACTAAGTGTATTATATTGTTGTATCAAAAAAACCCAGTATACAGGACCAGCAGATAGTGTAATGGCTATGCCACTGGACTCCCATGTGGTTGACCGCGGTTTAAGTCTCGACCCAGTGGCTTAAACTCACGCTGGGTGCACGTGCGTGCGTGCCCAAGGTCCTGAGAGGAGAAGGGAGGAGAAGGGATTGAGGCATGGCCATCCCCCCTGGGGGTGATTCTTCGCCTTCTGTCTCTCTTTCTCTCTCTGTCTTTCTAGCGGATGCATGCACTCCACAGCAAAAGAAAACAAACAAAACATAAAACACCCCAAAAAACACGACAGTACACATACTTCAATTTAAAAATACGTAATGGGGTCCACACAATGGAGCAACAGTAAACGTGCTGTTCCGCAGCATAATCCCACATGTGGAGGTTCCTAGTTCGAGAACAGAGACTTCCCTGAATATGCCAGGCATGCGCTTGCCCGTGACCTGATGCCAGCTGGAGGCTGGGGTGGAGCCTGGCACTGAGACTCTGTGGGCGGTGCTCTTTCTCTTGCTCATGGAAGGCATAAAATAAAATTGAAAAAATGTTTTATGGCTGGAAAATGTTTCGATGATCTGAGCCGTCAGTGAGTCGTATTTCTCTGGTGGTCTTGCGTCATCTGATGGCTACCAACTGACTAGAGCTGTGGCTGCCGAAGGTCGGTGGTTGTGGTGATTTCTAAAAACTCAGGCAGCACAAAGTTTGCCACGTTGGTTGACTCTCTCTTTCTCTGTCACGTGATGCCGTGACAGCATTTTATGTACAGTAAAACTGCTTCCACAGCCGGAGTGAGCCCTCTCAAACTCTGCCAAGCTCTCTAGGTGAAGTTGTGTACTATTCTAAATCTTCGTCATTTCCACAGCGTCCACAGCATCGTCGCCAGCAGTAAATCTATCTCAAGGAACCGTATTCTTTGCCCATCCATAAGAAGCAACTCATCTGGGAACCCGCAGTTAGCATAATGGCTATGTCGCTGGACTCCCACGTAGTCGACCGCGGTTCACGTCCCGGACCTGGTGGCTTAAAACTCATGCCGGGTGCATGTGCGTGCGTGCCCAAGATCCTGAGAGGAGAATGGAGGAGAAGGGATTGCGGTGTGACCATCCCCCCTGGGGGGTGATTTCTCGCTTTCTGTCTCTCTGTCTCTCTCTGTCTCTCTCTGGCGAGCGCACGCGCCCTATAGCAAAAACCTCTCCAAAAAAAAAAGAGAAGCAGCTCATCTGTTACATTTCATGGCGGGATGGCAGCAATTCAGGCACACCTTCCGGCTCCACTTCCAGTTCGAGTTGCTGCTATTTCCGCATCTGTAGTGCCTTCCTCCACCGAAGCCCCAGACCTGCCAAACTCACTCATGAGGGTTGGAGTCAACTTCTTTTGTTGTCAATTGACGATAATCTTCTCTCATGAATCATGAGGGTCCTTACTGACGTGTGGAGTTCTGAGCCCTTTCCAGAAGGTTTTCAATGTACTTTGCCCAAGCTCCATCAGAAGAATCGTAACCTATAGCAGCCGTAGCTTTATAAAATATACTTCTTAAATATGTCTTGAAAGTAAAATTACTGCTCGATCCCTGAGCTGCAGGATGGAGGGAGTGTCGCAGGCATGAAGCCAGCAGTCGCCTCCTCGTGCATCTCCATGGGAGTGCTTGGGTTACCAGGTGCATTGTCTATGAGCATCGTATCTTCAAATGACTCTTCTTGTCTGAGAATTTTCAACAATGGGTTTTAAATATTTAGTAAACCAGGATATAGGCACATGTGCTGTCATGCAGGCTTTGATGTTCCATTTATTGAACACAGGCAGGATAGATCCAGCATGCTTCGGCAAGGCCCTAGGACTCACGCGATGCCGAGTGAGCACAGCCCCTGCTGAGCGTCACCAGCTACGTCAGCCTCTGAGGAGAGCCAGCCTGTCCCTCGAAGCTTTGAAGCCAGGCATCGCCTTCTCCTCTCTAGCGGTATGTTGGGAGCCAGTTCCCACACGGCCAACTGCCATTTGAATTCTGGCCCCAGTGACTTGAAAACATGCAGTCATGTGTGCAGCTGCGCCCCAAATCTTGACAAGGTGGAGAAATGGAGGAAAAGGTATTATGGCATGACCATGTCTCATGGGGGGGTGTTTCTCTCTGTCTGGTGAGCTCATGCATCTGGCAATCACACACACACACACACACACACACACACACACACACGATTAAGTTTGCTGCCTTACATAGAAGTGGTTTGTGCTGCCCTGAAACAATAACCATTGTAACAGCAAAGACCACTGTCACAGGTCACCATTCAAATGTAAAAGTACTGACCAAGTTTGAAATACTCTGAGAATTACCAACATGTGATGGAGAGACGTGAAGGGAGCACGTTACGAGGAAAACGGCGCCAATGGCCTGCCTGCCACTGGAGTGCCACAGATCTCCCACCTGTACGAGACAGAGCACTCTCTGTGAGGCACAGGAAAGGGAGTGCAACTAAACGAGATACACCTGCACCGTGGACACTCTCACCAAAGAAATCTGGAGCAGAAAATGCAGAAATTTGCATATTTCTTGCAGAAATCAAAGCAAGAAAATGATTAGGGATGGAGAGGGGCATTACATAATATTAATAATAAAAGGGACAATTTACCAAGAAGGTGTAACAATCCTAAATTGATTTGCAACTTAAAATAGTGCTTCAAAGTAATAAAGCAAAACTGATAGAACTGAAAGGAGAAATGGAAAAATTGTCAGTCCGACTTGGAAACAGCAATAGTCCCTTGTTGGTAGTCAATGGGGCGAAGAGGACAAACCTCGGAGGACCCTGAAGACTGGACACCACCATCAGCCCCACCAGTCAAAACAATCCAAGTGAGAGTGATATAACCCTTCAATCGAAGGCGAATGCACGTTCTTTTCCAGTGGACTTGGAGTGGTCACCAGAACGTAGTATATTCTGATCACAAAACAAATACCAATAAATATAATAAACTGAAATAATACAAAGTGTGTTTTCTAAACAAAATGGAATTAAATTAGAAATTGATAAGTAAGCGAGATGATAAATCTTCATATACTTAATAATTAAACAATGAACTTCTAGATAACACATTGGCAAAAAGAAGCTTCTTCAGGGAAACCTTTTTCCTAATTAGGAAATGTTTTGAACTGAACAAAAATGAAAATACAAGACTTCAAAATTTGTGAGATCCAGCTAATAGTGCTTAAAGAGAAATTTATATTAAATGTTTATATGAGAAAAAATTCAAAACTTTGAATCTGAGCCTCTAACTGAAGACTATAGAAAAAGGGAAATAAACCCAAAGTGAGGAGGAGAAAGGGAATCATGATTACAGTAGAAAACACAAAAAAAGAAATAGAAAAAATAATGAAAACAAACTTGACTTTTAGAAAAATTCAAAGAAATGGGGACCAGCAGATGGTGTAATGGTTACGTCACTGGACTCCTATGTAGTCAACAGCAGTTTGAGTCTTAGACCCGGCAGCTCATGTGTGTGCGTGCCCAAAATCCTGAGAGGAGAATGGAGGAGAAGGGATTGTGGTGTGGCTTTCCCCCCGGGGGTGATTTCTCTCTTCTTGTCTCTCTAGAGAGCACACATGCCATATGGCAAAAATCTTAAAATTTAAATAAAAAGAAGAAAAGTTTAATGAAATGGATAAACCATTAGGAAGAATGGCTATATATATATATATATTGGGTTGTCAGAAAAGTCATGACTCATTTTTTGCATAGAAAAATGTATCATGACTTTTCAAACAACCATAAGTGTGTGTGTATACATATAGAGAGATATATAGATATATATAGAGGACATGCATTCTTTTTTGGGAGATTTTTGCTACAGAGTGCATGAGCTTGCTGGAGAGAGAGAGACAGAGACAGAGAGACAAAAAGTGAGAAATCACCCCCCTGGGGGGGAAAGGCTAACCCACATTCCCCTCTCCTCCATTTGCCTCTTGGGATTTGGGCATGCATGCACACAGGCTCAACATGAGTTTTAAGCTGCCAGGTCCACGGTCGGTTATGTGAGAGTCCGGTGACGTAACTGTTACACCATCTGCTGGTCCCAAGGATATACATTCTTAATTTGAACACAGAGGGTACATCACAACGGACTACATAGACATTAAAAGTATAATAAAGAGGGGCCAGCAGGTGGCGTGGTGAAGATACCGGACTCCCACATGCAGGTAGTGGTTTGAGCCCCAGACCGGGAGGCTTGAAGTACATGCCAGGAGTGTGTGTGTGTGTCCAAAATCCCAGGAGGAGGAAGGAGGAGAAGGGACTGCAGTGCGGTCATTCTCTCAAGGGATGGTTTCTCGCTTTCCCTCTCTCTGTATGTCTCTGTCTCCCTCTTCTCTGGCAAGTGCATGCACCCTGTGACAAAAACAAAACAAACAAAAAACCTATAAAAAATTTAGCAAATTAATCCAGGAATATAAAAATATTTGCTTAATATCTTTAAATCAATCGATATAATCTACCACATTAAAAGACTAAAAATAAAACCATATGATTAAATAAATTATTGCAGAAAAATAATGGAAAAGATTCAACTCTATGTGTAATTTTAAAAAGGGGGGGAGCAGTAAACTAGGAAAATAGTTAGAAATTCCCCTGATAAAAGACATCCTGCAAAACCTTTAACTGACATCATACTTAGTTGTGGAAGTCTTAGTGCTTCCTTTCTAGACTCTGGAAAAAGATGAGGATACAAATTTTTACCATTTCTATTCAACACCACACTAGAAATTATAGGCAGTGCATTAAAACAAGCAAAAGAATAAGTCATACCAGATTGGAAATTAAGAACTAAATTTGTCATTATTATGTATAATATGATTGTGTACATTAACAATTTCCAAACGATCTACAGAAACATTGCTAGAATAAGTGAGTTTAGCAAGGATGCAGGATACCAGGTCAACATACAAAAACAAATAATATTTTTATATATTACCATGAGCATTAGAAACTAAAATTAATAGATTATAGTCCTATTTAAAATTGCTGTATTCAAAGTGAAATGCTTGGCTTCAAATCTCACAGAACATGTGCAAGATTAGTGTGCTGCAAACAGTAAACCACGAATGTAAACCAAGAACACCTAACAAATGAAGAGATACACTTATTCAACGATGCAAAGACTCAACATAGCAAAGATAGTAATTCTCCCCAAATGGGCCTATATATTTAATGCAATGCAAGTAGAAATCCCAGCAGAATTTTTTCATAGACATAAACTGATTCAGAAATGTATACAAGAAGCTGAAAGATGTAGAAAAGTCACATTAACCTTTAAAGAAAAGAAGAAACTTGGAGGCAGCACATTTCCAATTTTAAGACTTACTAGAAAGCCCCAGTAAATTGAGACAAGGAGGTGTGATGAGGGGATATACATAGTGATGAAAGGAATAGAATGTGGGTTCAGAGACGTATCTGCAGAAATACGCCCAACTGATTGACAAAGGCAGAGTGGAGAAAGGGTTGCCTTTTTAACAAATGGTGTTGGAGCAACTGGCATATGTTCATATGCAACAGCAGCAGAGGCTGGTGTTAAACTACACTTCATGCAAAAATGAACTCAGAATGGCCATAAGATGCCTGAGATGCCTCTGCTTGTTTTCTTTACAGAGAAGGAAAATAAGCAATAAGTACGTACACTTTGGAATGTCTAAGGAGGAGCATTGGAATTCACCAAGGAAATGACTGAAGTCTTCTGACACGCAGAGACTTGAGATGATAACAGAGAAAAGAAGCGCTTGTTTGAAGTAGGCCTGGAGCTAGGAAAGATTCCCCATTGCTAGGACAGTGTAGGTGAGTGATCCCAATCACCCTTATTAGCACTGCTAGCTACCAGATGACCAAGGGGTCCTCGCGGACGCTATAGCCACACACGGGAAAGCTCCCTGAAACCCATGTGACTACATACATCCAGAGAGGGAACTTGTACAAGGTAACACCCGACTCCAGAACCCTGCTACCACAGCACAGTTCCTTTTGAAAACAGAGACATTGCTAGAATGAAACCTGCCCTGAGGACCAATAGCCCTACATCTTCACATCCCTGAGACTTTGTTGACATCCCACCACACCCACATGGCTGGCTGTAGCTGCTACCCCAGTTAGACTGATCAGCAGAGCCATGGCCCTGGCACCTGAGCCCGTGCAGCACCATACAAACAACCCAGGACACAGGTAATCCAGAGAGTGGGGAGGCTACGCTCAGACCAGGTGAGCTGCTGCGCATGCACCCCAAGGACCGTGGGCTGGCACTTCCAGCCTGTGATACCCTCCAACTGCACTACCTGTATCGTCAAGGCCTTGTGCCTCATTGGAACCCTCGGGACGGTGGACCATTGCTGAAGTCCCAGGTCACTGCTCCCCCAGCTGCTGAGGCCCGTGGCTCAGGGTTGAGAGCTGGTAGTCCTAGCACTTTTGCTTCCGATGACTGTCTACTCTCCCTTGCTGGGCATTGTGTGTTGGCATCCGTAGTCCCTGTTGCTGCTGGCAGTTAACCAGTCTACTTGAAAGGTCCATTCTTAGCTCAGCTATGCCACTACCACCCAGAGCGCTCGCAGTCCAGGACGCTGAGGCACTCACAGACATCACCAATACTGATTAAAGGCACAGAAAGCACATGTAGAATAAATGCTACCCAGAACCATAATTAAAAACACTCTCCTCAAGTGACATTGCAGGACAGATCTTCGGGGAGAATATTTGCCTAAGAAAGTTATTTCATAAAATCAGAAGAGACTATTGTCTCATTAGATGTGTAGATATTAGCATAAAGACACAAAAAAAAAACATGAAAAAGCAAGGAAAATGATATTTCCAAAGGAACACATTCTCCAGCAATAGAGCCAAAGAAAAGAAAATATTTGAAATGCCTATAAAAGAACACAAAATGGGATTGGCAGGTGGCGTAGTGGTTAAGGGTGCCGGACTCCCACATGGCTGACTGTGTTTCGGGTCCTGGAACCTTGCTTTCTTTCTCATTTTCTCTTTCTCACTTTCTCTTTCTCTCACTCTGTCCCTTTCTGGTCAAATCAAAATAAACAAACAAATAAATAAATAAATAATTACATAAAAGAATAAAATAAAGTTAAAGAAAATAATTAGTTTTTTTAAAGTAACCCCAAATAATGCTACCACAGAAATTCAGTGAAATACAAGAAAATACAGATAGATAATTCAATGAAACCAGCAAATCAGTCCATTATCAGAACAGAAATAAATTCAACATGAAACATATTGTGTCATCAGAAAAGTTATGATGTATTTTTTTCTATGCAAAATTACATCATGACTTTTCCAATGACCCAACAAATCATTGAAAAGAACCAAACAGAAATCCTCTAACTAAAGAACTCCATAAATTAAATAAAAATATAATAAAGTGCTTTAACATCAGAGTAACTTGAACAAAAGAAAAAATATCTGACCTGGAAGATATGTCTTCTAAGGGGACCAGCAGTTAGCGTAATGACTATGTTGCTGGACTCCCACGTAGTCAACTGCGGTTCGCGTCCCGGACCTGGTGGCTTAAAACTCACGCTGGGCGCGTGTGCATGTGTACCCAAGATCCCAAGAGGAGAATGGAGAAGGGATTGTGGCGTGGCCATCCCCTCTGAGGGGGATTTCTCGCTTTCTGTTTCTCTGTCTGTCTGGCAAGCGCACATGCCCTTTAGTGAAAACCTCTCCAAAAAAAAAAAAAAAAAAAAAAAAAAAAAAAAAAAAAAAAAAAAGATATGTCTTCTGAGATTATCCAGTCAGAGAAAAGAAAAAAGAAATAAAGGAAGAAAGAAGATAATGAAAAGTGGTGTAGACAGGAATGAGACTTAGGGGTACCATTGGGTGAACAAATATTAGCATATGAAAATTCCAGAAGTAGAAGAGCTAGGGACAGAAATATTGTTTAATAAAATTGTTGCTAAAATCCTCCCAGGTACTGGAAGTGATATGGACATCCAGATATGAGAGGCTCAAAGATCCCAAATGGATTCAAACCGAAGAGCTTGTTACGAGGCACAGTGCTACGAAACTGTCCGAAGTTAGGGACAAAGAATTTTTATATCAGCCAGAGAAAAGTCGTAGGTCACATACGTGGAGGTTCCCCTCAGGCTGACAGCTCATTTCTCAGCAGAAACTATAATGGCCAGAAAGAGTAAGTGGATACACTCTTACTAGTCCTAATAAAACATGAAAATCTGCCAACCACGAGCACTATGGTCAGCAAACTCTCCCTCCAGAATTGAAAGAGAAGTAAAGTTTGCTCTAGACAAGCAAAAACTGAGGAGTTTATCCGTACTAGACCAGCCTTACAAGAAATGCTTAGGGGAGACTTACATCTGGAAGTAAAAGTGCAGTAACTACCATCATCAAAAT
Organism: Tupaia tana; assembly: GCA_026018925.1. Classification (NCBI taxonomy): domain Eukaryota; kingdom Metazoa; phylum Chordata; class Mammalia; order Scandentia; family Tupaiidae; genus Tupaia; species Tupaia tana. Next base: position 225,648,622 of record JAKSZU010000006.1, read on the forward strand.
AGGTACGAAACTCATCTGCAGACCACATACACAAATGAGAAGGAGAAAGGGATTTAACCTCTTTACAAAATAAATAAATAATCACTAGACTTCAAAGACAAACAATGAAAGAGGAAGAAATAAACAAGATTATACAAATGGCCAGAAAAAAAACCAATAAAATGACAGAACAGTCTTCATCTATCCTTAATATAAAACAAATCAAATTCCTCAGTTAAAGAGAAAAAAAAAAATCTACACGTTTTAATTCTATGCCTGTTGTGAGAAATTCACTTCATCTGCAAAGGCACATATAGACATAAAGTGAAGAATGGAAGAAAAAAATTCATGTTAATGGAAACAAAAATTAGCAGGAGTAACTGTACTTATATCAGATAAAATAGACTTGAACCAAAAAACTGGAAAAAGAGACAAAGAAAATAATTATATAATCATAAAGGGTGTTAATAATAATTATAAATATATATGCATCTAACACCAGAGCATCCAAATAGTTGAAGCAAATATTAGTAGCTTTAACGAGAGAAATAGGGAACAGCAGTTGGTGTAATGGCTATGTTGCTGGACTCCCATGTAGTCGACCGTGGTTTGAGTCCCGGACCCTGTGGCTTAAACTCACGCCAGGAGCATGTGTGTGCATGCCCAGGATCCTGAAAAGAGAATGGAGGAGAAGGGATTGTGGCATGGCCATCCCCCCGGGGGGTGATTTCTCGCTTTCTGTCTCTCTGTCTCTCTGTCTCTCTGCCTTTCTGATGGGCGCCCATACCCTATAGCAAAAATCTCTCAAAAAAAAAAAAAAAAAAAGAAAGAGAGAAATAGTCTTCAATACAATAATAATTGGAGACTTCAACACCCACTCTGAGCATTGAATAGCACATGTAACAGAAAATCAGCAAAGAAACTTCAGATTTTAATAGCATAACAGACCAAATGGACATACAGACATTTACAGAGTGTTCCACTCCACGCCTGCAGATCACACATTCTTCTCATCGGCACAGGGAACATTTTCCAGGATATTAAGAAAAGTCCCATATGTTAGGAAACAAAACAAAACTCTTGGGACCAGCAGATGGCATAATGGTTACATTGCTGGACTACCATATAGTCAACCACAGCTTGAGTCCCAGACCCAGTGGGTTAAAACTTACACTGGGCATGTGTGCATGCATGCCCAGGATTCTGAGAGAGAATGGAGGAGAAGGAATTGCAACATGACCATCCCCCCAGGGGGGTGACTTCTTGCTTTCTGTCTCTCTGTCTCACCAGTGAGCACATGTAGCCTATGGCAAAAATATTTCTCTGAAAAAAGGGAAACAAAACAAATCTCAAAAAATTAAAAAAATCAAAATTATATCTAGTATATTTTGACCATGATGGAATTAGAATAGAAATTAATAAGAGAAAAATTTGGGGAACTGTACAAATACCTGGAAATTTAACAGCATGATCTTGAATGGTTTCTGGGTCAATGAAAGATTAAGAAAAAAATGTCTTGAAACAAATGAAAATGGAAACACAATATATCCAAACCTACGGGATACAGGAGACAGAGAAAACAGTATTAGAAGAAGGTTTTATCAATACATGCCAGCATTAAAAATATAGAAAGAGTTGAAATAAACAATCTAACAGTGTACTTCAAGAAGCTAGAAAATCAAGAACAAACTAAACCTAACATGAGGAGAGGGGGAAAAATATTAAAAACTAGAGCATAAACAAAATTGAAACTAAAACAAAGCAAAAAAACATGGCCAGCCCTATGGCACAATGGTTAAGTGCTATGTGGAGGGAGCCAGATCCTGCCTGGCTGGCTATGGTTCAAGTGCTGGCCCAGCAGCAGCTTTAAGACTATGCTGACGTGCATGTTCGTGTGCCCAGGATCCTGATGGGAAAGAAAAATGGAGGAGAGTTGATTATCGTATGATCAGGCCTAACGAGGAGGAGCTTTCTATTTTCTTGGTACCTTCATGTGTCCTTTAACAAATAAATAAATAAATAAATAAATAAATAAATAAATAAATAAATAAAATATTAATGAAATGAACTTCAGTTTTAAGAGGTAAACAAATTGATAAACAATTAGACTTAGAAAGAAAGAGAGACATCTCTAATAAAATCAGAAGCACAAAAGGAGGCATTATGAGTGAAACCACAGAAATACAAAAAATTGTTCAGAATATTATAAACAACTATATGCCAGCGAATTGGAAAACCTGGAAAAAAGTATAAATTTAGCAACAAATTCATCTAGCCAAACTTAAGAAAAAAACAGAAACCTTGAATAGACAAAATAATGAGGAATGACTTCAATGAATAATTAAAACTTTTCCAACAAAGAAAAGCCCAGAACTGGATGACTTCCTTGCTGAATTTTAGCAAACCTTTAAAGAAGAATTAGTACCAATTCTCAAACTTTTCCAAAAAATTGAAGGGGAAGGAATTCTCCCAAACACATTCTATGTGGCCAACAAAACTATGAGCCATTATCTTTGATGAATGTAGATGCAATTATCTTCAACAAAATATTAGCAAAGCAAATTCAACACTACATCAAAAATATTATATGCCATGTTCAACTAGTATTTATCCTGGGGATGCAAGATGGTTTAACATACACAAATCAATAAACATGATACATTAACTGAATGAAAGGCAAAAGCATATGATCATCCCAATAAATTCAAAAAAGGCATTTGATAAAATTAAAAATTTCTTCATGGTAAAAAAATTTCTCAACAAATTAAGGATAGAAGGGATGTACTTCAACACAATAAAGGCCATATATGGCAAACGCACCACAAACAGTATATTGAATGCAGAAAGCCTGAAAGCTTTCCTTTAAGAACTGGGCCAACAAAGGATACCCACTCTCACCATTCATTTAGTACAGTCCTGAAAGTTCTAGCCAGGGAGACTAGGAAGAGCGGAAGATAAAGGGCATTCACAAAGGAAGAGAGAATGTCAAAATCATTCATTTGCAGACAATGCAGTCTTATATAAAGAAAAGCCTAAAACCACCAAAAAGTTCTAAAGTCCAGCAAAAGGCTCTTAGATCTGATAAACAAACTCATTAAAGTTGCAGGAACACAAAGCTAACATACAGAATTGGTAATATTTCTATACACCAATATTGAGCTGACTAAAAAAGAAATCAAGAAAACAATCTCATTTACAATAGTTACAACAAAATGAAACTAAACATTGCCCTAAGAATAAATATAACCAAGGATATGAAAGAACTCTAGAATAAAAACTATAACATACTGATAAAATAAATCCAAGAGGACACAAAACATGGAACGATAGCCCATGTTCATGGATTAGGAGAATTAACATTGTTAAAATTATCATAGTACCGAAAGCAATCTTTGGATTCAATATAATTGCTATTAAAATAGCAATGATATTCTTTACATAAATATAAAAAACAATACCAATATTCATATGGAATCACAAAAGACACCAAATAACCAAAGCAATCTTGTGCAAAGAGAGAAAAGCTGGAGGCATTGCACTAACTTTAAAACATACCACAGAGCTGTAAACCCAAACAACATGGCACTGGCATAAAAATAGACACATAGACTAATGGAACAGAATAGAGAAGCCAGAAATAAACAAATGTATATATAGCTGACTGGTTTTCGACCACGGCACAAAGACTATACATTGTTGAAAGAATAGTTTTTAATAAACAGTGCTGGGAAAACTGGATATTCACATGCAGAAGATTAAAATAGACTTATCTCTCACCATATTAAAAAAATAAACTCAAAATGGACTAAAGATTTAAAGGTAAGTGCCTCAACTATGAAAATACTATAAGAAAACAGAGGAAATGCTTCAGGATATTGTTCTAGGCAAAAATGAATAAGACCTCAAAAGCACAGACAACCAAAGCAAAAACAGACAAATGGGACTATATCAAACTAAAAAGGTTTTGCACAGAAAAGGAAACAATCATACAGCTATGAGATAACAAACAGAATGGAAGAAAATATTCATTTGACAAGATATTAACATCTATAATACATGAGAAACTCAGATGACTCAACAGCAAAAGAAAAATCACCTCAATTGTAATCTGAATCAACATTTCTCAAAAAAAATGACCAAAATGTATATGAAAGAGAGTTAATCATCAGAGAAATGCAAAAGAAAATAATAATGAGATATCATTTTTTCCTGTCAGAATGACTATTATCAAAAAGAAAAAAAATAAATGCAGGTTAGGATTTGGAGAAAAAGGATCCCTTACACACTGGTGGATTGTAAACTCATACAGCACTGTAGAGAACAGTACAGAGGTTACTCAAGAAATTAAAATGAACTGCTATATGATCCCCAAATCCCTCCACTGGGGGTGTCTCTAAAGGAAAGGAAATTAGGGTATCACAGAGACAGCTGCATTTGCCCACACGGACTGCAGCAATATTCACAACAGCCAGTACATAGACAAAGGACCATGGTACGTGTACGTGCTGGAATACTGGTCAGCCGTAAAGGCAATGAAGCCCTGCCATCCACAGTAACGTGGAGGAGTCGGGAGGACTTTGTTAAGTGAAATAAGCCAGGCACAGAAAATTCCACACGCTCTTTCTCCCATGTGGGAGCTAGAAAATTGGGAAGGTGGAGGAAGGTGAGATTTAGAGAGTTTGGTTGATGAAATTAATCAAATGAAATTACAGCTAGACAGTAGGAATAAATTCTGAAATTCAACAATGATTTCACAGGACTATATTTAACAAAAATGTTTTCAAAATCAAAAGAAGTAGAACAGAGTAATTTAACTGTTCCCAAAGCAAAGAAACAAACAAAAGTTTAAGGCAATCAATACGATAATTATGCTGATTTGATAGCTGTGTATTGTATATATGTATTGAAAAATCACATCATATACTTTAAATATGTACATTTGTTACTTCTCGATTTAATATAACAATAAAAAGGGTGATAAATTAAAAAAAAATTGAACTAACAATTTTTAGAAGGAAACAATCAGTTTAAATATTTGTGAACTGTTAAACAAAGAATTCCAAAAGCATAATACCTAAAAGAAGAAAAAAAAGATAAATAAGATTTTTATCAAAACTGAAAACTTTTGCTCTGCAAGAGATCCTTTTAAGAGGATGAAAAGACAAGTTGCAGATCGGGAGAAAGTGTTTGCAAATCACATATCTGATAAAATACATCTATCCAGAATTTTTAAAAAAATCAAACAAAAATTCTCAAAACTCAGCAGTTAGAAACAAACAACCCAATGAAGAGCAAATGAACATAAGATTGGAACAGATGCTTCACCAAGAAAGGTGTTCAGGTGGTAAGTAAACACACGGAAAGATGCTCAACGTTATTAGCCATGGGGGAAATGCAAATCGAAGCCACCATGAGATGCCTCTACACACCTATTACAAACGCTAAAACAGGAAATCCGAAATGCCAAGTGCTGGTTAGGACGTGGAACAGGGGGAATGTGCACATTATTGACAAGAATATGTAATAGTACACCCAACTACTCAGGAAACCAATTGGCTATTTCTTAAAACGTAGCTTTCATGTTGCGCAAAGCCTTCCTCTTCTCTGGTGAGTACCTAGGGAGGGGATTGCTGGCCACAGGCTTACGTGGAAGTGCTCCAGCTGGGCGTCATGGTCCACGTGTGGACAAGGCGGACTGCCTGGCTTTTCCAACAGCAACTGAATGAGAATGATTTAAGGAGACTTGCTCGAGGGCGGTAAGGCAGACTTCGAGGACCATTGCCACGGTCCTGCAGTGGGGGGTCCACTCCGGAACAGCACGGGCTGTGGGACATACAGCCCAGGGCAGGTGGGGGCCAGAGGATGGACGTTAGAGAGGAGACATCAGGGGTCAGGGAGACCTTGGCTAACTGACTTAGCAGGGACCTTCTGGGTGATGCGGCGCCACCTGGATGTGGCCGAGGGTGAGGAACCTAGGCGGATATTGAGCGAGGGCGGTCAGATGCCAAGGGGGATCTGAGGTGTTCTTGCTAAACCTGGATTTGAGGAGGTGCACGAGTAGGGCTAGGAGAAGGTTCAGATGTCTGAGTAAAGTTCAGTCAGGCAGAATCTTTGTCAGAGAGCACTGTGTCCATGCCGGACCCAGGCCTGCTCCTCCTGCAGCCCCTACTAATGAAGTGTCCTTGTGGCTCTTCATGAAGCGGGAGTTAGAGAACAAATCAGCGCGAAATAATATTTTCACTAAATTCCTGCTCTGCAGCCTGTGCAGTGGTATCAGCTTGTTAGTGGGCCTCTGGGACGCCACGGTGCATACTGATGTTGGTTCGTGCCAATTACCAGGCTGAGTGATGAAACAGCCTTGTATCATTTCACCAGTGCATGGGAACAGCAGGTGAATGCTATAGTTTATGATTTTCAATTATAAATCAAATAGACTGAGTTCTCGCTTCTCTTAATAAAGGCTGTAAACGCGTTGAAGTGTGGACAGGCTTCTGCTTGGGAAAGGAAAAAAACAGTCTGAGCCTTGGAGCGATCGCTTGTGCAGTGTTTTTGTTTTTGCCACCGTCTGGTGTATTTAGCATTTGGAAGAACATCTTATAATATGTGCACCGTAGGGGCCTATCAATGACTCTGGTTGCACTTGGACAACGCCCCGGCAAACAGTCAGCTCATGTCCTCACATGGTCTCCTGAGCCCTGGGGAAAGTGCCACTGCAGAAGAGGTCAGGTGAAGATACGGACAGGGCTTGGGCTGCTGTCTCAACAGGACATTCACATTGGGCCACGGGAATGGCGTTCTCAGTGGGTCAGGAGGTGAGGAGGAGTCTTGAGTTTGTCATTGGTTCTGGAGCAGGTGGGAGAGCAGTGGGCATCCGGGGCAGGGCTGGATCTGCCAGTCCTGAGAGAGAGCAGCGGTTCCCTCCAGGCATCTTGACTCTGCCCTGAAAAGCTGATTAATCTTGGGCCCTTTGCCTGACTGCTCCATTCTCAAGTTGCCTCATCTACACATGAGGATGATAAACACTGCATTGATGCAGACCATCGACATTAGCAGGCTGGCCCTTTATTATCACTATTGTGAGGAGGGGAAAAGTCAGAGGTGCAAGGGATAGGAGAGAACACAGACAGGGCGGAGGGTGGAGAGCCAGCACGTGGGTAGTTTATATCCGCTGAAGAAATCTGAAGACACGGAATTGAAGCACAAAGGGAAGATGTGGATGGAGAGTTTTCCCCTCAAAGAAACAGCTCATACACCGTGAGGAAGGGGCGCGTTGCATATTCGAAATGAGACACACGCAGGGAAAAGGTAAAGTTACAAGGGTAAAGAAAACATGTGTGTAAACATCTGGGCAGAAGAGAAGTTATACCCAAGTGAACAGAACTCTACTCAGATTTGTCCTCTGCCATCTTTAACACCGGAGACAGTGAAGCTGCCTCTGCCAGCCCCTTAGAAGGCCCGTTAATGGGTTTTCATGGTAACAAGCCAGACGTTAGGGATTCCCAGGTCCTGCAGCCAGTCCTGCCTTGCACAGGGTCCCATGAGCACAAGTGTGTAAGAAGCAACAGCTGAAGGAGGACCAGCGGTGGTCCCCAGGCAGGTGACGAAGAGCCGGAGCAGGGCAGCCCGACCCCTTGTCTTCCCAATCTGTGAGGGCTGGGTTTCCTGGGAAAGCATTGGTGCTGCATAGAACATGGACGCTGGGCAGTCCCATGCTGAGAAGGCAGCTCGGCGGGCTGGCTCCCACCCGGAGTCAGGAAACAGGCGGGCGATGCACGTGGATGCTTGGCTTCTAATGTAGGGAGACTCCGAAGGGTGCATTTCGCCCCCCTGAAATGATATATTGATTTCCTAACCCCAGTACCTCAGAGCGCACCTGTTTGGAAATGGGATCACCACAGAAGTAATCAATTAAGACACAGTCTTACTAGGGGAGGGTGGGGCCTGATCCTGCAGGCCTGCGCCCTTAGCGAAAGGGGAAGTGTGGATACCAACAAACACAAGGAGCATGGCGTGTGAAGGTGAGGAGCTATATCTACAAGCCAGGAGATGCTACAGACCACCAGCAATCACCGGGGCTCAGAGAAAAGCCTCACCTGAGTCATACGGGAGGAGTCAAACTACTGTACCAAGTAGTTTCCTGGAGCACAAAAGGTGTGTGTGAGAAAGCCTTCGCTGTTTTACAGGAAGAGGTAAAGTTCAACACTGGTCAAAAGTGAACAACACTTTGTTCACAAAGTTCAACAGTTTGGCTCTTGATGGTGATGGTAATGGTGGTGGTGATGGTGGTGATGGTGGTGATAGTGATAGTGATGGTGATAGTGATGGTGGTGGTGATGGTGATGGTGGTGATGGTGATGGTGGTGGTGATGGTGGTGACGGTGGCGGTGGTGATGGTGGTGGCGGTGGCGGTGGTGGTGATGGTGGTGGTGGTAGTGATGGTGATAGTGGTGATGGTGGTGATGGTGGTGGTGATGGTGATAGTGGTGATGGTGGTGATTGTGATGGTGGTGATGGTGGTGATGGTGATGGTGGTGGTGGTGGTGATGGTAGTAATGGTGGTGATGGTAGTAATGGTGGTGATGGTGGTGATGGTGGTGATGGTAGTAATGGTGGTGATGGTGGTGATGGTGGTGATGGTGGTGATGGTGGTGATGGTAGTAATTGTGGTGATGGTGGTGGTGGTGGTGATGGTGGTGATGATGGTGGTGATGGTGACAAAGGTGATGGTGGTGATGGTGGTAGTAATGGTGGTGATGGTGGTGATAGGTGGTGATGGTGGTGGTGGTGGTGATGGTGATGGTGGTGGTGATGATGGTGATGGTGATGGTGGTGATGGTGGTGGTGATAGTGGTGATGGTGGTGGTGATGGTGGTGGTGGTGATGATGGTGGTGGTGATGGTGGTGGTGGTGATGGTGATAGTGCTGATGGTGGTGATGGTGATGGTGGTGGTGGTGGTAGAGGTGGTGATGGTGATGGTGATGGTCGTGATGGTGGTGGTGGTAGTGGTAATGGTGGTGGTGGTGTTGGTGGTGATGGTGGTGATGGTGGTGGTGGTGGTGGTGGTGGTGATGGTGGTGGTGGTGGTGATGGTGGTGATGGTGGTGGTGATGGTGGTGATGGTAGTGGTGATGGTGATGGTGGTGATGGTGGTGATGGTGATGGTGGTGGTGGTGGAGGTGGTGGTGGTGGTAGTAATGGTGATGGTGGTGGTAGTGGTGATGGTGATGGTGGTGATGGTGGTGGTGATGGTGGTGGTGATAGTGGTGATGGTGGTGGTGATGGTGGTGGTGGTGATGATGGTGGTGGTGATGGTGGTGGTGGTGATGGTGATAGTGCTGATAGTGGTGATGGTGATGGTGGTGGTGGTGGTAGTGGTAATGGTGGTGGTGGTGATGGTGGTGATGGTGGTGATGGTGGTGGTGGTGGTGGTGATGGTGGTGATGGTGGTGGTGGTGGTGATGGTGGTGATGGTGGTGGTGGTGGTGGTAGTGGTGATGGTGGTGGTAGTAATGGTGATGGTGGTGGTAGTGGTGATGGTGATGGTGGTGATGGTGATAGTGGTGATGGTGGTGATGGTGATGGTGGTGGTGGTGGAGGTGGTGGTGGTGGTAGTAATGGTGATGGTGGTGGTAGTGGTGATGGTGATGGTGGTGATGGTGGTGGTGCTGGTGATAGTGGTGATGCTGGTGATGGTGGTGGTGGTGGAGGTGGTGGTGGTAATAATGGTGGTGGTGGTGATGGTAGTGGTGATGGTGATAGTAGTGATGGTGATGGTGGTGATGGTGATAGTGGTGATGGTGGTGATGGTGGTGGTGGAGGTGATGGTGGTAGTAATGGTGATGGTGGTGGTAGTGGTGATGGTGATGGTGGTGATGGTGGTGGTGCTGGTGATAGTGGTGATGGTGGTGGTGATGGACGTGATGGTGATGGTGGTGGTGGTGGTGTGGTGGTGGTGATGGTGGTGGTGGTAGTGATGGTGGTGATGGTGGTGGTAGTAATGGTGATGGTGGTGGTAGTGGTGATGGTGATGGTGGTGATGGTGGTGGTGCTGGTGATAGTGGTGATGGTGGTGATGGTGATAGTGGTGATGGTGGTGGTGGTGGTGATGGTGGTGGTGGAGTTGATGGTGGTAGTAATGGTGATGGTGGTGGTAGTGGTGATGGTGGTGATGGTGGTGGTGCTGGTGATAGTGGTAATGGTGGTGGTGATGGTGGTGGTGATGAAAATGGTGTAATGAGGATGATGTTAGTGATTGTATTGATCAGAGTTCTCTAGGGAGACAGAACCAAGAGGCTCTGTGTAGATATCTGAGAGGGGATTCATTCGGGGAGCCAGTCCACATGATGTGGCAGTTGAGAAGTTACATAACAGCCATCTACAAGTCGGAGACCCTGGGGTGCTGGTGGCATGTCCAAGTCCGGAGGCTGCACAGACAGGGAAGCTGACGATATAAGCCACAGTCCAAAGCTCAAAGCCTAAAGACCCATGGGCTGCTGGTATGAATCCCGGCGTCTGAAGCAGACGAATCTTGAATGATGATATCTAAGACAACAGAAGAAGTCTGTCCTGCTCTCTGCAGAGAGACACGTCCATCCTCTGCATGGATTCTCTCTGGGCCTCTTGATGATTCAGTGGTGCCTGCCCGCACTGACGGTGGATCTTCCACTTCTAGCCTACTCAGGCTCCCACGTTAATCACATCTGGAAACACCCTATAGACACACCCAAAGTAATGCTTTAGCAAACTTCTAGGGATTCCATAGTCCAGTCAAACTGACAGCCAAAACCAACCATCTCAGTGACGGTGACATTTAGAAAGTGAAACCAAGTGAGAGGAGAGATAGAATGAAGGAGGGCGTTGTGGGCTCTGGGGACGGCCTACACCCTGCAGTGCCTTTGAACCTGGCCTGCTTCTCTGCCTCTGCCCCCCCATTGGTCAGTGGTCACTTCGCTTTTACCTTCAGGGAGTCTCGGCAGCCCAAAGGACTATGGAGACAATAGCCAGGCAGCAGGGAGAGGGAAAATGACATGACAACACTCCCTGGTAGGGCGCCACTCCCCAAATCCCACTCAACTCTCCTGCATCTCACCGGCCGAGACTTTGTCATGTGACTGCCCCTGTTCTGGGGAAATGGAGGTTTTTGGGTGGGTGCATCAGTACCTTGAGTTGAAGTGTTTTGTGTTATTTTTGCCCAGGTTGAAAGGGAGATTGGGTGTGGGTGGTTACCTACCTGTCTGCCGTGGGGGCGGGGGCAATAAGGGATCAGCAGAGGACCCACAGCTCCTGCACTGCTGGTGACAGGCAGAGGGCAATCTCTGCAAAATGCAGCCCAAGACGGAGTCTATGATTATGTAGATAAAAGCAAGCCTCATGGGCACAGGAAACCTTATGACCAACAGACCCTTAGAGAGAAATGGTTGGAAGAAGTGTTAGCGACACATGGTGGACTGCTCAAAGGCAGCGAACCCCTGACCTGTCTATCTGCGCTCTGTCGTATGGTAAGATAGATCGCAATCACACATAGTGAACCCCAGTAAGGCCGTTAGAACCTAGTTAGTATTATCAGTTAGAGTCATTCACTCATTCCCTCAACAGATAACTACAAACTGAGAACCTACTACATGCCAAGAATATATACGTATATCCAGGGGCACAGCAGTGTGTAATATAGCCTCCTATCCCCGAGAAGCCGACCTTTTAGGAAAAGGTTGCTTGAAGACCCTTTGAAATATGAATTCTATAGAGAGTATTTCTTCTTTTCTAGAGCTTCTGGAACATTTATGAAATTCAGTGGACTCTTAAGCCATAAAGAAAACAGCAATCTATTAAAGTAGAAATGGCTCAGGTTTCTCTTGCCAACCACAATGCAGTAAAGCCAGAAAATAAGAACAAGATTTTAGAAAAATTGAATGTAAATGTTCTCTTAATCTCTTAACTCACTACTAGAAATAAATAAAAAAATAAATAAAGATAAAAGTAAACCAGTATTTCAATTATAGGCTATGTTGAACACTGTACTCAAATTTATGGCATTCAGCCAGAACAATTCTCAAAGGAAAATTCATAACCAAGAATTACTTTATTAGCCGCAAACAGAGGATGAATTATAAATACAACAATTATATTTGTTAGCGTTGAGTATATAACAAACCACCCGAAACATAGCGCTATGACAACTGTTGTATAGAGCTCTGTGGGTAGGCTGTCTGGCTTAGTTCTCTGTTCTGATGTGGTGTGGCTGGCTTCGGCTCTGCTCTTACGTCTGAGACCAGCCAGTGGGTTGGAGCCGGCCTACAATTGCCATCCCGATGGAGCTGGTGGTGGGAGGATGCTGGCTGGAGGCATGGACCTTCTGCTCACTGCAGCGGGCCAGCCTGGGGTGTTCCCGTGATGGTCTCAGGGTTTCAACTGCCGCATGGCAGAGAAAACTCTGGGACAAGGAGCTTCTCAAGTCTCGTCTGTGACCTGTTTGCTATTGGCCTGTCAGTCATAGCAAGTCACATGGCAGAGTCCAGAGTCAGTGTGGGAAGGAACCACCCAAGGGGATACCGTGAGGACGATTGTTAGAGCTTTGTTTTTTAAAATTTTGTTGTATGGCGCGTGCACTCACCAGAAACAGAGACCGAGGAGGAAAGTGAGAAACGATGGGTGATGGCCATGCCACAGTCCATTCTCCATTCTCTAAGGATCTGGGGCACACATGCACATGTGACCAGCATGATTATCAAGCTTCTAGGCCCGAGACTCGAACCCTACAGTTGGCTACGTGGGATCCAGCTACCTTAACCTCCATGCCACCCTGCTGGCCCACTATAACCATTTTTGCTAACAATCTATTGCAACTTTCTAATTAAAAATAAACAAAATTACAGAAACACATGTTACAAAAGAAGGAAAAATATTAAATAGTAAAGACACAGCAGAAAGAAGTGATACATAAAATAGAACTGGTAAATGGATTCTAGAACTTACAGCTTGCAACAGAAACAATGAAACAAGCATCAGCAAGCGGAAACAACAGAGAGGAGTGGGACACAGACACGTACCACTGCAGCCATTAGATGTGCTGAGCTACAGTTTACGTGAAAGGAAAATTCATGCTTTAAGTGCACAGTGCTACATTTTTTTTTAAAGGTTTTTTTGTCATGGAGTGCATGTGCTTGCCAGAGAGAGACAGAGACAATGAGAAGAAAAGTGAGAAATCATCCCCCACTCCCAGGAGGGATGGCTACGAAGCAATCCCTTCTTCTCCATTCTCCCCCTGGTGTTTTGGGGATACGTACACGAGTGCTTGGTGTGATTTTTAAGCTGCCAGGTTCATGACTCGAGCCGTGGTAGGCCACGTGGGAGTCCAGTGCCTTCAGCAGTAAGCCGCCTGCTGGCCCCAGTGCTGCAAATTTTGACAAATGCAGGTAGCCATGTAACTCTTTCCTTAAGATGTGGAACATTTTCATTCCCTTCCCAAAGTTTCCTATGCCCCTTTGTAGTTAAAGTTCCTTTTCCTACATCAGTTTCTAGCAACCACTGGCCTGCTTTCTGTCCCTAGAGTGTGGCTTTTCCATTTGTTGTGTAAGTGAAATTGTTCAGCCTGCGGTCTGGCTTCTTTCGCTTCACATAATACATCTGAGATCGACCTTGTGGCTGCAATGATTAGTCACGTGTTTGTTTTGCCCCTGGCTAGTGTTCTATTGCACGGCTACTTGCAGTGTGTTTACCCAGTCACCAAGTGATGAACATTTGGGTTGCTCACGGGTTTGTGGCAGGTGTAAATAAACTGCCATGAGCATTCACATAAGGGCCTATGCGGCCGTATGGCTTTACTGCCCTGATGAACACCTAAGAGTGAGAGTACTGGGGTGTTTTGGTAACTGTACGCTGGCATCAGTTTTCATTTCATTTTTTCCTTAATTAATTTTGCTGGAAGCTTATTAGTTCATTTAAAATGGACATAGAACTAAAAGCAAGAGTAAGATTTATAAAATATCCAGAAGGAAATATGGAAAAAATCTTTATGACCCTGAATTATGTAAAGGTTGCTTTGATAGACCATAATAAAATCAAACATAAAAGAAAAATAGTATAAGCTGAACCTCATCAAAATTAAAACCACTTGCACTTCAAAAGAGAACCTTAAGAAAATAGAAAAGGCAAGCCCCAGACTGGGAAGATACTTGAATTTTATCTAGAATATATAAAACACTCATGCATCAGTAATCAGGCCAATTTTAATTGAATACCAAATTTTAGTGAAGTGTTACCAGAAACGAGCAATAAGGACGAGGTGCTCAGTGTCGTCGGCTGTTAGGGAATACTGAGATGCCACGACGCACCTGCTGAACGGCTCTGCACAGGCCACAGCAAGCGTGCTGAAGCCCCGCGTCGGCCGGGAGGCTCGGTGTGCTGGCAGCGGCAGGAGGGCAGCACCGTGGGACAGAATCTGCGGGCTTCTTGTGTGGGTAAGTGTGCGCTCCCTGTGTGTCCCAGAAAGTCCACTCCACGTAAGACTCTGATTTTTCCTAAGGTTTTCATTGCTGTGGTGATGCTCAGTGAGTGAATGTAAATTAATTAATTAATTTAAAATTTTTAAAAATTTAAAAAAGGTTTTATTTTGAAGAGCAAGTGGTTTTAATTTCGATGAGGCTCAGTTTATACTATTTTTCTTTTATGCTTGATTTTATTATGTTCTATCAAAGAAAACCTTTACATAATTCAGGGTCATAAAGATTATCTTTCATGTTTCCTTCTGGATTTGCACTAGAGAATTAAAATATAGTCACACCAGGGCCAGCAGGTGGCACGGAGGTTAAGGCACTGGGCCCATAGGACCAACTGGGTGTGATTCAATCCTGGACCCAAAGGCTTGAGAAATCACATCGGGTGTGTGTGCGAGTATGCCCAGAATCCTGAGAGGAGACAGGAGGATTTCGGCGTGGCGTCCCTGCAGGTGAGTTCTCACTGTCTCTCCGGCGAGCGTGTGCACCCTACAGCAAAAACTGAAGGAAAACGAGACCCATGGCCACACGGAGACCAGTATGTGGATGCTCACAGCGGCTTTGTTCCTAGTCATCCTAAGCTGGAAATGACCCACTGGGGAGCGAGCAAGCAAACTGTGCTGCGCCTGTACGAATGGAATACTATTCAGTAATAAACATAAGTGGATTCCTGGTGTATCCTAAAAAGCAATACGCTAAGTGAAGGGAGTACGGAAGGACACGTGCTGCCTGACTTCGCTTACGTGAATGGCAGGACAAGCCAGACCACGTGACAGGGAACAGAGCAGTGGTCGCAGAGGCCGAGGCTGCTGAAGAGGCCCGACTGCAGAGCTCCTGAAGGGCCTGAGGGCGCGGGGCTCCGGGTTTGGCAGCAGTGGTGGTGCATGGCTGTGCTGAGTTCTCACCGTAGTGTTGGAAAACCTTTCTTATTTTCACCTAAAGTGGACTGATTTGTTTGGGATTATTCCTACTGCTGATAACAAAGATAAAATCTGAAAAAGTATAAATCTATTTGAAACATCAGTGACCCACCAAGGCTTCCAGGACTCGGGTGGCCAAAATTCTAGAGAGGACTTCCAGAGACAAGCGGAGAGAGCGGTGAGCACTTGGCAACGCTTTTCCTCTCCCAGGTACTTGCCGATTCTCTTGCCAAAAGCCCGAGAGGCTGACCGAGATCTTTTAAGCCCATGGAGCGCTGGGCACAGACACCGGAGCTCATCTTGCTAAGCCGAGGAGCCCTGACAAACACTTCAGGGTCTCCGTGAAGAGCCTCAGTCTTCTACGCTCTGGAGTGGGGGAACTCGCAAAGACTCAGGCCAACATCCGGTCACCTGGCTCTCGGCGATCTGCTCCTGCCCGCGCGGCCTGCCAAATTGAAGACTAATTTTCCTCTAGAGTGATTACAGCAGCCGAGACTCAAAGGACCTCCGTAATAGTCCATGCGTGATGTCCACCTCTCAGGAAAGACGAGCACTGACGGGATATAAAGGCAAGAGAACAAGAAATAGACTCACAGGAGATTATGCGACAAATATTCAAATAACCGATCCATGTGTGCAATAAATTAACACGCCCACGCCATGCCATAGAGACATGAACTATTCTAAAAAACAACTAAAAATTCTAGAAGTCCAAGACGAAGTAAAATGAGGAAGTCAGAAGACATTTTTACTAGCAATTTAGACATAGCTTAAAAGAAAAGAGCGATGGGTTAGAATGAAGTGTCCAGCACCTTGGAAAATTATGAGCCCGTCGAGCAGACTGTAAGACACCTATGGCCACAGTGGGGAGAGCTGGCATCTGTGCGATTACACTCCCGAAGTCAGAGGGAAAGGAGGGGACAGACGCGCTGTTGAATGCACTGAAGCAGAGTAATTCTCTGAACTGGCAAATACATTAAGCCACAGGTTCTAGAAGTATCAGAAGGAATGGATAAAAAGAAAAGCACACTAAACCACATCCTGGTAAAACTGCTGCAAACAGAAAAATAGAGGTAATTCCAATTTATTTCATGAGGCTAGCCTGACCTGGATATTAAAACCTGACAAGTGCTTTTTTAAAAAAGGGAATTACAGGATGATCTTGTTCGTGAGCTTAAATGCAGACACACTGGAGAAAGTAGCAGCGAGGTTCATCGAGCCGTGTGTGGAGACAGTACACCACACCACACGGAGGGCTTTAAAAAATGTCGGAATGAAAGAGAAAGCTTCGAAGATGCAGTAGACATAGCGAAAGTGTTTGGTGGGTTCAGCATCCAAGTACACACACGTTTCAGGACACTAGAGATAGCGTGTGTGGGCAGCGGCGGCACGGCAGGTCCGGCACTAGGTCCCACCCGGCCGCCTGAGCAGTTCAACTCCTGGACCCAGTGGCTTGAAAAACGTGTTGGGCGTGTGCATGTGCACATGCCCGAAATCCTGAAAGGAGAAAGGATGGCAGCGTGGCCATTCCACCCGGAGGGGGATTTCTCACCTTCCCTCTTTCTCTGTCTCTCTCCTGTGAGTGCATGTGCTCTATAGCAAAAGCTAAAAATAAATAAGATACTTTTTACTTAGTACGTTAATTACTTAATATGTAAAAGGATATTACAATAAAATTACAGAAAGCATTAATTTAACAAAAACTATCCCTTCAGATCTGGAGAGAGAGAAGAATGCCTACTCATACCATTTCTAGTCAGGATTTTATTTGAAATTTTAACCAGAAAGAGAAAAAAGCAAGAAAGAAACTATAGAATCATTGGAAGTCAAGAAATAAAAACTGTCATGATTTAGACACAAAATTATTTTATATACATGAAGAGTCTAAGAAAAAATACAAACCATTAGAATTTATGAATAAAAATGGCAATTGTTTTGTAAGTAGGTAAATATGCAAAAACCAATATATTTGGGGGGATGGTCCCAAAGTCTGAAAACATATGTAATATAATATGATTTCAAAAAGTCCATAGAAAGATGGAACTAATATGTGAGTTTACTTTACTGTAAGAGGAGTCCATGCACAGTTGTTTTATAATGCACTTTTTAAAAAGCTTATTCATTTGTGTCTTCCATGAGAGAGAGAAAGAAAGAGAGAGAGAGAGAGAGAGGAAGACAACATCCCCCACGGGTCCCGACACCGTGACCCCCTGCCAGCCTCAGGCCACCTGGGTCCTGGTAAGTGCATGCCTGGTGCTCCCCAAGGTCTGAGCTTGAACCAGCAACCCTCCCATGTGGGACTGCCTGGTACAACATCACATTGCGCTGCAGTCCCCTCCAGTCCCATCACTTGACTTTCTCGAAGCTCTCACCTATCGCTCTCTCCTGCATCGTGACGAGTGGGCACTGGGGGATCGTCCCTTCTCTCCTGCACTGTGACGAGTGGGCACCGGGGGATTGCCTGCTCTGTCCTGCACTGTGACGAGTGGGCACCGGGGGATCACCCGTTGTATACGTGCCTCTCTTTCTACACTTGGTGCATGCCACACAAATTAGAAAATAAAAATTTAAATCCCATTTAAAATAACATTTGCAAAAGTGCCCAAAAATGTCTGTAGAATAAATTATTTATTTAAACAAATTATTTATGTGGAGTAAATATGCAGCTCTGCATATGGAAAAGGACAAAAGGCGCTGAGAGAAATGAAAGCACCGCTCAGTCCATGGAGGACGGCATGATGCCCCCACAAGCCTGTGGAGGGACGATGGGGTGTCCCGAGTTTCTCACGAGAGCTGCCTTACCCGTCTCTTCTCAAGTCCATGTCCAGGGACGTGCACGTTAGCGCCCGAAATTGGCCTTAGTGACGGCATTTCCACTACGGGGCCCGGCTTGTCCACCATGTCTGTGACCCTGCCGTGGTGGTGGACTGGACAACTAGATATTGAAAAGATACTCACTTTTTGTACTTTTTTCTGTAGCTCCAATGCCATTCCAATAAAAGCTTCAGCAATTTTTCTGAGGATATTTATAAGCAGTTTTAAAAGAGATTATGGAACCCGAAGGATGAAAAATAACCAAGGCAATAGTAAAAGAACATCGGTAGAACACGAATGATTGATTATTAGCGTTTATCATGACGCAGCAGTAATTAGGATAATGGAGTGTTAGTGCGAGGCTAACAGAGAGAGCCCAGAAGCAGGCCCACACACTGGCGACACTCGAACTGAGACACTGGACTGCTGGGGAGGGGACATTACAGAGCCTCGAGGGAAAAACTAGTGCTACCCTGCGTATCATACAAGCCTATGGTAAGTCCATACTCGAGTGACAGGACACGGATGCTTCCAGAGGACAGTGGACGGGAATATCATCACGACCTTGGGGTAGGCAACGCCTTCTGAAACTAGACACGGAGAGTATCAGTCACGGGGAAAAGGCTAGCTGGCTGTACCACAGTAATAGCGGGAAGCTCTGCCCGTCGGAAGGCAGAATTCAGAGAATGACCACGCAGGCGGCCCAGCAGCAATGCTGGCAGTACACGCTCCGCAGACTGCCCTACCTGCCTTCCATGACAGAGTATGTAAGATAAATAAGAAAATAAAACACGCAATGGAAATGGACGAAGGCCTCGACGAAACATTCATATTAAAATGTTTTCGGTGTTACTAGTTACCATGGAAAGACACATGGAAACTGTAATGATATCACTCCCAGACCTGCCAAGTGGCTACAATCGAAAGAGATACAAAATTTTAACTAATTAATTTGACTTTAAGAAATTAATTTTAGCAATTTTAATTTTTTAAAAATTATTTATTTAATTTTATTTCTCCTCCTCCTCCTCCTCCTCTTCCTCCTCCTTCTTTTTCTTCTTCAATTTGACCAGAGAGATTCAGAAAGAGAGAGGGAGAGTGAGAAAGCCTCCAGATCTGGGACTCGAACTGAGGTCAGTCATATGAGAGTCCAGTGCCTTAATCACCATGTCACCTGTTGGCTTCTACTAGGCCCTTACTAATTAATTTTTAAGTACTGACAAGGTTGTGAAAGAACTGGAACTCTTAAACACTGGAAAACTGTTGGGTAGGACATACGCGAGTCTATGCTCAGCTTTCTGCTCTCATGTATACAGTTTTCGTGTCTATGTGGACCAAAATATGTGTAACCAATTCAAACATTCATTGTAAAGTGGGAAAAGAACCACATGGTATGAGCATACAATGGGAAATGACTGGGCACTGAAAATATGTAAGCCATTGTCATACGCATTCTCAAAGATGAATTGCAATACATAGTAATGAGTGGATAAAACCCAGACCCACCAAAATATGATGCATGATTCCATCTTAGAAGAGCCAGGTCCGGTCACAACTCATCTACGGAATTAAGAGTCAGACATTGTTGCCTTCTGAGAGGAGTTTAACTAACTGTGATGGGAGAGAAAGGAGGTAATACAATCTTAGTGTTCTGTCTTTACTTGGGTGGGGTGAATTGGGTACATTCACTTTGTAATCATTCATTAAGTCATAACCCAATTATTTTATATAGATGGTATAATTAAATATAGATGGTATATTTATATTTATATATACCATCTTTCCATATAGATTGTATAATTATATTAAAAAATTCACATACACTACTAAGTAACTTATGGGTAAAAGAAGAGATCACAGTACAATTAAACGTATCTATGAATGAATTATAATGAAACATTAAGAGATTCTTCTGGTGAACTTTATAACCTTACTTGTATTGGAGAAAAAGAAAGCGTCTAGAACAGTGAACTGTGTATCCATATTAAAAAGTAATCAAGGGACCAGCAGATGGTGCAGTGGTTACGTTGCTGGACTCCCACATAGTCGACCGTGGTTCAAGTCCCATAAGCCTGGTGGATTAAAATTCATGCTGGGATTGTGTGCATGTGTGCCCAAAATCCCAAGAGGAGGGGGGATTGTGGTGTGGCCATTCCCCCAGCCTCCGGGGGTGATTTCTCATTCTGTCTCTCTGTCTCTCCAGTAAGTACACATGCCCTATAGCAAAAATCCCTCTAGGAAGAGAAAAAGTAATCAAGAGGGGCCATGAGATGGTGTGGTGGTTACATTGCTGGACTCCCACATGACTGACCACAGTCTGAGTTCCGGACCTGTGGCCTGAAAACCACACTGGGCACGTGTGCGCGCACACTCAAGGTCTCAGGAGAAGAATGGAGGAGAAGGAACTGTGGTGTGTGGCCAACCCCTAAGGGGTCTCACTGCCTCTCTCTCTGGTGCACACATGCACCCTATGGCAAAGAGCTCTGGGACAAATAGTAATCAAGGGGTCAGCAGATGGCTTAGTGGTTGGGGTGCTGGACTCCCATGTGGTTTGAGTCCCAGACTTGGCAGCTTGAAACTCACGCCAGGTATGCGTGCATGCCCCAAATCTCAGTAGGAGAATGGAGGAGAGGGATTGCAGCATGGCCATCCCCCTAGGGAGTGATTTCTCACTTTATCTCTCACACTCTTCTCTCTCTCCAGTGAGCACACGTGCCCTATGGCAAAAAGCTCTAAAAGAAAAAGCAGTCAAAGGCCCAGCGGGTGGCACAGTGGCTGGGGCGCTGGACTCCTACATGGCCCAGACCTGGCAGCTCGAAATTCACATAGGGTGTCTGTGTGTGCCTAAAATCCCAGGAGGAGAATGGAGGAGGGGGGATTGTGGCATGGCCATCCCCCCTGGTGGGGGGATGAGTTTCACTTTTCCTCTCTGTCTCTGGTGAACACACACATCCTATGGGAGAAGAAAAGTAGAATAAATGCAAAGACAGTCTAGAGAGGGGAACGTAAGTGTGCCCGTTAATACAACATGGGAGTATAGAGGTATGGCGGAGAGTCCACGCGCTCCTGCCACTTGCAGAGGAAGAACAGCAGGGGAAAAGCCGGCATTCCTGCATGACTTACCCAGAGAAGAAGGAAGACACAAATCAACTAGTTACGATGAAAAGGAAGGAATAATACAGATAGAGATACCAAAAAGAAAAAGGAAAGAAAAAGATAACACTCTCAGTACCTATGAGCTGTGTCTGGAAATTTTGGGGAAAGGAACAAATTCTAAGAGAAATGTGTCGAATAACTTATTAGGACTGATTCAATAATATGTAAGAAGTGGAAGTTACCCTATAACTATTAAAGTAACTAAAGCACTTAAAAATCATCCTAGAAAGTGAAAAATGATACAAATAAATAAGCCCAAATGATTTTAAAGTTCAGAAGGAAAGGGGAATACTCCCTAACCTCTGCTATGATGTCGGGGTGGCTCCGACACGAACCCTAGGCGAGGATTGTACCAGAAAGTACAGGAACAGCTTAGTCTCACTCAGGAACATGTTTTGAAAGTTCTAAATTACAGTGTGATGTTAAATATCCGAAAAGCAAACCCATATGTGTAGACAAAAGACAATGCATCACAGTCAAATCAGGTTTATGCTGAGTATACAAAGATGGCTTAATAAAGAAAAACTTTCAATTTAATTTATTAAATTAACAGATTAAACAAACCACCTATTCTCGTAAATATAGAACGTGCATTAATTAATAAAATTCCATAACCATTTATTTTAAAGAGTCTTAGTAGATTAGATGCATATATCTTTTAGCCTCCAAAAGCAGGAGACGAGGCCAGAGTCAGGTCCGGCAGCACCGCGCAGGCTCAGGGAGGGCGGCCGGTGCGCTCCCTCGAACGCCGCACTGCAGGGCCATGCCCGTGAATCGCGAGAGAGAAACATGCGAGGCTCAGGAAGAGAAAGAGGAGCCGGCTGAGGCTGTCTGTGGGTGACGTGATTGTTCAGAGATTCCAAAAGCACCTGCGTGCTAGCTCCCAGAAACAGCGAACGACCCAGTACAGACCGATCTACAGAAGGTGCAACGTGACGGGAGACTGCTGCCGTCAGTGCCCAGATGTGGCCCACCGTGGATAAATACGACAGATGCTCAAGGTCTTCACAAGGGAAGTGATCAAACTGTCATTAAGAAACACTAATATCCGTGTGGCATGGGTAAGAACACTTCCCGCAGTAAAAATACCAACTCTTAGGACCAGTGGATGGTATAATGGTTACGTCATTGAACTCCCACATAGTTGACCATGGTTCAAGTCCTGGACTCAGTGGCTTAAAACTCACTCAGGGGGCATGTGCGTGCGTGCCCAAAATCTTGAGAGGAGAACGGAGGAGAAAGGAGAAGGGATAGCAGCATGGCCATCCTCTCTGCGGGGCGATTTCTCGTTTTCTTTCTTTCCTCCTTCCTTCCTTCCTTCCTTCCTTCCTTCCTTCCTTCCTTCCTTCCTTCCTTCCTTCCTTCCTTCCTCTCTCTCTCTCTCTCTCTCTCTCTCTCTCTCTCTTTCTCTCTTTCTCTCTCCCCCTTCCTCCCTTCTTTCCTTCCTTCCTTCCTTCCTTCCTTCCTTCCTTCCTTCCTTCCTTCCTTCCTTCTTTCCTTCCTTCCTTCCTTTTCTTCCTTCCTTCTTTTGTTTTATTGCCAGAGAAAAAGCCACAGAAAGAGAGAGAAAGAGACCAAGGGAGAAAGCACCCTTCAGTGGGGTTTGGCCAGGTCTCAGTTCCTCCTCATCGCTCCTCCTGGCGAGATCTGGGGCACTCATGCACACGTGCCTGGCCTGTTTTTCAAAGTGCCATGGCGGAGACTTGAACGGTGTTCAGCCATGTGGGATCCGACTCCTTTAACTGTTAGGCTATGGAGTTGGCCCAAGAATGCTTTCTTATATATATATCAAATTGATACTTTTGTGTATTTTAAGATTAAGGACTTTGTTCATCAAAAGACCCATTAAAAAATAAAAAGACAAGACCAGCAGGTGGTGTAGAGTTATGTCACTGGACTCCCATATGGTAGACTGCGGTTTGAGTGCCAGACCGGAGACTTGAAACTCGTGCCAGGTACGTGTGCATGTGTGCCCAGAATCCCGAGAGGAGGACAGAGGGGAAGTGATTGCAAAATGGTCATCCCCCAGGGGGTGATTTCTCACTTTCTGTCTCTGTCTCTCCAGTAAGTGCATGTGCCCTATAGCAAAAATCTCTCTCAAAAACAGGCAATTTACAAATTGGGAAACATTTCCTATATATAAAATGTATGAAAGATTAGTCTTAAGTATATGCATGTAAGAAAAGATGCACATAACATGAATATTCATACACCTCTTAACCCAGAAAGTCAACTGGGTATTCTGCGAAGTAAATTTGTTATGAGGTAATAGGAGAGCTGCCTGCGACTACTTATGTCCTTATGACAGGCTCAAATCCCTTCCCGTAGGGAGGCAGGCATCTGTGCTGGTGTCTGGGAGCAGTTCGAATCCCTGGACTGCACAGCCTGGAACACACCAGCATGGGTACACGCGTGTCGGGGACCTGATGGGCCCAAGGAGTGGAGGAGAGTGCCGTGATGAGGCCAGGCCCTGTGGACGGGGCTTCTCCCTCCGGCCCTCTCCCTCCTGCCCTCTCCCTCCCACCCTCTCCTCCCTCTTCCTCCCACCCTCTCTCTCTCTCTCCCTCCGTCCCTCTCCCTGCCTCTCCCTCCCCACTCCTTCTCCCTCTGCCTTTCTCTTGTGCATGAGCAAAAGGGAAGAATGCATTTAAGACGATTAAAGGAAGAAGCTGTGATCTGTTCAGACACGGGCATCTCACATCAGACACAGCAAATAGACTGCAGCTCACGGTGGCACAGGTGGGTCTAACCGTCACAGCACAGCACGGAGAGCGCTGAGACGTGGTGCACCGCCCCCACGGGCACACTGCCTGCACACCGCCTGCACACCGCCTCACATAGCACATGGCCTCCACGTGACACACGGCCCCCACGTGGCACGGCCCTCACGTGGCACGTGGCACCCATGCAGCACGCGGTCCCCCATGTGGCATGTGCACCCCCCCGTGGCACCTTGCCCCCCCCCCGTGGCACACGCCCCCCATGTGGCACACTGCACACCACCCTGGTGTAGCACACCCCTCACGTAGCACACTGCCTACACTCCACCCTTGCCTTGCACACCACCCTGTGTAGCACACCGTCCTCATGGGGCACAGTGCCTACGTACCACCCTCACGTGGCACATCGCCCTCTTACAAACATGAGCACGACCCAGAGAAGAGAAAAGCCAGCACCTGTACAAATGGCCCTCAGCCCTGTCGGGAGGAGCAGACAGTGTGGGACATGCCCAGGGCGAGGGTCCCTTGGGCGGAGCGTGGGAGGGTTAGTGGGGTGAGGCTCTGGGTTTCGTCACATGACCGTCACATCTTCACACCTGACGAAGATGACCGAGCAGCAGAGGGCCACGCTCCGGGTGCCGTCTCCACCTAGTGGCATAAAGACTATGCCTGCAGCCCCGGCTCCTCAGGCAGCCTGCTGGAGCTGGCGGTGGGACGCAGACTGGGCCACGCCGAGGTCGTATCAGTACCTGTGGGTGGAGGGAGGGCCTGGAAGGGCGACTTCAAGGGGCTCTGTGCCTGGCTGTCCTCTGTCGACCCTCTGATCCTGGACGCTGCTCGGTGCCTCTGGAGGGGCTGGGTTCTCCCTCACTGTGGAAGGTGAGATTTGGCCGGTCCTCGTGCGGTGGAGACGCACTAACGCACTGTGGGGCCAAGCAGAATGAAGGATGGGAGCGTGCCGGGCTGCCCTCCCAGTGCCCTGCTGCAGGGCGGGTCCTTCTTGGCAGCCCACGCAGACGGACGCGACGCTGCACCGGAGCGCACGCGCAGCTGCCGAGCGGAGAGCCAGCGCTCACGTCTCTGACGGCGGGGTCTGCAGAGTTCCCGGAGTCAGAGCTTTCGAAGCTGTCCTTCGTCTCCGGAAGGGCACATTCTAACGAGGTCCCCAGGCAGCGCTGCCCAGCACGGGCGAGGTGCAGGTGGCCTGCTGGTCCTTCCCCGGGACGGCTCCGCTGGCTGCCGGCCGGTACTGCTGGCAGGGAAGGGCAGGGTCCGGGGACCGCCTACTGTGTTGTTGGAGGACACTGATGGGGCAGTCCTGGCTGGTGCAGTGTGGGTGGGAGAGCCCAGGCTAGACTTCAACAAAGCGTATGTATTTCTTAGAAAGAAACCAGCAGGAAATAGCAACACGGGTGTGAGAAGGCTGTCGGGGTGAGGCCACCCCACACGCAGAGCCTTAAAGAGGCCAGCAGCTCTGCTTCCGCACACACGGGGCCCCGGGCGAGCAGCCGCTCCCTGGAGCTGCTCTGTCCCCAAATTCAGGGGCTGGGACGTCCTCCAAGTTGCTTTTCTGTCACCCTCAGGGTTATAGCTGTCTCCCATGAGAAGGAGAGTGTGTGGGGACCAGGCCCCAGGATTGTATTCACATGACCACCATTGCTGCAAAGGATGCTGGGAAATGCAGTCTCATTGGGTGGCCCTCAGCCTGCTGTCACCCATCTTCTTTTTTGAGAGATTTTTGCTATCGAGTGTATGCACTCACTGGAGAGACATAGAGAAAGCAAGACAGAAAGCGAGAAATCACCCTTGCGGGGATGACCACGCCACAATCCCTTTTCCTCTAGTCTCCTCTTGGGATTTTGGGCATGCACACACACATGCCTGGCGTGAGTTTCAAGCCACTGTGTCTAGGACTCAAACCGTGGTCAATGTTGGAGTCCAGCATCTCAACCACTATGCCACCTGCTGGCCCGTCAGCCAACTTTTAAGAAGGAAGGGAGAATAGGCTTTGCAGGCGCACTGGCCAGCCCAGGACAGGGGCAGGTGGGGCGTCTCTGTTGCCCAGCTTTAGTGGGGCTTTGGCTAGAGAGGCACTCCTGCTCCCCACCTCACACACAGGAAGTGGCCTCGCTGTTAGGGAGCGTGCTCCGTGTAGCCAGGTCCCCTCATAAGCCGGACTGTCCATAGAGTGCACCCTGTCTGCATAGGACGTGTTGTGAGTCTGCAGGACCGATCTCTGTCCCCTCGGGAGAGGGTGGTGGTTGTCCACCTGTGGCTGGAGGTGGTGGTGTGGCCCTCGGGCTTATGGGCGCTGTGTACAGGGTCACGTGGATCTAAACACACATTCTCTAACCAGCTCTGTCAGCAGTCACGCTGGCATCAGTCTTCACGTAACTGTCTTCCAAGTGCCATTTCTCATTTGCTTCTAAAAGCAAGAGACGTGTTACCCATCAGCCTACCCGAATGTCTGTTTCAACTATTCACTCACGCACGCTTACAGGTCTCTATGCCAGCGCTGTATTCACACACGACCGCCTCGCGGGGGACACCGGGCGGGGACTGAAGGCGAGGTCTCTAGCATCCCGGGACAGGGCCTCCATGGCGACGAGCAGGACACTCTCTGTCCCATGAGGGCACTCTCCAGCCCTGTCCAGCAGGGGCGGCGTGGGCTGTTTTACCAGGGCAGGGCGCTATGGGTTCAATGTGGGCAGGGCATCCTTTCTCCTGCTGTGCGTCCTGGGGCGTGTGGGGCTCTGCGGGGCGGACGGCTTCCTCCCTGCGCCGGCCGCCGGCTGTCTTCACTTCTCGCTCTCCAGTAACCACCTGTGCTCGGAGAGTGGCCTGGCCAGGCCCGGACCAAGAACGACCTCTTTCATTTTGAGTCCAGTCCACGCCTCTGGAAGCAGATGCAGATCTGACTATGGGCTGAACCCACAGATCCTGGCCACTCCTTGCGTGTGGCCATGTGGCCACTGAGAAGATTAGCCCACTGTCTGTGGAGAGAAAGGTGAACAGTGCAGGGCCCTCAGAGAAGGGAGCGACCCTGCAGTCTCCCAAGTGTGTTCCGACACCCGTCCTGGCGCCCCGGGAGGCCTGGGGCCATCCTTACCACACACGAAAGGAGCTGGCCTAAGGTGGTGAGGCCGCCACTGAGGGTCCCACGGCAGTCGATGAAGTGCCCATCTCACTACGGCCCCCAGCCTCCCACCCGCCTTGGGGGTTGGTGACCGTGGCGGCACGACCCATCACTCCTGCCTGCCTGTCCGACGCGGGGAGCGTGCGGGGATGCTGCGCCTCATGTGTAGGGCAGCTCTGGCCTCCTCCTGAGGAGGGCACGAACTTCTCCAGGGAAGGGGTGCGACCTCCTCCCGGAACGAGCTCTGCGCCCTCGGCTGAATCTCGGCACACGGGAATCACGCGGGTCACTGCAGCTCCCTTCGGCTTCCTGCCACGTCCAAGTCGCAGGGTCCCCTTCACTCAGGGACCCATCCAACACACGCTCACGCACCCTCGGGCAGGCCGCAGGCGGGCCAGAGCAAGCGTCGAGGAGAGTCCGGCAGCCGTTCAGCACCCTGCCGTCTGCAGCTCCGCGCTCAGCAACGCACGTCCAGCGTGGGAAGAGCCCGCTCCCCCGTGCTCCATTTAAGCGAGTCAGTCTTCCACTGCGCGCTTTAATACCGTTAGAAGCAAATCAAAATTAATGAGATTACCTCCTTGGAAATGTTATATATAATTAACCTCAAATTAAGGACAATATGCGTTTGAATTTGCCAATCAGTAACACCTTGTGGGCTGAAATACACAGCGGCAGACAGGGGGTATTGACACTACCAGCCAACTGAACTCAGGAACAGCTCAAGGAAGAGCAGCTTCGAGGCTCCCCCGGAGGCAGGTCCTCAGCTGAGGCTCGGCAGCGTGGAGGGCAAGGTCCCAGCGAGGCCTCCACGTCAGCCGGTGCCCCAGAACCGCCTCGGGTCTCTGACTGCGGTGGGGTGAAGAGACCCCCCTCCAGGGTGTCCTCTCCTATCACCTCGACCTTCCAGAACGTTCTGTTTCCTGGCAGCTCCTTAGCAAGTGCCTTCCCACGGCGTCCTGGTTGCTCACTCAACTCGGACATCACGTGGCACACGCGTGGCCTGAGTGGTGTGCAAACCCACGGATTTGTGCTTCTCTTTCTGTTCAGAGCAACTTTCCTATAAGAGAGAATGGTTCTAACTGTCCATCCGCTCCCGGCCTGACAAAGGCGTGGGCAGAGGGACACGTGGCCGGCCCCCACCCTGGGCGAGAGTAGGGATGACGGGCCGCCTCATTCTGAGGCTGGTGCGTGCATCCCAGGCCTCCCAAAGACACAGTATTCAGTTCTCAAAGCGCTTTCTAAAGCTCGTAGGACGGCTGTGTGTATTTGATAACTGAGGAAGCTGAGGTCCGGAGGACTGGAATGCTTTGCCCAGGGTCGTGTGCTAAGAAGGGCTGAGCCCAGATGCACCCCTGGGAGATTACCGAGGCCGCCTGCCTGGGGAGCACCCGGATTCAGGGCCCCCAGACAGACTCCACTCGCGGGTTGGCCCCACCCACTCTGGGTTGCACCTTTCCTCCTATGTCACTTGAAAGAGGGCACATGCTCTTGCCAGAGAGACAGACAGAGACGGAGGTAGGAAGTGCCCCAAGTGGGCTCTGGCCACACATGGTCCCCTCTCTGTCTCCATCCGCTGGGATCATGGGCCCGTGCGCCCCAAGCTGCTGGGACAGTGCCCAAGCTGTGGTAGCCACGGTCCCCATGCCAGGCCCTGGGTGGCACTACGGGGCAGCTGCCATTGCCTTGCTCTCCTCAGCCAAATGGGCCGGAGTCACCCATCATGGAGGGCCCAGAGTCCCCAGAACGGCCTCCGTCCCTGTGACCGAGGTTGCCTGCCTGGACAGGCAGCTTCTGTTCGCTGCCTCTTCTGTGCCCACCTCCCCACCCCACGCTGGACGCCTGTTTTCTCACCTGCTCTCCCACGTCGTGGAGCTTTGCTGTGCTGGGTTGAATAATGTCCTTAAAATTCACATCGCTATCAAGCCTCTAACACGGTCTTGCTTGGAAACAGTGTTTGTAGATGGAATTAAGCTAAGATCTAGATGAGCCCACGTCCACAGATAGTTACCTTTGAAGACAGCCGGCTACGTGAGGACGGAGGAGACCCCTGGGGTCTCAGACTGGGGCTGCAGACACCGTGGCTCGGGGCTCCTGGCCTCCAGAGCTGTAAGGGAGCTCACTGCTGTCCTTTTAAGCCACCCAGTACGGGAGCATTACACGGCAGCCCTAGGGGCTGACACGCCTGTCATTCGAGGCTCTTGCAAGCTGCCTGTCATTGTCCTTTGCATCCGAGATTAACCAGATTAGCCCAGAGCGTTGCCTGGCCCCCCACTTGGAGGCAGCCCCCCGGCTCCCGGCATGCCCACCCCTGCCCTGACCACGCCTGCTGCATGCCAGCCTGGGCCCGGCCTCTGTTCTGGGGTTCCTCCCCGAGGTCCGGCAGGTCCCTGTGCACAGGCCTTCAGCTTTAGTGGTCTGGGTGGCTCCGAGTTCTTGTTCTGATGAGGCAGATGGCTCAGGTCACTGGGAGCCCCATGCATGTCACACTGTGCGGTGTCCAGCGGTCGCTACCGTGGACAAACCGGCTCATTTCAGATGGCAAGCGCTGCCCAGCCCAGCCCTGCTGGGCACCGTGTGAGGGGCATGGGGGCTGGGCCTCCGGGGCTGGCTCCTGTCTGGAGCAGGGGTGTTCCCTGGCAGGTCACGTTCAGCTTTCCTTTCTATGATTTCAGAATTTGTATTCACCGAGGAAAGGTTTGAAAATGCGGGTACGTGAGAAGAAAGGAGCTTCAGTTATATGTCCCGCCCGGACACGGGCACTGGGGACAGGCCTGCTGTGCAGGCTGACTGGGCACGCATGTCAGCTGGGAGCGTTCTGGTCCCTTCTCACCTCTCAGCGACCCTTTCCCTGGGCCACAGCCTTCTCCGACGGCTGAGTCAGAGTGCTCAGCCGTCTGCTTTCATCCTAATTTATTTAATCAGTCTCCCATTGTAGGACATTTAAACTTTTCCAGGTTTTGAAATATTATCATTATCTTGAAACGTAAATTGGTTTTAAATTGTAAAATTACTGCCTGTCACGGAAACATACCAATAGTGCAGAAGGGTATAGAAAGGAGAAATCACCTTCTCTCCTCACCCCCTTCTCCAGAAGTAACGACTGAGCATAGCTCTGGGTCGCCTGCAGGCCCCACAGGCGTGTGTGTGTAAATGCACACGTGTAAATGCACACACATCACCACATCTGTCGGAGCCAAGGACGTGGAGACTGACCGTGTGCGCCTGCGTCCGTGGCTCCGTCTAGCACCTACCGCTCTCTGTGGCCCTCCGTTCTCCCTTCGTCTATCATCTGCCTCATCTGTCACCTTACAGGAGGGGTCATTCGCCACGTTGTCCCCTGTCCCTGACGTCCTTGCGTGTCTTTCCAGGTCAGCGCAGGCTAACCTCCCTCATGAACTTTAAAATAAATTGCCATGGGGTGTGCGTGCTTGCCAGAGAGACAGAGGGAGAGCGGGAAAGCAAGAAAGCACCCCCAGGGCATGGCCATGCTGCAACCCCTTCTCTTCCATGCTCCTCTCAGGATTTGGGGCATGCACGCACATGTACCTGGCCAGGCAGCCAGGTCCAGGACTTGAACCACGGTCATCCATGTGGGAGTCCAGTGACTTAACTGCCACACCTGCTGGCCCCATCGCTAACTTTCCGGGTCTGTATTGAGGACGTTTACGAGCACACACGTCAGGTGCGGTTCCAGAACCCCACGTACTCGGCACGCAGCCTCCAGCATCCCACGGCTCCCCCCCGAGAGGATCATGGGAAACCAATTCCAGGCCCCTTAGCCCTTCCCTGAGAGCACACCGGCACCCCCGTGGGTGTCAGAGTGCCCTGACCTGATGGTCGCGCAGTGTCCCGCAGGAGAGATGGCACAGCCGCACTCTACTCCGGAGAGTCAGGGCCGCGCAGGCCGAGCAAAGCGGTGACTGATGGGGATGCGCTGTTCTCTTATCCCGGGACCCTGAGCACTGGCTCCGTGAGGTGGCTGACAGGCCGGTCCACATCCCCGACCGTGTTACCCTACTCTTTCTTTGACTCGTGCACCAGACCTGGCTCACGCATTGAGCTTGTTGAGTTGTTACGTAATTTATTTTAATCTAGATATTTTCTCTTGTTTTCCTTTTAGTTCTTTCTTTTTTTATATCTGTTTCTTTTCTTAGAGATTTTCTTATATTTCAAAATTTGCTGACTTCTTTTTAAAAATTATTTAATTATTTAATTTTTACCGGACAGAGACAGAGAGAGAAAGCGAGGCACCAGGTCGGGACTTGAACCGCTGTCTGCCATGTGGGAATCCAGCACCTTAACCACTATGCACCTGCCGGCCCCACTGACTTCTTTCTTATGGTTTATTTATCATACTCTTTTAACATACCGTGCTCTTTCTTTTAAACACTTTTCTCTTTGGGACCAGCAGTTGGTGTAATGGCTATGTCGCTGGACTCCCATGTAGTTGACTGCAGTTCGAGTCCCACACCCAGTGGCTTAAACTCATGCCAGGCGCGTGTGCGCACATGTCCAAGATCCCTAGAGGAGAATGGAAGAGAAGGGATTATAGTGTGGCCATCCCCCCTGGGAGGTGATTTCTTGCTTTCTGTCTCTCTGTCTCTCTCTGTCTCTCTGGCGAGCACACATGCCCTATAGCAAAAAACATTCTCAAAAAAATTTTGTTTTCTTTTTTAAGAATTATTTTATTTAATTGTATTCATTGTCATTATTTTATTTTATTTTTTAAGGTTGGCCAGAGAGAGACAGAGAGAGAGGGAAACTGAGACAGTAAATTGCCAGACCTGGGACTCGAATCAGTCAGCCACATGGGGGTCTAGCCACCTTGACCACCACGCCGCCTGCTGGCCCCTATGTCTTGCTCTTTTTGAAACATTTGGAAGTCAGTTGTAGACTGATGCTTTTTTTGTTTTCAAAGAGTTAATTTTAAATAGTGTACCCCTGGGCCTACCCCAGAGCCTGGTGTTAAAGGAGTCAGATTGCACATGGCCAACTGTCGTTCGAATCCCGGTCCCAGTACTTGACAACCATGCTGGGCCGTGTGCACGTGTGACGGAGAAGTGAAGACAGGGCTGTGGGCTGACCACGCCCACCAGAAGTGCTTTCTCCCTCTCTCCAGTCTCTCTCCGGTGAGCACACTTGCCCTGTGGCAAACCGAAAAACAAGACCAAAACCAAATGAGAGAAACAAAAATCAAATAACACGTTTCCTAAAAGTAACAGTGTTCCATTTGACAACTACGGCTGTGAAGGTCGGAAAGTTTGCAGTGAGACAACCCTAGTGCCTTTTTGCAAACACCTTTCACCAGCTGTCCTCAGTAGGTCCTTGGCAGCTAACAGCGTCCCCACCCACGTGCGGTGGCCCACAGTCCTCTCTGATCTGCTACCTTGCCTTCATGACACGGGCTTCCGAATTAACCATGATCACGGAAAATGCCCCTCAACTTTGTCTGCCGCTTCCCCAAGATCCGCTGACGTGTGCGCGGTGTGGGCGCAGACGCGGGGCGGCTGCCTCCCCCGTGGGGTCAGGACTGCGCGGGCTTCCCACCGCGAACTTGACTCTGACCCTGGGTGGGCGGTGCCTGCCCGCCCCTCCACGGCAACGCTGCACGCTTCCCTCTGTAATCAGCACGTATCACGTGGAGAGATCACCTGGGCTCATGTAGATGCCCTGCCATTCCTTGAACTTCCCCGTCAGCTCTGGCCCCTTCGCTCACTCTTGCCTGAACCAGCGTTACCGTCCTGAGGTTACCGGACGGCCACGGCCTCATTCCACGAACGGCGCGGGCTGACTTCCTACCGTGGGAAGCCTTCCGCGTCTGACTGTCTCCGTCGTCCTGCCCACCCTCCGCCCTTCCACCCCCCTCACCTGCTCCTCCACTCACCACTCGGGCGTACTGCCATGGACGCGGGTTTCTGTTCAGGTGTGCAGTGTGGTTTTCTAACTCCTCACCTTGACTGCACTTTGCTCGACCCATCCCAGATCTGGCCAGTGGGAGTGCTTTAAGCTGACACCCGTGTCTTCCGGACACTCGCCTTATTCTCTGACTTGCCCTCATGGGATGTTTTATACTCCCCCGCCCTCTTTTCTAACCGTCCTCGTTCCCCTGAGCGGGAAAGCTACCCCGAGGCCTCCCTGGAGGGGCCAGGCTGCGTGTCGCTGCCGTGTGGCCTGCTGATTCTGAAGCTTTTCAGTGTGAAGAGCCAGAAAAATTTTTCTAAGAGAAAATATACCCGATCATGCACTTATACTGGTATTTCCACTTCCAGTTTAGATTTACAAGTTTTCGTTTAACATCTTCTATTTCCCATTTGTCCCTCTTTCCTCTTAGGGTGGAGTTCTTGGATTCCAATGAGGATAACATGATTACTTATTTGCTTTCTATAGTGTAACCATTTCAAAATGACTGTAACAGCGATATGACTAACAATATGATTTCCACACAGTCAGGATCATTTTGTCTTTAGGACATATGTAATTACTGAGAGAGGCAGAGCCCACGTTTTACGTCATTGGCAACGCGGAGTAGCCTCTCCCGCGGCCTCTCGGGGAAGGCCTGGCTTTGACAAACTCAGGGGCGCCGTGGGCTCTCACTTGCTGCCCCTTTCTGGCCACCACAGCACACCTGTGCCAGCCCTGCACGATGGCCCGCTCTGCTTCCTCGTGGCCCTGCGGTGGGGAAGAAGACCGCCAGCGTGCTGAGCCTCCCAATTCCCAGAGAGAGCAACCCAACGCTGGGCCCCAAATCCAGGAAGCGAAGGCAGGTGCTGATCGGCCCGGTGTGGACCAGGTACTGACTGGCCACTCACAAACCAGGACACCTTATGCAAAATGGCTGCAGCCGTGTGTGTCTGTGGGTGGCAACAGTGTGGGATCTGGGCAGACGGATGACATGGCTTGCCACTTCCATGGGGGACTCAAAGCCCAGTGAAGTCCGCGTGGCTTTCGTGTGGCCAGCCTCCCCTTGTACTGACTCACCTGGGGCTGCAATCACAGAGGGGCAGCCCTGCCCCTGCTGCGGTCCCCGCCCCCCCAGGGCCCCTCCAGGCTCCACGCTGGGCGCCCCTGGGCTGGGGAGGAGAGGGCGAGAGGGCGTCCTTCGGTGCTGAGGCTCCAGGGGCAGCTGGGAACTGACACTGACGAAGACTTGTCCAGGGTCTCAGGGACTCCTAGCAGCACCCTCCACGGGGTCTCAGGGACTCCTAGCGGTGTCCACCATGGGGGCCTCAGGGACCCGTAGCAGTGCCCACCACGGGGTCTCAGGGATTGCTAGCAGCACCCACCACTTGGATGAAGGGACTGTGGATTGATGTGTGTGGCAGGGGAGGGTTCAGGCTATGTCTCAATCGTCACTTTCTACAACAAGAGCTTTATTGGGGCCAGGTGGTGGCACAGAAGCAAGGTAACAGGGACCACGCGGGGAGGTCCCAGGGTGTCAGGGCGTCCCTGTGCAGTCAGGTGCACGTGGCTGGGACGTGGGCTGCCTGAGGGTGGAGCTCAGCACGGAAACCTTGGAGATGCCCCCCCCCCCCCCCGAACTAAACAAACATAAAAACGTTGCCGTTGCTGGGCGTGGTGTAACAGGTAAGCTGCTCTCCAGCTCTCCCTAGGGAAGAGGGCTCGTTAGGGAAGGCCCATCTGTCATTAGCCCATTGCACTGAAGTGACTGCTCTGAAGAGTGACAGCATTTCACTTACCTAGTTATTTGGGTGCCTGGATTCAAGTGAGTGTTTGCAATCATGCTCAGTGTATGGGCGTCAGCCTCAGCTCTGCCACCCGTACGCTGAGCGAGTTTTAGACTGGCCTCTAAATTAACTTTAATATTGAATTAGCAGAGTCTGAAATTTTTAATTTTAATGACCCTTGTGACCAGCTGGAGTCACCACTGTCTGTTTCTGCAGGTGAAGAACCTGAGCTCCGAGGACCAAAAGCTTGGAGGCGAAATCAGGGCCAAGACGCTGCTAAGTGACAGGCATACAAACGGGCCCCACCGAAGGTATCTAACGTGTGAAGCAATAGTTTATTATGATTTAAGAGGCAGAGGCTTGCATAGCATATGGTCAATAGAAGCTATTTGCTGCTTTCATAAGCCATTTTTCATATCATTAACTTTTCGTATATGTTTCATTAATTTTCAGGGTAATCTATATTCCCCTTTCCTATGAAATACATCACTGCAGACTTCCATGCCGCTCCGTGTAGCCGAGAGATGCTAACGCATCCTGGGTTTGATCTGACTAGTTGTCCAGGGGTGGCAGACACGTAGAACTTACACGAACTACTGAGGGACAGAGCTGTCCGTTACCCATCCGTCCGGCCACTTACTCAGTGCACTGAGTCCCTCCTGCCCACCAGGGTCCACGAGAGGCTGCAGAGACGGGCCGTCCCGCCCGGGGAGCTCGGGGCCCTGGGAATGGGCTGACGGGCCAATTGCAGTGCATTGTAAGAGCTGGAGTAGAGGCTGGTCCCACGTTGCGAGCCACAGGAGGGAACGCTACAGAAGCGGACGTGGTCACAGCTGTTTCCTGTGATGGGAAAAGGCCATCCCTCTTGGCAGGGAGCAGAGACACAGAAACTCGACCAGGCAGCACGCTTTCCGCAGGAACTCGACCAGGCAGCACGCTTTCCGCAGAAACGACAGGAACCGACGTGGAGGATGGAGGAGGTGGCGGGGAAGTGGGAGGGGAGGCCAGCAGCATGGCGGGGGGCAGAGCCGGCCTCTGACGTCCCCTCAGTGAGGGGTCAGGCGTCCTGTCCACCTTGGCCAACTGTCCCTCCTCTGCGCCACTTCTCTCTGGTCCCACCTTCTGTTAGTCCCACGACCACAGTGGTTGGGTCTGACCCTCTTCCGTCCCGCATGTACGCGGAGGAGGCTACCGTGCAAACGTGGTCCTCTCCTCCCCTGGTTTGGAGGTGCCAGTGGTTCCCTGTGAGTGCAGGGATGAGGCTCAGGCCCGTCTCCGGGGCACAAGCCCTCAGTCCCCACCAGCACTGCCCTCCGCGTGCCTCGGCTTCCCTCACTGGGCGGCCCCGGGACGCGGCATGTGGCTTCGCACCCTGTGCGTCATCAGCCCACCCGACAGGCATGAACAACTGCCGTGGAAGGTGACGATGTGAGCGAGGACAGAGCAGCCCTGCGTCTGTGTGCCCGGCGTTCTGTGGTGACGGCGGGGCAGACTCTGTAAGAACGACGAAACTGCAGCGTGTGTTCGGGACGGTGAGCGCTATGGGGAAAGGAGGAGCCCGTGCAGCAGGTGTGGGTGGGGCGGCGGCTCTAAAGAAGCCGGGAAGGTCTCATGGAGGGGAGGCTGCCAAGCGCAGGCTCAGGAGGAGGAGAGGAGGGGAGGGAGCACCGGTCAGGAGGGGGACCCAGGCCTGGGAAGCGGCCGCTGCCCGGACACTGAGAGGGTGTCCTGCAAGTTTGCGAAGCACCGAGGAGTGAGCAGGGGCAGAGCCAGCTGGTAGGGAGCACAGCCGGCCAGGGCTGCAGGCCAGCATGGGCCCCAGGTGCTTCGCCTTCCTGGAAGGACTCAGGGAGGAGTCTGAGCGCTGCTGGCGGGGACGTTAAAGGGGTCACTTGGGCTTTAGTGTTGAGAGTGGGGGAGAGGAGGTTGGGCAGAGCCCACGGCTGGCCAGCCGAAAGGTTGGCAGGGCCCAGGGTCTCAGAATCTCACCCTGCCTGGAGACAGAGCTCACGACATTTGCTGAAGGACGGCATGTGGTGGGCTTCTGGTCTGAGGATGGAGGCGTGGGCTCGTCACTTCCTGTCTCTAGGAGGAGTGTGAAGGACATGGGCTCAGCGGGTGGAGACGGGCCAGGCTTGGGGCGAGTGATTGCCGACGCCTGCCGGGCAGCCCGCGTGCCCAGTGGAGACTGGACGCCTGCGTCTGACGTTCAGGGGAGGCATCAGGGATGCGGTCCCACAGCTTTGTGGCTAGTGAGGCCCAGGAGAGGTGAGTGTGCGCAGAGCAGGGAGCAGGGGTGAGGAGGACAGTGACGAGGAGAGGACGCAGAGCCCAGGAAGGGAGGGCAGGACGCCGCGAGGTTGACGGGGGCGGGATCGACTTCAAAAGGCCACTGAGAGACAAAGACGACGCAGACTGGCTCCTAGTTAGGGACGGGGACCCTGGGTCACTGGACAAGGCTGTTGGGGGGTGCGGGGCACAGGCCTGATGGAGAGGGCTGGGGGGGCGGCCGGGGGCGCTGGAGGAGCAGGTGCAGGCGGCGGCTGCCCTGCAACTGGCCTGGTTTAGGCGGCTTCCTTTTTTTTTTTTTTGGAGAGGTTTTTGCTATAGGGCGCGTGTGCTTGCCAGACAGACAGAGACAGACAGAGAGAGACAGAGAGATAGAAAGTGAGAAATCATCTGCCGGGGGGATGGCCATGCCTCAATCCCCTCTCCTCCATTCTCCTCTCGGGATCTTGGGCACGCACGCACATGCGCCGGGCGTGAGTTTAAGTCACCGGGTCCAGGACTTGAACCGCGGTCGACTACATCGGAGTCCAGCGACATAGCCATTACGCCAACTGCTGGTCCCTAGGCGGCTTCCTCGTGGCTCTGCCCTCCGCCTGGCCCCAGCAGAGAGTCCGTGCCCCCAGGCTTACAGCTGTACGCCGTGCACACGAAGCGGGCCGCACTGGTCTCCATGATGCAGTCAGCTTTGCTTCTTCCCACAGGTGGACACGTCCCTCGGCCAGGCCTTGTTTGCCCTTTGAACCCTGGCCTCTGGTCCCACGGTCGGCCCCTCGTGGCTGCCCACCAGACATCTGGCAGGAAGCCAGGAATAACGTGCCAGGCGACTGCAGGGTCAGCGCAGGCTCCTACGGGGGAGGGTGCGCAGGGCCGGGGTGCGCGAGCGGGGACCACCACGGTGGATACCGCCGAGGGGGAAATGAGCATTCCGAGGAGGACTCGGCTGTGAGGGCGAAGCACAGCCACCGCTCACGGTCCCCAGGGGCCCTCGCTGCCCAGGCAGGGCCCCAGAGTGGCAGACACCGGGTCTGGAAGACAAGCTCTCCTTCCCCGTCTCGTCTGAGGCCCACTCTAGCTTCTGTCCTCGCCCACCATGAATCCGCTCTGCCTGCCACGAATTCTGAAGTCTGCGGGCGGGTGCGCTCCACTGGGGGGAAACAGACTGTTTTCAATTGTTTATTTGACAAATATGACTAAGTAGTCAATAAGTTATCTCTCAAATTATCCTGTCAAAATAATCATGACACAGGATAATGATAAGCCAGTTCTGAGAAGGAGGGTGGATGCTTGCACGGAACAGCCGCGACCGGCCTCTGGGGCGTGGAGATGGATGGACGCGCGCTGGAAAGGGAGGGGCTGATTCTGCCCGGGCGTGAGTGGGCGCGCTCAGCCGGGGACCGCGTTCCGCAGTCGGGCTCCGAGCTGCCTGCCTGCGGGGAGACCTCTGGGCCTGGAGGAACTAGGAAACCACTGAACGGCACATGTGCCTCCCAGGGCTGGCGTCATGCAGCAACAAGCCTTGCAGAACCCCGGCCCTGGGGCAGCCGAGGTGGGAGTGAGTGTCCACACCAATTAGCCGGCTGCAGGGCTGTGACCTCCATCTGCAGCCAACCAGTTAGGCTCAAACCAGCGGCTTAACGCCGGGACTGTTGGCCCAGCCGTGTGTCGCGTGCTGGGGTACAACAGGAAGGAAGGAGAAGCTGTCAGGCACGTGAGGCCTGAGCGGGAGGTGGTTCTCATGCTCAGGCTGCCCCATACTCTGCTTCCCAGTCTGCAATGTGGAAGGCATCACCAGCCCCGTAGCCTGGCCTATGGGCCAGTGAGAGGGGGGAGCCTGCCCCGGTCCCCCTGGGGCCGTGGTCGTAGGGGTGGACTCTTACGTCCTCATCTTAGAAGACAGAATAGCTTATTGGAGTTAATGTTCAGAAGGGTGAGGCAAAGCAGGAATAGCTAACACTGGCTGCGATTGGCCAAGGCTCCCACCACAGTGGCCTCCGTAGCCCTCCGTAGCCCCGTCCACCAGGTCTCTGAGGACGGGGCAGCTCAGGGGCTATTTGCCACGCAGTGCTGCAGCTTCTGTGGTTGCCGGGCTGTGGTCGGCGGGGGGCCGAGGCAGGTTCCTCGTTGGCTGTTGAAGCAGGGGGCACCTGGCCTCGCGGGGGAGCCGGGTCGGGCCTTGGCCAGCACACGCCAGCCATGTGTCCCTTGTGAGGGCTCCTCCAGCAGACAGGAGACAGGGAAGGCTGTGTAGACAGGGCGCACGGCCAAGTGAAGAAGGAGGGGGGTGTTGACCCTGGTGGACACTGGGTGGGTGGACCTTGGTTCCCCTAGGCCGAGAGGCCACCTGTTCCGGAAGGGACATGTGGCCGAGGAGTAATTTAGTGCTGCTTGACTGGTCAGCATTTTACAGAAGGCCTCCTGGGAGCCCCGCCCCGCCGTAGGCTCTGGGAATTCGGTAGGAAACCACACAGCTGCCCCACCCCTGCCTGTAAGAAGCTACTGACCCGGGGGGGACAGACAATGGTGACTACGGCAGGTGGGGGGTCTCTGAGAGCCCCCGGGCGCCCTGAGCAATGGCGTCCCAGGGTGATAGTCTCTGGGTGCTCGTGCAATAGCGGAAACACGCCTGTTTACACGGGAGCCCCACGCTGCTTATTTACACCTAAGCAGGGTCATCGACGCACACGTGGGACCGTGCGAACGGAGAGCGTTTTGCGCTCAGCGTGTCATTAGGTGCACCTGGCTGTGCGCTCGAGCTGGCTGTTGCTGGTTGCTGAGAGCTGACCCTAGATTCTCAGGGAGTCCATGACTCAGTGGGCACCGTGCCGTAGCCTGTGGCCTGTCACGGTAGTATTTACACACGAAATCACTCGCCAGTATGTGGTCACCGGCCTCTCGGGAGAGCCGGGTTGGGCCGTGGCCCACACACGCCGGGCTGGGGTCGTCCTCGACAGCTGCGGGGTGCTCGCTCCCCACAGAGCAGTGCTCAGCTCCAGCTCTTCATGGGTGTGTCGAGTGTGCCACCCAAGGGTTTGGCTGCAGCAGGAACGTGCGCGTGGTCTGTGTGTGTGGGCGTGCATGTGGTCTGTGCATGTGGGCGCACACGTGGTCTCTGTGTGTTGGTGCACAGGGAGTCTGTGCATGTCGGTGTGCATGTGGTCTCTGTGTGTCAGTACACATGTGCTCTCTGTGTGTTGGCGTGCATGTGGTCTCTGTGCTGGCACGCACACGGTCAGT
Source organism: Tupaia tana (assembly GCA_026018925.1). NCBI lineage: Eukaryota > Metazoa > Chordata > Mammalia > Scandentia > Tupaiidae > Tupaia > Tupaia tana. The sequence continues at coordinate 225,689,048 of JAKSZU010000006.1, forward strand.
GCATGTCGGCCCGCATGCGGTCTCTGTGTGTCGGTGTGTGCGTGGTCTGTGCGTGTTGGTGCACGTGTGGTCTCTTTGTCGGCGCGCATGTGGTCTGTGCATGTCGGTGTGTGCGTGGTCTGTGCCTGACGGTGTGCACGTGGTCTCTGTGCGCTGGTGCGCACGCGGTCTGTGTGTGGTGGTGCGCACATGTGAGGTGTCACAGAATAAGAACAGACCCGTGGCGCTGGTATGGCCTGAGCAGTCCCGACAGATGGAAGTTAGCAGATGGCACTCTGGGCGGCCTCGCACTTCGACACTGTAAAACTCAAGTTCAGATAGTGGGAGCCGAGGCTGGAGAGGGTGGAGGGACGAAACCGCGAGGACGCATATGGCCTCGGTGGGGTAGGGGCCACTCCAGAGTCTCGTAACAGCAGCTAGCAGCACTGACGGTTGTTGATGACGGCAGCCAGCCTTGCTGACTCTAACGCTTTTCAGTGACTCCACTTCCTGCTCTGAGCACTTTCGCATGGGCAAACTAGCCCCCAAAACACCTGTTAGAGAGATTCTGTGGTTAGTTTGCATGGACGGACGGGGACGCTGGGTTCGAAGAGGTGAGAGGACTTGTCCAAGTCCCGTTGCTCGCAAAGGGCAGGCCCAGGGGCTAGCTCTGGCCCTTGGGCTGGACATCCCAGAAAGGTCACGCCGTGTCAGAGTGAGAGTGAAGATGGGATATGACTGAAGACTGAAGAGTCCGGGCAGAGAAAACCGGGATCGACTTCAGGGATGGCGAGGAGCAGGGTCGAAAACGCTGAGGCATTGATGCGGCAGTGTTTGAGGCATCTGCACGGAGACTGGGCAGAGGTGGTGGGCAGCAGGGGCGGGATGCGTGGGGTTTCGGCCGCGGCTGAGGGGACTGGCAGTAGGGCCGGTCGTGCTCAGAGGCAGGAAGGGGAGGAGCTGGCTGCGTGCAGAGCTCAGCTCTGAGCAGGAGTTGGAAGAGCCGTCGGAGCTTCAGGTGAGTCTGCCCAGTGATCGGCTAGATGTGCCTTAAACTTGGGGAGATTCCAGGGAGGGAGGTGAGGAGTCAGGCCCTACCCACAGAGAGGGGTTTGAATCCCAGGTGTGGGAGCCGGACAGAGATGAGAGCACACGGAACATGCATGCCACAGGAGTGAAGGGCGACGGAAGACGAGTCGGACGACCCAGAGGCAAGCGCTGCCAGCCAGCGATGGCACTTTTAGACAGGCGCACATTTTCCCAAAGAGACTCCCCTTATTAGGTGCCTTCGCAGCTAAGCTCATTTTGAAAAGGAGATGTAAAAAGTTTTATGGTCACTTTTAAACAGTTCCCTCCATTTCCCACGTTCTCATTCTGGCGACAGGACACAAGTGTGTCGGGGGAGCGGGGACAGCTGTGTCTGCTCTGCAGTTAGAACCCACGTGGAGGGCGGCTTCTGATTGGACAAGGCCGAGGAGCCTGACGTCACGAGCACAGTCAGGGCAGCAGCCCTCGCCGCCAGCCGGCTTTTCCGTGAGCAGGAGAGCGCGTGTCGTATTTAAGACATTTGTATTTGAGCCTTTCGGCATCGCAGCCAGTCTGTGTCCTGTCAATCACCAGAACTCAGAGTTTGCATCTTCGAGGGCTCACGCACTGACCCGGTGACAAGTTGCAGGAACGCATTTACATTTGCCAGCGTTCTCGTTACTCCAAAGGAAGCATTAGCTCTTACATCTTCAAAGTCTGGGGGTGGAATTTCTTTCTGGCCTGGCTCAGTCTGTGTCAGTTAGAATATGTCCCCGAAGTCCACGTGCTGAACCATTGTGCTGGGGTTAGGTGAGTGGAAGCTTGGCCCAATAATGGTGTTGAGAGGTGGACCTTTCCAGAAGAGACTAGGTCATGGGGGGCATGCTGGAAACCTGGGGGCTTACAGAGAGCAGGAACGAGAGACAGTGACACAGTGACACAGACCTCCCCCCGGCCATGTCCTGGTGCAGCCAGGTGAACCCTGCCAGAGACGGCCCCTGGACCGCAGACGTCTGAAGCTTGAGCTGAACAAATTTGCATTTTCAGAGATCACCCAGGAATTTGCTGTTGTCAGCAATGAAACGAACGAGAGCAAATTCCCAAGGACACGTGGGAAATGGAGTTTTAGGCCCTCCCTCCCTTGAGGGCGAGCCGGACTGAGCTCTGCTGCCAAGAACAGAGTATGGAAAAGAGAAACAACGTCCGGGGAAACCGGCAACACCAAGCAGTGAGGGCCAGCGTCACCGACGCTGCTCTGCGCGTTCAGGCATCCTCGGCTCATGGCTGGAGGGCCGTGCGTGGGAGCTGGGTGAGCCCTGGGAAGGTATGAGGAGGGCGGGGACTTGATGTGACTAGGGTGATGAAAGCTGGGGCCTGTGTGGGGTGACCAGGACGAGCAAGTTGTGGGTGGCCCATGGCTGGCTCCGAGCAGCTCCGTAAGACGAGCAGGCGCAGAAGCACGGGTACCCCCGCGGCCCCGCCGAGCCCTGCGACGCCCTGCAATGCCGGGGTGCTCTCCAGGAGGCCCTCACCAGGTGGCCCCAGAACCTGGCTCTCCAAACCCATGAACGAAATAAACCTTTACTCTTCGTCAGTTCCCTGGGCTGGCAGTGAGCTCCCACAGCAGCGGTGACACAGAGGCTAGCTCACCTCTGTGGCCCTCTTCCGGAAAGCCCAGTCCAGTCACAAGGGAAACCCCAGGCGAATCCGAATGGGAAGGGAGGCGAGCCCACGAGGCCCGGCCGGCCGTGTGCAGGGCCGCCAACAGGGACACTGAGGACTGTCGCTGGCCAGCGGGGACCGGGGACGCCGTCGCTCGGAGGCGGGATCCCAGACCCGAAGGAGGACGCTGGCAGAGAGACGGCGAACCCAGCCGAATAGCTGATGCCGACATGGTAGCAGGCTTACCAGCTCGGGAGTGCGGCGCCAACAACGGAAGAGGCGGGACGGGGGGTATCCCTGGACGCTGCGCTCCCTGTGAAACTTTTCTGTAAACCTAAATTTTTGCAAAAATAAAAACATTCTGAAAATACCATTGGAGGGCTAGCTCCACTGCCTGGTGGTTAAGGCAGTCAGACCCCACACGGCCGACCCCGCGGTTTGACTCCTAGACCTGGTGCCTAAAACCCCAAAAGGGGGGGGAAATGAGGGAGGCATTGTGGTGTGACCACGCCCCATGGGAGGGTGCTTTCTCACCGTCTCCATCTCTCCGTGTGTCTCTGGCAAGTGCGCGTGCTCTTTGATAGAATTTGTTTTTGAAATGTCATTGATAATTTATTTCTTCTCTCCTTTTCTTTCTTTTTAGAGGTTTTTGCCTTAGGGTACATGTACTGGCTGGAGAGAGAAAGGCAGAGACAGTGGGAGGCAGAGTAAGAACTCACGCCCACGCCAGGCAGGATGGCCACACCGCAATCCTTCCCCTGCAGCCACCTCTCTGGGTCTTGGGTATGCACATACACACATGCCCAGTGTGATTCTGAAGCCACCAGGTCTGGGACTTGAACTGCAGTTTGCCATGTAGGAGTCCAACGATGTAACCACTATGCCATCTGCTAGTCCCAATTTATTTCTTCTCATCTTTTGCTTTTGGAAAAAACAAAAAGAAAAAGAAAAGAAAACCTAAAACCAACCAACCAAACAAACAAAAACCCACCAAGCCTGCAAACTTCATTCCTGTAGGAATTCTCCCGGAGTGGCAGCTCCGTGCACCACAGCCCCGCCCCGAGGCTGGCGCACCAGGAATCGCGCAGCCTCAGTCTAGAGCGCCCCCCCTCCCCACAGCTCCAGCCAGCCTCAGAGCTGCTTCAGTGGCTGCTTTGGGGTCAAGGGTCCACAATGACCCTGTGTTAGGGGGTCTGATGCATCCTTGGAGCCCCTTGATGCCCACGTGGGGCTGGCTCCCGGGGGTGGGGGGGCTGAGCTCTTGCTCGGGGTAGGCACGTCCGGAGGCAGGCGGTGGCAGAGACCAGGCAAGCGTGGGCCGACACATGAGTTTCCAGATCACAGATACTTTACACGCAGTCACAGGAGCCACCACCGATGGCTGATGTCTCCGGTTGGAGGCACGTCATCAAATAAGAAAAGTGACAGGAGCCCAGGGAGAACTCACCCCATGGGCCACCGAGCTCCACCCAGTGAGCACAGCCGCGGGCGGCGCACACCCGGGCAGACGGCTTGGTCAGAATAACAGGCCCGAGGCAGTGAGGTGGGAAGCCGGGTCGGAGAGCAGCCGGGAAGGCCCACAGGAAGCTCAGCGCAGTTCAGGGCCTGGGATGGCGGGGCTAGCGGGCTCCAGTCATAGCAGTTTCATGGTCAGCACCACAAAGGCAGGCAGACGGGGCGGCCTGGCCTGTGCCCCCTGGCTGAGCTCGCTCCCAGGCTGGCCTCCTCCACCCCCAGCCTCCAGCCTCTCCCCGAGGAGGTGAGGTTTTCCTGCCCACGTCTCCTTCCCGCCGACCCCTCCCATCACCTCCTGTAGCCAGGAAAATATTTTTGCCTAGGTTTTTGCCATAGGACACATGTGCTCCCTGGGGGAGGGGACAGTAGGGGGGAGGTGAGACATCACCCCCAGGGCATGGCCACACCACAGTCCCTTCTCCTCCGTTCTCCTCCTGGGATTCTGGGCAATGTGCATGCACATGTGCTCAGGGTGACTTTCAAGTCACTGGGTTTGGGGCTCGAAGTGGTTAGCCACGTGGGAGTCTAGTCCCTTAACCACCATGCTACCTGCTGGCCGGCCAGGAAAATAATTTAACAAGCAATCTGAATATCCGTTTCCCCCTTTGCCTGCTCAGCTCCACGGTGGAGCCAGGTCTATAGAACAAGCCCTTGTGCCCAGCTGCCCCGGGCCTCAGCCTCTGACGGCCCCCTCAGCACCGCGTCTCTGGCCGCCCAGCTGCAGGAGTGCCGAGACACTCTCCAGGTCCCAGCGCCTGCAGGTGGGCCCGTGAGGACCGGACTCTCTCACACTCTCGGACTCGGGTGGACGCAGGTCCCGCCCTGGGCTCCCACACCTGGCTGAACTCAGCCCAGCCAGCGTTCTCGGCTTAGCGTCTTCGGTCTTCACTTCGGCCTCTCTGAGACACTTGCCGTGGTCACGGGAGAGGGAGGGTGAGCTGTGACTGACCAGTTTGTGAAGAGCAGGGTCAGGGCTCGGTGGGTCACTGCTGGCCCCGCCCACGGGCACCGTGATGGAAACCCTGAGCATGGTGTGGCGGCGTGGGGCCCACTGGCGGCCCAGGGCTGGCCTCCTCCTTCTGGCTCAGTGACTCTGCTGTCCCTCCTGTGCTGGGTCCCTTCCCGATGGAGGATGGAGGCTGCCTCTCTGCTGGGATAGTGGCCATACTGTGTCACATCCGTGTGCTGGCGCTTGTGCTCACGACACCACGCCTCACTCATGTCCGTCCCTGTGCTGGTGGCCGAGGGCAGGCCCCCACCTGTTTCCCTGAAGGCGCTCACCGTCCCCAGCTGCACCGGCCCCTCAGGTGTCCTCTGTCTGGGGCCGGCCATCCCACGGATTTCCTCCCACCAGGCCCACTCTGCAGACAAGGGGATGAAGCCGAGCAGGGCCGTAATGCACCCACGCAGGTGCAGTGGGAGGCCGAGGGAGGAGGCACGTGCACTGAGCCCCCCGCAGACTCCGGACCAGGGTCCTCCTGCCCACCGCCCAGGCCTTCCCCTGCCCACTTTGCCGTGTGCCTGCCACCGTGACCCGTGGTGCCCTCCCCGTGAAGGGATGGGGAGGTCGGGAGTGATAGGCCCGTCCTACGACGTGCGGCAGGAGCTCCCGGAAGGCCCCGGCAGAGAGTCCTCAGCAGGGTCCTCCGTCCGCTTCTGCATCTCTCCCTCCCAGTCCCAGGCCCTGGATCTGCTCTGCTTTCTCCATTTTGTTAGTCCTTGAACCTGGGACTGTCCCTGTGGCCATGGGGCAGAGCATTGTGTAGGGCGCCCTGCTGCCCTGGGTGGCTCGGTCACTGACCGGGGGACCAGGGACCCGGGACCCGTCCTGCAGCGGGAGGACTGCCCACCATAGAGTCAGTTTTCCAGCTGGGACCAGGGACCCGTCCTGCAGTGGGAGGACTGCCCACCACAGAGTCAGTTTTCCAGGAGATCCACAGGCTGCCAGGCTGCAGGGCGTTGGCACGGCAAGGCCACTCTGCCTGGCAAAGCTGTCACTAGTGCGTCATTGGGAGGGGCCCTGCAGAGTGCTCACTCCCACCTGGCCTTGGCACGTGGCAGAGGGGGTGACGAGAGACCACACGGGGTGCCCCTGCTTCCGACCGACCAGAGGCCGCAGCCCTGAGTGCCTGGTGCGTGGCCGCTGCCTCCCTGCCCTGCACGCTCAGCCCATTCCCGCACCGGCCCTGCCCAGGCGCGGAGGAGCGTCCAGCAGCGCCACATCGCGCTGACCCGGGTGCGGTCGACCTGCCTGCTGTACCCTGTGGCCACCAGCAGAATGTAATTGGATGTGATGAAAAGTCCATTTCAGGATTCCGCTTCCAGTTCATTTCCCTAATTGTTTTACGAGAAAATAATTATTTCTATGGACGGCAATATGTTCCTCCCGGCCCGTGTGGCCAACACAAACTGCGCGGCGGAGCTTCGCACCAGCCACAGCGCGCGCCGTCCTCCCCATATGTGGGGAACCCCTGATCATGCAAACGGTTTGATTAAATCTGTAATGAGCTGAGGATTTATTCCTCTCACTTCTGGCTCTGACGTTCTTGAGTGCTTTTGGACAGGAGCAAAATGATCTCCCCAGCACCCCATCTGAAAGGGGGTCTCAGGAGCAGGGCTTGGGGGAGGGCATGCAGCGTTTTCTCGGCCCCGGAGTTCGAGCAGGCGGAGGGTGGCGAGCACCCTGGGCACGCTCATCCCGGGGTGACTCCAAAGCCCAGGTCTCGGTGGTGCCGATCTCATTAGCATCTGCGAAGCTCTGCTCTTCTGGGGGAACCCCGGACGCCTCCACGGCCGTCCCTCAGCCCGGGCGTGGGCCGCCCACAGTGCTGGGGGGATGTGTGGGACCCTGAGCTCCGGGACAGCACAGACACCTAACGGAGGTGACCCAGGGGCAGAGCATCACATTTCCGCTCCACACGTGAGCTTTTCCTTTCTTTTAAAACATTTTATAAGTCTGAGAGTGACTAATCAATAATGCTTTAGTAATTTAGAATGTAATTTCCCAAACATGGCAGCGATGTTCACAGTGTAAAGAGTTTGAGGTGATACATTTTGTTAATTATGGAATATTTTCTCAACCGTGAAGAGCTACAATGTCTGTCTTCCGTGCGTGCTGGGTGCATTTCGGGTGAGATGCCCATCTCCACCCCTGCTGCTCCGTGTGGGACCCCAGCCCTGGGCGCCCCCACCCACCCTCTGCCCCTCCAGGCGGGCCCACGTGGACGCCTCCTGTGGCAGGGTGTGAGGTGGGCCTCCTCTCCCGGCTCTCTTCCATATGGGCCTTTATCTCATTCCCAGGATGTGTTATGCTGTGTGTGTTCTCAGCTTATGTCTTTACATTTAGAATAGTTTTGCCTGTTTCCTGCAGGAACAAGATACTTCAGGCCAACTTCTATTTTCCGATTCTGAGTTTGGAAATGAAACTCTGGACCAAAATCTGAGCTCTTTGGTGTTGGCCAACACCCCAGCCCTGGGAAGGGCTTGCGGGGAAGCAGCGGTGCATGATCTCCCGGCCCTTTTGGGTGTGCCCAGTTAGCATGCTGCATGTTTGCCTGTGATAGTGGACAGATCCTTGTTCTCAATGTGTATGTGCATGTGTGTGTGTGTATGTGCGTGTGCATTGTGTATATGTGTGTGCAAATGTGCCTATGTATATGTGTGGTGTGTGTGCGTGTGTGCTGTATGTGTGTTTGATTGCATGTATCATGTATGGATTTTGTATGTGCACATGTGTAGCGTGCATGCTCATGTGTGTCTGTGTGCATACTCTGTGCCATGGCTACCCTGGGGGAGGACTGAACCTGCTCAGCCATCTCCTTCTCATGGAGGGACTTCTCATGGTGGGTGGGGAGCAGGAAAGGCTCGTGTGTCTTCTGAGAGCCCCGGCTATTGTAACCAGAGCCAGCCTGTCTTGTAGCATCCACCTATTAATCCTGTCCCTGCTGGTCCAGGGCCAGCGGAGCAGCAGCAGGGTGGGTGGGCAGCAGTGCATGGATCCAGCCCCGGCAGGGTGGGTGGGCAGCGGTGCATGGATCCAGCCCCGGCAGGGTGGGTGGGCAGCGGTGCATGGATCCAGCCCCGGCAGGGTGGGTGGGCAGCGGTGCATGGACCTGACCACAGAAGGGTGGGTGGGCAGCAGTGCATGGATCCAGCCCCGGCAGGGTGGGTGGGCAGCAGTGCATGGATCCAGCCCCGGCAGGGTGGGTGGGCAGCGGTGCATGGACCTGACCACAGCAGGGTGGGTGGGCAGCGGTGCATGGATCCAGCCCCGGCAGGGTGGGTGGGCAGCGGTGCATGGACCTGACCACAGCAGGGTGGGTGGGCAGCGGTGCATGGACCTGGCCACAGCAGGATGGAGTGAGAGGCCCCATTCAGATCCGGACTCATCACCCTCGAGTTCCCTGATCTCTCTGGAACCTGACTCCTCCAGTTACTAGACCGAACCATGGAAGTGGAGGAGGCCCCGGGAGCAAAACCGGTGTGACCTGCTGTTCAGAACGCAGGGAGCGGATAGGGCAGGGGATAGCACTTGAACCTCCCTCCTCTCCAGCTCAGGGGAGGGCTATGTAGACCTTGGAGCGCAGAAGGTGACAGTTTCTTCAGGGGGTGATGTAATAGGTCCCCTGAAGGATCGGCTGGGAGACTTGCTGAGATCTTTGAATGAAAGGCCTCTGCTTCATCGAGTCACAGCTCACGCATTGCAAATACACCAGGGCTGTCGTTATTTCAGTCTGTCCTCAATTTGGAAGACCATTTGCAGGAATAAGGACCCGTCCTTTCTCCAGGCAGCTCAGCTCATCTGGGGCAGCTTTGGCAGCAGCCTCTCCTGTGCTACCTTGAGATGGTCGCCCTCAAAGCCCTGCTGTGTGGGGCTGCCCTGGCGCCTTCCTCCCTGCTCTCAGGCCCGTGAACCTCCTGATACGAGCCCTCCAGTGGCCGAGGGTCAGGTTCTGAGCAGCCTTGGGAACAGAAGACCTTGTCTTCGGGGAGCCTGGTCTGCCTTTAGGTGAGCAGCCGGAGCGCGTCACCCACGCTGCTGCACGGTAGTCTGACCAGCTGGCCGAGCTTCACGTCAATGTGGGGGTTCTGCAGCCCACTGCCTCCAGTGAGGCGTTCTGGGGCTCAGCCTAGTAGTAACTCGCTTAGTGCGGGCCTGGTGGGGAGGAGGACCCAGCCCCCAGGACTGCTCCTTCACACACTAGCTGCAGGCGGGGAGCCCAGGACGCCCAACTCCTGCCAGGGTGACTACAAATTCCAGGGGTCTCACGCCCCTCCACAGGATTGGTAATTTGCTAGAACAAATCATAGAACTCCGGAGAGGGCTTTAGTTACCATTTCCATTGATTATACAGAGAACAGCTGAGAAACAGCCAAATGCAAACGCGAGTGCCGGACGGGACCAGGCGCGAGGGTGGGAGTGGGACTGGGGATGGGGCAGAGGCACACCATCCTCCCAGAACGTCGTCTCCTTGTTCAGGGGTTTCATGTCTATACTACCCTGTAACTATCTAGAGTTGGGTTCAACACAGGATACACAGTAACCAAGCACAGTCAGCATTTCAGTATAAGATACATGGTAACCGACCATGGTCAACATTTTGCTACATGATACATTATAACCAATCACAGTGGCCATTTCAGTACTGATCATTGTAACCAACCACAGTCACCACGTTGTACAATAGGTCTCTGGAAGTTCCTCCTTATCTTTCATTAAAGTGTTATTATCCTTTGACCGAGAATTCCCCAGCCCCCTTCTCCCCTCTCACCCCACCTCAGCCTCTGGTAGCCACTATTCACCCTTGCTTCTGTGAGCGTGGCCTTTTTAGATTCCGTGTACTTAAGGTAACGTCCTCCTGGCTCATCCACGTCCTTACGGATGACAGGACCCGTCCTTCCTGTGGCCACTGTGCCCCTGTGCATGCGCCGTCTTTCCCCACCCATTCACGAGCCGATGGACCGGCTCAGGCCGTCCCCGCCCTGGCTCTCTCGAGAGGTGCCGTGGCGCGTGGGGTGCACAGAGTCCAGATCCTCTGGGTGCGTGCCCAGGAGCGCGAGCTTTTCTGTGTTTACGTTTTGGGGCACTACCCCCGCAGCCGTGTGGAGAGGCTTCCTTCCTCCACACTTGCTGACACCGGCTGTCATTCATCTTTGTGATAGGAGCTTCTCACAGGCCGTGGGGATGTGTCGTCGTGGTTTTGACGATACGCATGTGAAGTGATGCATAGATTAGCTTGATTTAGTGAGCCACACTGAGTGCGTGTTCGCAAGCATCATGTCGTGCACATAAATACATACAATTCTTGTCAATGAAAACTAAATGCTAGGAGAAGGGTGTTTATGGAGCTGTTTCCAGTTCCTTCCCTACCAAGAGGTCTAGAGAGGGGGCGGGGACTGAAAACCCCAGGCCCATTCTGAGGCCACTCAGGGCCCACCCCAGTCACCGCCTTGGCAGCCCCTCGGGTAGGTAGGTGGGGGCTCGCTGTGGAGACAGAGGCCACTCATCACTCGGGGAATGCCAAGTTTTCAGCCGCTCGCTGGGGCCCGAGCAAAGGCCGCGTCTGTATTTTCAGTATACCCCGTCAGGCTTTTCTGCAACGCCCCCTGAGATGCCTGGGCTGTGAGCTGCGGGCCCTACCTGGTTATCACGCACGGGGCACACGCGTGTCTGGGCGCCTGCCCCATCCCCTCCCAGGAGTGAACATTCCAGCTCCCGGATCAACACCACGCCTGAGGTTCCCTTCGACCCCCCATGATCCTGGTCCCAAATGGTGCCATTAGTCAGCGGGGCCCGCAGAATCAATACTGAGAGCCCTCGCGAGATCCTGGGCAGGGCCTGCTCTCTTCCCTCCCGTGAATGAGGAACAGCCACCGGGGCTGTCGAGTCACAGACGAGTCCCATCGGCGAGGCACAAGCCGTGTGCCCAAGTAACTTAAAGAAGGCGCGCGTTCCTCCACCCCGCCCTCGGCTGGTCCCTGGCTGGCCTGGCAGAATCGCCTCCAGTGGCACCGCTGCGGGTGAGCTGCCTGCCCCCTCCCTCTCTGGTCACGCTGCCGGGTTCCAATCAGGGAGGAGGGGGGGCGGAGACGGAGAGGACAGCTCCCAGCAGGAGGCGGTGGCTCCTGCGGCCTTGTCTGTGGGAAGGCCAGCGCTCCCCGACCCAGCAGCTGGCCCGGGAATGAACCCAGCCCGCCTGCCCAAGCCCCATGTTCTTTCTCTCGGACAGACTGGACACGGTGTTGCGGGCCCCTGATCTGAGGGCTTTGTCCCTATAAAGTCTGGCTGGGACAGTCTGCCTGGCCCTGTCCTGCTGCTATCCCAGAGCTTGCTCCTTCCCTCGCTGGGGACGTGACACTTCAACTGTCGCCTCGACGCGGGAGACCTCCGAAGGCCCCTCCTGCTCTGACAGGCCAGGACGTCTGTCCCCCAGACCACGCACACCAGGACTGCAGGCTGACGCTACACACCCTGTAGAGGACACTCAGCCCCGACGCCCATTGGAGCATCCTACCATCCTACCCGCACCAGCATCTAGAATGTTCCAGGGTCAGGGTGGTTTGGGTGGCCCTCAGGACAAGCCCGAAGCCCTGTGGGACACTGCTTGTGGGAACACTGTGTTGTCTCCCCTCCCCTGGACTCAGGGTCTCAGGGACCGCCCCCCTTGCCCTCCAGGTCACTCTCAGAAGAGACCCCACCGCTCACACCAGAGGCTGGGCTGGCACCGAGCCGGGCTGGGGTCCGAGCCTTGCATCTGAGGCTGTCCCCTAGGTACCCCCGAGGCTGCCCACTTGGACTCGCTGTGGAGACCAGGCCGAACAATGCCCATGGGAATGTTTTGTCCCAGGAGCCCCCTCTGTGAACTTGGGGGTTATTGTTCAAATGTTCCCAAACAGCAAAAGGACTCAAAAGGAGCATATTGTTCCTCTCGCTCAGAACAGCTGGGCCAAAGCCGGGAATTCAATTACACTCTGCACGCATATTGAGGGGCAGATGAAAACCTAATTTATTTCAGCGGCTCATGTGGTTTCTGTAAGGTCCTCCTTGGCGCCAGGGGAGGAAATATAATAATAACCACTCGTATTTGCAGAGCTCCACAGTTAACAAAAGGCTTTTGCCACCAGCTGGGTGCGCGTCCCCGGCAGCCTGGGCACAGCCTTGGAAGGCCGCTCTACCGCTGAGGGCAGGAGGAGGAGGAAGTGACTTGCCCAAGGTCAGCAGGCCAGGGCTTCAGCCATGGCTGCCGGTCCCTGGTCCCAAGGACAGGAAGAGGCAGCCCTGCTGGGTCTTCAGGGCCTGCAGAGATGTGTAAGGACAAAGCCGATGCCACCGTGTGGCCTTCCTTGGACAGGGCCTCCCTGCAGGCTTCATCCGTGCCCCATGCCCAGGTCATCGTCTGCCCCAGCCCCTGCTACCCGTCCTCACCGCCCTGGCTGGCTCCTGTCACTTCCCCAGGCTCCCGGAGGGGCTGCCTAGGCATCGGCCATGGCCGTGGTTAACGCGGTCTGCTTTACAGCCTCTCGCCACGTGGCCCAGCAGAGCAGTAAGATTCCCAAGGAAAGCTCAGGGATGAGCCGTGTGTTCTAGAGCAGCTGTGGAGGCCCGGGTGCCAGGCCTGTCCCAGGAGCTGGTTCAAGCCCCTGTTCACTTGGAGTCACCGGCCGGGAGGCCTCGGGACTGTGTCTCAGGACCTTGCAGAGCTGAGCCGAGCAGGGCTCTGGAAGGGGCTGCCCAGAACCTGGGGGAGGAGCAGGAGGGCACCGTGTGGCCCAGCTGGGGCAGGCGCAGGGTGAGGGCAGAGCCTCTGTGTGGCGGCCCTGTGGCGCCAAATCCCACCTGCTGCCACCTGCTCTGGAACAGCCCGCGTGTGCGATGGGCGCTCAGACTGCGGGCAGGCCTGGGTTTCCGCCATCAGCCCCCGAAGAGCGACTCGTCAATCCTGCCCCCTGCTTATTTGGCACCTCTGGGTGCCGTGTGCCTGGCTGTGCCCTGGCTCAACTGCAGGTGGGGCGCCTAGGCCCCCCCAGGAAGCCATGAGCTGGCCTCACAGTCGGGGACACCCCAGGACGATCGGGGGCAGTGGGAAGGAGTCGGTCTCCTCTCACCCACCACGCTCCTGGGGCCCTGCCGTGCCGCGGGTCACGTGCGAGGCTGCTGGGCTGAGGACCTGAAGGCAGACGGACACCTGGGGTCACCCTGGGTCACCCGCTGGCTTCAGCAGACGTGCCGACTGAGCTCTGCGTGTCGTGGTGATTTTTACATTACAGTAACTAATTGGACCAATTTGTATTGAGCAGAAATTGTCCTTTGATGAATCCCCTTGTTGAAATTAAAATTCCAGATTGATCCAGAGGAAGCACGCGAATGGCCGGCTTTCAGAGGAAATGGGAGCGGCCCGGGTAATTGAGAGCTGTCCCTGTGAGGAGTCGCCGGCCCTGATTCGAATCACGATGAAAGTGACTCAGTTAGAGACGCTCACGCCTCACTGCCCACCGAGCAAACGCGGCCGTGCGCCACAGGACGGGCCGTCGCCTGAAGGACGCGTGCGCTGTGAGGCCCAGGGCAAGGCCCTGCAGCATCAGCCCGGTCTCCAGAGAAGGGGTGGCCTGAGGGTCACCAGGTCCACCCCGTGCCACACCGTCCCCTCGCGAGCCAGCTCTTGCTGCAGGCAAGCTGAGGGCCTAGGGAAGGAACCCGGCTCTCCCACACCCTTCGGGCCTCCACGGGGACCCCTCAACAAAGACGGGGACCAGAGACGCACAGCAGAGCTTGTCCACGTGCTCGTCACGTGCCCACGCGGGGTGCCCAGGGAGCGAGGTGTCCTCAGGAGGCCGGGACTCCAGCTTACACCGCATCCTCAGCAGAGAGCAGGGCCTCGTCAGTGACAGCAGAGGAGGAGCACAGGGTCTCCAGGGACAGACCTCAGGGAAGACACGCAACGGGCAGGCAAAGAGCAGGGGACACGGCGCCGGCACGTTCCCCGGAGTCCCTGGCCGATAAGGCCCGAAGTCACCGCCAGCGATCAGCCTTTGTTCTTCCTGGTGGAGAGGAGGAGGGACGGCGTCGTAATTTACTTTCTGTTAGGTGTGTAAGGGGAGGGCAGAGAGCTTATCTCGTATCCGCGTCCTCTCAGTTCCCTTCAGCTCTAAATGATCCTTCTACCAAAATGGCTTTGTGGTTTTTTTTTTTTTTTTTTTTTGCTATAGGACATGTGTGCTCTCCAGAGACGGAGAGAGGGAAAGTAAGAAATCACCCTTCAGGGGGCATGGCCACGCCACAATGCCTGGGTCTGGAGCTCGAGCCGTGCACTGGGCCACGTGGGGCCCGTCCAGTGCAGGCTGGACGCTCTGGCTGAGGCCCGGAGAGACAGCCCGCAGGAGACGTGGCCGGGAGCCTGGCCCTGGGGGAGCCGGTCACAAACCCTCCTGCAGGGGCTGAGCTGCGACCCCGCCCTGTGTCAAGGCCCTCACGTAGCACCGCAGGAAGTGGCTGTCTTCGAGGCCTTGCAGAGGGGCGAGGGTGCAGCGAGGCCGTGAGGGTGAGCCCGGGTCCAGCCTGACGCTGTGTGAGGACGCAGGGACCAGCGACCCACCGAGGGAAGGGGGCTCAGAGGAGTCGGCCCTGCCGATACCTTGGCCTCAGACTTCCGGCTCGGGCCTCTGCTGTTTGTGCCACCCGGCTAGCGGCACCTCGTCACAGCTGTCAGGTGTGCCACCTCACAGGTCCAGAGCCAGGATGTGCAGCTCCCCAGGGAGTGCCCCTGGAGCGTCCCCTAGCACCCCCCCGCAGGTGCCCGGTGCTCTCCAGGCCCACCCAGTGCTACGCTGACCCAGCTCCGCCTCCCGGGCAGCCTAAGTCCAGGTGATGGCGGTCAGGTGCTCCCTGGCTGCGGGCTGCGGGCTGCGGGCTGCGGGAGGAGGCCTGCCCTCGGTGGGAGTGGGACGGCCAGCTCCCTCTGAGCACACCCCCGGCCACAGGCAGCTTCTCTCCGCCCCTCTTCAGACCCCGCCAAACCATAGAAGACTCGTTTATTTGAAGTTGGCCCAGGAATTTCCGGGACTGAGGCTGATGTCTGGTCGCACCCCGCAGTGACTGCCCACGGAGCCGTGGGGCTGCGTGGCCCCCGGTAGTGCCTATTTAGAGCACACTAAGGAAACTGCAGTCCGTAACAGCCACGCCCGCCGCGAGGCCGAGGCCGGTACCTACTGGTCCTGCTGACCACCAGACCCGGCCTGGCGCTCTGCTCCTTCCACTGGCTCTTCCGGCAGCCTTGAATGAGACGCTCCCAGCCCCATTTTACAGACGAGGTGGGACCCCCGCAAGGTCCGAGTGAATGACCCGCTTGAGGCCAAGGCGAGTGAGCTGCACGCAGCGCGGAGGCTGGCGGCGGACTGCGGCCCACGCTTCCTCACGGCATCACTACGGCTGACTCCCTGCCCACCAGCCGGCCCTGGGGTTGAATGCCAAAATCCAAACAGTTCAGCCATCTGCTCCTTAATCTGCTGTCTCCAGTTCCAGAACTCCCTGCTCCTGTTCCCAGGGCGTCAGGAAGAACTTACCACGTCCCGACCACCAGCTCTCCTGCCTACAGACCCCAGGACACGGCCTGTGCCGTGGTGACCAGCCCTGCCCGAGGACACTGAGCCTACAGACCCCAGGACACCCCCCGAGGGGACTGGGCCTACAGACCCCAGGACACCCCCCGAGGGGACTGGGCCTACAGACCCCAGGACACCCCCCGAGGGGACTGGGCCTACAGATCCCAGGACATCCCCCGAGGGGACTGGGCCTACAGACCCCAGGACATCCCCCGAGGGGACTGGGCCTACAGACCCAGGACAACCCCCAAGTGGCTTGGGCCTTCATGGTCATGAGTGACAGAAAGTACAAGAGCAGACGGATTGGATGGGAGCAAGTCCCAGACTCAGAGGGCCGCCAAGCAGGTGCACCCCGGGGAGGCAGCTCTGGGCCTCCAGGGCAGGCTAGGCCATCCTGCCATCAGTCCTCCCCTCGTCCTGTGGTCAGCGCCCGCCTCCCACACACTGGTATCCTCCCCCAGGCTGGAAGCCAGGGCGGGGGCACAAAGGCCTCCCCTCATCGCAGACGCACGGGACCAGGGCTCGCTCGGTGTGCCCTTATCACTGAGTGACTACGGCCCTGTCTTCTACCAGGACCCCTTGACCAAGCCTAGGCCTCCTCCCTCTCCTACCCTCTGTGCTGGGGTTCTCCAAGGCCACAGAACCAGTGTATGTACACACGTGCACACTTGTGCACCCCACTCCCGTACGTGGCCGGCTTATCTGTCGCTCACATGAGCACAGAGGCCGAGGAGCTGCCCTGTGCAAGCTGGAGACTGGGGACAGCCGGGTGTAAGCCCCGTCTGAGGGCAGAAGGCCGAGGTCCCAGCCAGCGCGGCCGGCGGGGACGGCGGGGCCTCCCTTGGCCATCTTTCCCGCACGCTCCACTTGGCCGGACCATGTCCGTGGCCCGGGAAGGGCGTCCACCCGACTCAGGACTGACGCAATCTCCGTCTTCCTCAGCAGCCCGGCACAGCCGGGAGGGCCCATCCAGACGTCCGCGCACCCCGAGGCCAGGTCGGCTGACCCGTGCTCAACCCCCAGGGTCCTGCCCAGCGGGGGCCGAGAAACACGCTTTCTCCTCACGGGTCTGGAGACTGGATGCCCGAGCTCGGGTGTCGCCAGGTTCAGGGTCTGACGGGCCCCGTCACAGAGAGGGCTCCGAGCCATGCGCCCGGCACTGCGGCCACGGCGCTCGTGACCCCGAGGGCTCCTCGGGCAGCCCCCGTCGGCAGGGGTGCTGCTGGGCGGGCGTGCGTCCTCTCGTGTTTTGCTTTTGTTTGTTTGGGTGCTGATGTCGCTCCTACTCTTTCATACTGAAGTGACTATCTTTATGGTGAAGACACATTATTATCAGGAGACGCGACCCGTTTGCTGCCGAGGCGGCCGTTAGTCCTGGGCCGGCGGCGCTGGGCTTGGACGTGGGGCCCCTCTGCAGCTGCGGTCTCGGGTGTAGTTGGACCCCCTCACCTGGCGTGTGGGGATCCGGGGCGGGGGCAGACCAGAGACGCAGGTCAGCCCAAGCCTGACGCTCACCCTCCCTCACATGCCCTTGGGCCTCAGGACTCGGCTGGACCTCGGAAGCCCGGCGGCGTGTGCCGTGGTGACCAGCCCTGCCCGGGCACCTCTCAGAGGCTGGCTGCCAGGCAGTCGGCACCCGGACGCTGAGGCCACGGCCCTGACCCGACTCCGGGGTCCCCCGGGGCTGGCAATGCTGTGACCAGGGCGCCTCAGCTCTGCCCCACAGAACACAGCGGCTCTCCTTGGGGGGCACCTAGAAGGGCCTCAGGTGTCTACACTGCCCAGGGAGCCCCGGGCACCACAGGGTCCTCTGTCTCCAGGAACCGGCGCCATAGCTGGGACACTCCTACCCGTGAGGGGTTCAGGTGAACAATTCCGGGGCCCTTGCAGGCCAAGGCTCACCCTGATGGAGGTGCCCCAGGTGGGCCCCAAGGAAAGCTGGGGTCATGGTGGGGACAGAGACTGCTGCCGCGTCCCTCCTCTCCCACGGGGCTCGTTTCTGGCAGCCCCGCTCGGTCTCTGCCACTTGTCCCCACGGTTAGGGTGTGATTGACTGACTGATAAAATATAAAACACTCCAAACTACATTGGCGGTAGCCCCAGGGCATAAAACGCCTCAAAAACTCCCTTTCTCTAACAAGGTATATTTTAACTTATTGCCTCCGAAGCGCATTCTGGAAATGGCATTCGCAGTGGAAAGGGTCGTTTGTCTTCAAGGCGGGTAAAGAGGGAGACGTTTGACCATGACGGCGAAGAAATGCCGCTTCCCACCCCACGCGCCGTCTTTCCAAGGGGCTCCTGCTCCCCCGCCCCTCCCGTGCAGGGACATTCCCACAGGCTGCGCTCCGCTGTGATCAGCGTTGTCACCCACTCTGTCACCCCAGCGAGAGGCCGCCACTCCCTCACCAGACGATGTGCTTCTGAGCACGTGCTGAGCACCCCGCACCTGCAGGCAGCAGGTCCTGCAGGGGCCCAGCCCTCAGAGATGCTGGCGCAGGGTGACCAGACCCTCACGAGGCCAGGGCAGAGGGCAGCCCTCGCTCGGAGACACGTCACCTAATGCGCTTTTCTCCTCTACGCTTCACTGGTCTTAGGAAAAAGTTAAACAACATTTTTAGGGCACTTGTAGGTGCTCAAGCAGACTGATGGCAGGTGTGGAGAGCTCCCCACACCTGCCCACGCACGCACGGCCTCCCCGTGATGGCCACCTCGGCGGGGTGCCACGTTTGGGACAGCCACGAATGACCCGGAGTCTGCAGTCTCCGCCAGGGCTCCCTCGGTGTGGCAGTGCCGCCGTTCCTGACGGTGTAGGCGGCGTGTGCTCGGTACCCCGGGGGCCACCAGGGCAGTCCGCCGCCCTCGAGCCTCTGGGCTCCTCCTCCCTCTCCCTGCTCCGGCACCTCGGCTCCTTTTCCAGATGGCTTGCCCTTGCACTCACCGGCTGGCGTGCCTCGGGCTGGCTCCTTCACTCTTCAGTGCACCCGGGGCCCTCCAGGCCTGTCTGTGGCTTGGTAGCGCTTGTCTTCATTTTTTTTTTTTTTTAAAGTTTTTGCCATAGGGCGTGTACGCTCACCAGAGAGAGACAGTGAGAGCAAAAGTGACAAATCCTCCCCCAGAGGGCATGGCCACATTGTCATCCCTTGTCCATTCTCCTTCTGGGATTTTGGGCACTCATACACACACACCTAGTGTGATTTCCAAGCCACTGGATCCAGGACTCAAACTGCAGTTGGCCATGTGGGAGTCCAGTGCCTTAGCCCCCATGCCACCTGTTGGTCCCATAGCGCTTTTCCTTTAGTGCCGAATAGTATTCCATTGTCTGGTTGAGCTCCAGCTCATTTACCCACTCATCCACGGAAGGATGCCTTGCTTCTGGGTCTTGGTGACTGAAAACACGGTTACTATAAACATCTGTGTGCAGACGGCCACGCGGACACAGTTTCCCACCAACTGGGTAAGACGCCTTGGAGTGCTCCCTGAACCGTGAGGTCAGAGTCGGCATCGCTCTGCAAGAAGCTCCCGCACGGAAGACAGTGGCACCCCACCAGCCACGTGACAGCATTTCTGTTGCTCCACGTCCTCACCAGCATTTGGTGACGTCGGTGCCCCGGGTCATAGCTGTGGCGTGCTTCACTTGTCCTCCCGTCAGGAGCCGGTAACTCCCAGCCAGTGGTTGGCCTCTGGCCCGAGCGGCTGGTCTGTTAAGCTTGTCGTGATGAGACTGCCACAGCGGGGGCGTGAGCCCAGAGGCGGTCTCAGTCCAGCCTGGGGTCCCTGCCGGGGCTTCCGGAGGGGCAAGGCCTGAGCATGTGAGCGTGGAGGGTAAGTGGGGCCGGCCTCTGCTTTCATTCCTGTCCGACTCACCGACACTCGCCCCGCAGCCCGCGCTGCATCCAGCACCGAAGGCCCCTAAACCATGCCGCGCCCCAGGCCTCCGCTCACGCCGCCTCCGTGCCCCTAAACCACGCCACGCCCCAGGCCTCTGCTCATGCTGACTCCGTGACCCTAAACCACACCGCGCCCCAGGCCTCCACTTATGCCGCCTCCGTGACCCTAAACCACGCCACGCCCCAGACCTCCGCTCACGCCGCCTCCATGCTCCTAAACCACGCCGCGTCCCAGGCCTCCGCTCACACCGCCTCTGTGCCCCTAAACCACGCCGCGTCCCAGGCCTCCGCTCACGCCACCTCCATGCCGCAGACGACTCGGCTAGCCCGCCTGGACATCTCTGTCTCAGTGAATGAATCTCCTCGGGAAGCTGCCAAGGCCGCTGTGCCGGAAACCGGCTCTGACGCCTGTCACCCTGCAAGCCGCAGTGGGCGTGTGTTCGGGCCACTCCTACCGCGACCTCTCTGTATCTCCCGGGCCTGCTTTAACTGTGGGTCTCTGCTCGCTCACTGGGGCCACTGCAGAACCTCCTAAGTGGCCCCCTCACCCTATACCCTGCGCTGCCGGCGGAGTAACCCTCCCAGAGGATGAGACCACCCTCAGGCGCCCCTTCGGGTTTGTGGCCAGGTCCCAGCTCTGACCACCACCTCACCTGCAGCCCTCACCGGCCATGGGCCACCCTCCCCCATCCAAACCCACAGAACGGGACCTTTCAGGTTGTCCCTGTGTTCCAGGCCTCTGTAGCCCTGCCCATCTGCTCCCTTCCAAGGATACTCCCCTGCCTCGTCCCCGAGATGCCCTGCCCTTTGCAGATGCCACCGGCTCCGCTGGGGCAGGAGCAGGGAGGGCCCCGGCCCCTTCTTTGCCAGGGAAAGGGCACCTGTGTCATCTAACCATGGCCTGGCCACTGGTGCCGTGGGGTCTGGTCGCCACACTGCCCTTAGGCTTTTCTTAAATGTACTGTCTTTCCCTTAGTCTGCATTTTTGTCTGTTTAAAAAATTGGGGTCCAGCAGGTGGCATGGTCGTTAAGGATGCTGGACTCCCACATGGCCCACTGCAGTTCAAGTCCCGGACCTGCCTGCTCGCTCTCTTACTTTCTGTCTCTCTTTCTCCTCTCGGGTAAGCAAGTGTGCCCTCTGGCAAACCGAATAGTGACGATGATGGAGAGTGAAATAGACAACTCTTCTTAGGAAAACATGATTGGAACTATGCGGAAACATTAGTACTTGAAATGCTGACCCTGGAGAGCAGGTATTTCATATCCCAAACAAGAGTATTCCCAGTTACCCACACAGGGACACGAAGAGGGAAACGCGTAATTTACTTACTTTATTAAGGAGCTTCTCATTAAAGTCCTTAAAAACTACAGAAGTTATCATTTTGAGACAGATCTTTAAGATCTGACAAGCAATCCTAACCAGGAGGGAAGGGTCACACCGCCCATACACACGTTTGTGTACCTATAACGTAACATAGGAGACACGTGCAGCGTGTAAATGGTACTGGTGGGTTTGCTCTGCCAGTGAACTGTTTGGACTTCCTGAGTTGTGGGAGAAGCTGCTGTCTGCCTATGAGATGTCTATTTTCCTGTTCTTCCTTACAAATGGCCGTGCCTGGGAGACGCGACGTGCTCTCGAGTGACGTCCTTCCCGACTCCCTGTGCCGTCAGGGGTGACCTTGTGGTCAGTGAAGGGATGGGCGCATCGGGGATTCCAGCAAGCCGCTTTGTCCTGTTACTTTTCTTTCTTGTCCCTATTGGAATGTAAGTGAGGTGGCTAGAGCCAGAGCCACCACCTTGAGGCCTAGAGTAAACTCTCTGAGCTGCAGAAGCAGTGTCACCCCAGCCATCTGTGGACACCTCACTGGGGAGAGCAGTAAAGCCCCTTCAGGTGAATCACCACTCATTACTCAGCTGGGCAGAAACGCCTTCACAGTTGCCTTGTTGACTCAGGCTGCTGCCACCACCACCGCCACCGCCACCGCCACCGTCACCGAGTACCATGGAAGGAGCAGTTGAACAGCAGGGATTTATTTCTCACGGCTCCGGAGGCTGAAGTCCAGGACCCAGGTCTGGGAGCACTTGCTTCTGGTGTGGCCCCTCCTGCTCTGGGGACGGCCACCTCCTCACTGCGCCCTCACACAGCCACGAGGGACTTTGGTGTCTCCCGTAGGGGCATGACCCCACGGTGAGGCCCCGCCCTCCTGACCCAGAGAGCCCTGGTCCCCTCCCACAGGCCCCGTGTCCACAGGTCACCCCTTCCGGCTAGGGCTTCCGTGTGAGATGTGAGGGTCAGACGTGTCCCTGTAACGCCAGTGCACGGGCGCCCGCCGGCCTGTCCTGGAGATGCCAGGGCGGCCCTCTGCTCGCCGCACACTCGGGCGAAGCGCAGACGCTGAGCGTCGTGGAAACGCAAATGCGCTGCCGCATGGAGCCTTAGGACCTCAGCTGCCTGCACCCTGCTGTACTCGGTCCCGGAACCCCAGCGAGGCGGCAGTTTACTGTTAGGGCAGTGTCGAGTACGAGGTCTCGCTCCAGGTCACACGGTCACCAGCGAGCCCTGGGGAGAGCTGCAGGCTCTGTGCTGGCCTGCCACGCGTCGTCTCCGAGGGGTGGGAGTGCTGGGACGAGGGACGCTGCTGTCCTGGAAGTACACAGCCCGTGGGCGGAGGTGGAGGGCCACTCCCCGACCTACGCTGGAGGGGAGGTTTGAACACGGAGGGGCCGCACAGAGGCAGGTGCGGGCCATGCGTCCCCTCGGCCTCCGCCCTGGGCCCTCTCTGGGAGGAAGGTGGGCTCTCTGTGGCCTTGCTCCCCCACTCCGTGTGAGGCCGCACCCCGTGCTGGGGACGCACTGTGGGACCTGGCTCACCCCCGCCCGGGGTCCGGCCTGCGTCCAGCGTGTCCTTCCTGGCCCGCGAAGCCGTGGGGAGTCCTGTGCCCGCTGTAGTTCCCATCCTGTGCTAGGACGTTGATGTCACGGCTGTCACAGAGCTGCAGAAGTGAGTGAAGGCTTCCCAGCGTAGAAATGAGGTAAATAGATGACCCGCACGGAGCAGGGCTGCTGCGGCCGTCTTCATCACGGTGTGACGCTCACAGGAAGGCTCGCTCCAGTCGCCCTGCTGTACCCCACAGACCCCGACTCCGCCCCGGGAGGCCCAGGCCGCACTGCCGGAGGCTGCGAGGCTGACCGCCGAGTACACTTCCTCAAGCTGCCCGGCAACTCCGAGGACATCTGCAAGGCCAGCCCGGGGTGGCAGGACCCCAGAGGACGGGACACCTCTGCGGGAAGGGATTTCCATGGCTTCTCCAGGGATGGTGCCCCTGAGCGGAAGGCTGGGCGAGTGTAGCTAGCTGAAACCCCTCCCTCAGCCTGAAACCGGTAGCCGTTCCTCACTCCCAGAAGCCGTGAGTGTCCCTGTGTGTGGTCAGAAGGACCTCGCGGATGTCACCGAGCTGGTGGTCGGAGATAAGGATGAGCAGTTCTCCGCGTGGCGCTAACTGCAATCGCGGCAACCTCAGGAGGAGGCGGAGGAGTTGACACAGAGGGTGGTGTGACAAGGAGAGCAGAGGCAGGGCGCTGTGACACACCCAGGAGCCCCGCAGCGGGACGCAGGAAGGACCTGACTTGGGCCTAGGGGGAGCCGGACCTGCCCACACCTTCACCTCAGGCTCCTGTCCTCCCCCAGAACGTGCGAGAATGTGCTTCTGTGGTTTCAAGCCACGTGGCGGGGGATCCGTTAACGCCGCCCGCGGACGCTGACTGGGAGTGGATGAGGAGGTCGAGGGAGCGTGCGTGATTCGGCGCCCACCTACTGGCCCGGCTCCGAGGACGAGGCGGTGACAGCACACAGCCAGGGCAGGCACTGCGTGTTCCGAGCATGGGCCCTGCTACAGGAGGACGCTGGGCGCTGCCTGCCCTCGGCTGTCCCTGGGGCTGCCAGTGACCACGCGTGGCTGCAGCTCCAGAGTCTGCCGACCCCCTCCGCCAGGGCTCCTCACTGGACACGCCTGCTGGCCTGGCCCAGACTTTCCAGGACTCCCTGGCCCAGTACTCCTCCCTGCCGCCTGCCCTGCCCTGTCCCTGCGCAGGCACCTGGTGGTCTGCGGCTCAGCTCCCCTCCGCCCTTCCCGGGGTCGTTCCCGGCACTGCCCTTGCCCTTGCAGCCCCACCTTGGTGTCTGCGTCCTAGAAGACCCAACAAAACACGACCTTCCGCACAGCAGGGGGAGGGCTGCGAGGGCCTCTGGGCGTCCTAGCTGAGTTAGGGCCTCGGGGCTGTCCAGAACCTGGCGAAGACTAGGGTGTTCTCCCCGGAGGTAAGCACATGGACACACATGTGCACACAACACACGTGCACATGAACACACATTCATACACGCAGGCCGCCTGAGAGCTGGCCAGAGTTCAGTGCCCAGAGCCCCAGCCAGGGAGCTGCAGCTGCGAGAGATGGTCGTCAGCCTGGGCTGGAGGGTGGGGCGATGGCCGAGGACCGGGAGGGAAGGGGCGGTGGGCGGCTCCGAGGCGGGCAGTGCAGCAGGTGAGACCAGGAAGCACCAGGGCAGGGAGGGGAAGGAGAGGCCTGGCTGGTGCACTGGCGCTGCCCTGAGCTCCCCATGCCTGTGCGTGCACGTGTAAGTGTGTGAGAGAGCACGTGTCTATGTACGTGTGCACATGGTGCCTGTGTGCCTGCGTGCGTGTGTCTGTGTGTGCGCTAGTGCACATGTGCGTGTCTGTGTGTGATGGGGGCTAGGAGAGGCACGCTCCCGAAGTGCACGGTGTGGAGGACAGGCAAACTCAGGGAGCGGTTGCCACCAGCATCCAAGGGCGTGGGTGTGACAGGGAAGGCCCGGGCTTCGTGCCCTGGCACTGGGGCTTCAGGATCTTCTCCGTCCCCCGGGTGGGACTCGAGACGCCTGCTCGTATTCCCAGGGGTCGAGACACCACCCTAGCTTAGCACTGGCCATCGTTCCTCGAGGCCAGCCCTGGGCTGACCATCTCGGGGCCCAGCGCGGGGTGGGACTTGGCTTGGGCCTATGGGCCTCCGTGGGCAGGGCGGAGGTGCTGGGCAGGGCAGCGGCTCTTCGTGCTGGACCTTTGACTCCAGGAGGAGCAAGAGGTGCCGGAGACAGGGCAGTAGCTGGGTCTGGACCTGGGGCTGGGCAGGTGGCAGGAAGAAGAGGCCCAGGCACTGGCCCATGCAGGAGGACTTGGGAGATCCTAGCTGTGAGACGAGAGCCTAGAAAACACCTTTGCCGACGAAAGCCCCAAAGCCGACACCAGCTCTCCTGGTGTTTTAAAGCAGAGTGTGAATCACATCCTGGGGCGCTTGAGGGCCGCGGACAGCAGGCTGCGGGTCTGCCTCCACGACTCGGCATCCGGTGAGCACGCATGTCGCCGTGGGGGCTGGGCTCACCCCTCACTGCTCCCTCCTCTGTCCGCCCATCTGCCCTGCTGACCCACCTGCTCACCTCTCATCTTCGGCACACGCCACCCAGGTGTCACTCCTTCCCTTCACCTTCGCCCAGAGCCAGGAGTCCCGCCAGGGTGAGTGAGCTGAGGATGGCCGACATCTTGCTGAGTGGCAGCCCAGAGACTCCTGCTCACTGCCAGAAGCCAGCCTCGGGGCAGCAGGGAGCGTCCTGTCCCAGGGATCTGGGGCTGCAGGTCGGGGAGGGTGTGGGAGGTGGCCCAGAGTGAGCGGGTGGTGGGCGTGGAGACGCAGGCTGGGAAGCGCAGTTGCCAACACCAGGGCCATGGCCGACGGACAGAGGGACCGGGACAGAGGAGCTGGGATGCTGGACGGTCCCGGCGTGCGTATGAGATTTGGCCTTTTGAGAGTAACCACGTGCGTTAGGCCATCAAGGACAAACGTCCCTGTGTGCTGCAGGGAGGGCAGTGGGCGGGGCAGGTGGGTGTGACATGTGTCCACTCACCTGTGTGCCTCTGTCACACCTCCCACTGGCAGGTGTCAGGCTGGACGTGGGGCCACAGGAGCAGATGGGACCTGGCTTGGTTCTGGGGAAAGAATACGGAAAAATTGCCAGAAGGGCGACTCAGAGCGGCAATGGCGATGACTTTGGGGTGGCTGGTGTAGGAGGCCCAATCCTGCCTCTTTCTTGGTTCCACGACATTTCCAGGTAAGCAAGCATCGTATGGCCAGGCAGTGCTGATCGATACTGTTTCACTGTGGCCCGTGAAGACGTGCTGCTTGGGCTTCAGCGCCCTGTCCAGGGACTCTGCATCAGTCCACGCTGATGCCAGCCCCGGGGAGCGCGGCACCTCGAAAGGCGACCGTGCCACTGCGCGGCCACCCGGCATGAGCCAGTAGGCCTTGTACTGTGTCATGCGGAGCAAGGACGGGTCAGGGTGGCGGGGCTCCGCTGTCCTGCAGTGGGCCACCGGCAGGGCCACTCACAAACAGAAAGCTGAAAGCCTTGGGCATCTGGCCACTACCCACAGGCTTGCTGAGTGCCCACAGGCCCCACACGTGTGCCAGACTCCAGCACTCGGGGGAAACCGGACCTCCAGTGTGTGGGGTGCCGTCTGCAGAGGGTGACTGGCCAGAGGACTGGGGTCGGCGGCTCTGAAGCCCCACTAGGGAGGCATCCAAACCAAGAGAAATCGAGCAAAGTGTCTCTGGGAAGGGAGGTCTGAGCTCAGATGTGAAGGCTAACGGGGAGCTAGAGTGTAGTACGGGCCTGGGGAGACAGCGGGCGCCTCCCTCCCAGCGTAGGAGCGGCAGGTGTGCAGGCCCGGGAGCCCTGGGTGGGCGGGCAGCAGGTCGGGCATGAGTGAGAGGCCAGGCCATGAGCGGGGCAGGCAGCCTGGAGGCCCCGTCTGCCGCTGTGGGGCTTGCACTGTGTCCTGGAAGGACACGTTTCTGACTTCTTTCTATGCCACCATGCTGCCCTGCCCTGGGAGAGTCCCGTCTGCAATGTCGATCTCGCTGTGACACACACTTTGGTCTACTGACCGACGCCTGACCTGCATGACACCACCCGATAAATAACAAGGCCTCATCATCTGCATCCAGGCTGCATTCGGACAGCCTCTGTTTCCACAAAATGTGAAAAGTCCACAGTAGGTCAGTTTAAACTGCACACGAGTCAGAGCATTTTAACTTATTTAAAAAATGACTCAGACATTTTATGGATATCTATTACTTAATTTCTCATAACGTAACTTTAAGTTCTCAAATTACCTGAAAAGTTTGTTTATAAACATCCACTTTACACTCAGTTTATTTAAAACCAGTATGTCTTGTCACTTGTGAAGACCAAGGCACCAGAGAAGGGTGGTTACTTGTTTTCATAGAGGTGCACGTTAGTCACCTGAAATTGTCAACACAGAAGGTGTGACTGTTTTTATCAAGTTAACGAGATTAAGACAAATACAACATTTTCTGATCAGTAAAACCCAAGCGAACAATTTTGACAGGATCTCCATTTTTATTTTACCTATAAACTAGCTTATTTACCAGAGATTTACATAAGTCATATGAACTTGAAAGCAGTTGGATTAACTTGTATGAACACTCATATTTATCTATAAACCAAACTGAGTGGCATTCCTTCAGGACTTCACCACGGAGACACAACTTACACCACGTATGGATGTGCAAATACATACAAGCACGTGCAAGAGAAATCTAAACACTCGTGGAAATGTGCCTTATGGAGAAAACCAGGCATAAACTGCAACATTTTTGCACAAAAATATATTCACATTTTAATTTCATTCTTCTAGAACCCCTGAAATGATCCTTGTACATAAACACAAACAGAAGATCATACAGTTTTTCATAGCACTTCATTTTTTTAAAAAATATTTTTACCTATATTTTTCCCTTGTTCAATTTTCAATGAGTTTTGGAATTAACTCTGAGATGTTTACAATGCAAAAAACAACAAGGCCCTTGCTTTTGATAGAAAGTGGATGAATATGGAAGATTTACTGATGAGTGAAGCAAGTCAGGTTATGAAAGAGAGACATTGTATGTCTCCAGTTAATATATAGGACTGTCTGTTCTGTATGGTGGAAACTGAAAGATTAGAGGATATAGAGGCATGAAAAATGGTTACAGATACTGGAGACAGCGTGGGAAGAGGGTGGGAGAAGGGGGAGTGTGTGAAGAAAGATATTAAGGAGAAAAATAGAGAGGCAGACATTTATAGGACACAGAAGTGGATTATTATATGCTGATGATAACCTGTATAGTATTCCCCAACTGGACTGGTATGAAGTGTGTTCATGCTGGGAGAATTCATTTTACAAGCTAAGTGATGTACGGTGGTTGAATGTATAAAATAAAATTAAAAAAAAGAAAAAGAAGTTTAAAAGAGCCAATCAATTTAATCTATTGCAACTTCTCATTAGGAAGGTACAAACATCAGCAAATGACATTTTATGCAAATTTGAAATAAATAAGCTTTGTTTTTAAAAGGAAAATAAAAAGCACTGCTGGACATGAATCAGAAGCACGAAATTTGTGAGCTGCCTTGAATCTTCCTCCCTTCTCTTAAAACACAAGTGAGCAAAAAACCAACAGATTCAAAGTAGGCAGAAGGAAGGTGGAAAAATAAAGGAAGTTTGGCATTTACCGGCAACGGCGTGAGTGAGTCACAGAATCAGGACTGCACGGCGAGCGGCCTGCCGGTGTTGATCTTGTTATATTATTATGTAAGGGGAAGACAGGAGAATGAAGAGGAAAGGGGGGAGTGTCCGGACAGGGGGAGCTCACCGGCAGCTAGCTGGGGGTCCCCAGGGGTCGTTCTCCTTGCTCTTTTAGATGCCTTACTTTCCATGTTTATTCATTAGCAGATTAAAGCCATTTCAGGAACACGAAGAGAGACCTTAGAAGGCACCCCAGGTTAGGGTGCCCCCAGGTTCGGCATCCCCTCCTTTGGAGAGAAGTGAATTGGGGCTACCCGTCACTCACCACAGGGACCAAACCAGCTTAGAACCAACCAGACCATCCGCCAAACTGAGAGTCTGAGGCCAGAGAACTGGGGCGTTTCTGGTTCTCCTCTGGTCTCTTTGTGGTCGTCATTACTGACAAAATAGCAAGTAGCGTGGTTTATTCTCAGTGTGACGCGGAGTGACCGGCTGGAGGAGTACACACGTGCCCCTGGGAGTGCAAATGCAGCGTGCTGTTCTCGGCTCAGGGCGGGAGACGGACCAGGCTGTGGATCGGCGTGAGGATTCTCGCCGGTCTGGCCCAGGGAGGCGGGCCAGCGGGGCCTGTGGGTTAGAGCCGGCTCTAGGAACTCTCGGGGTAGCCGTTGGTTAAATCCGCAAGTTTAGCCCCAAGGAGATGTGGAACCAGTGAGAAAGAACATCTGACTGACCTGGGTGCAGACAAGGCCTCGCCCTGGCCAGCCATGCTGTGCTGGGCCAGGGCACGGGGGCTGCCCGCGGTCACTAGCGGTCTGGCTCAGTGGGACTGATGTTTGTAGACGCAACTCCCAAGCCCCTCAGAAAGCCTCTCAGTGCAGGGAGATGGTCAGAGACATGTCTTCCCCGATGCAGTGGGCTTCTGTCGGGGTGGGGACGCCTCCACGCCGACAGCACCGGGAAAACAGATGTGGGGAGCCCTGGAGGCAGGGGCAGGGCAGGGGCGCAGTCCGTGTGGCTTGTGCCTTCACGCACCTGCCTCTGCTCCCCTCAGGGTGGGCTTCACCATCCCGCAGCTGCTTCTCCTGGTGCCACCCCTCACCTCTCCCCACAGGTGCTGGGCTGTCCCTGTCTGCTCCCACACTCTCACTCCGCCCTGGGCCCCGTCCCTCCTCTCATGCCCCTACAGCCTGTCTGCACGTGGCAGCCAGAGTGCTTTTCTGAAAACACAAGTGGGTCCTTCCGTGCCTCGTCCAGGATCTTGGTGCACCCCACCTCCAGGAGGCGCCTGTGCACACGCCCTGATCCATGGCCGCTGGGTAGCTCCCGCCGCGCTGGCTGTGCTGGGTGGCCCACCACGGGCCTCGCGCACTCTGCTCCCTGCGCTCTGCCCGCTGTCTCGTGCCTGTGCTTCCTCCTTGGAAAGTCTCTCAGGCCCCTCTCCACTCGCCCCTGCCGTTCCCAGGGGTGCTTGTTAGCTGCTTTTCCTCTTAGAACTCCATCCAGACGCTTATTCACGGCCGTGTTCACCGGTCTGTTCTCATCGTCTCCAACTCCAGTGCATGTGCTCCAGCGGGAGACGGGACGCCTGCCCAACTTGAGAGTTCTCAGGGACTCTGGCACAGGGTTTGATGAGCGTCTCCCTGTGCACCACGGAGCCTGGCTGTTCCAGTCCCTGGCCCCAGCCTGTCTTCATCCCCTGTGACCACCCCTAGGGCAGGGGAACGTGAGGATTGGGGGTGGCTGAGGTTGTCACCAGGCCTGGTGGGCTTCTCATTGGCCAAGCTAACTGTCGAGTTCAGAGTGGGTGCTTCTGAGGGGCACTGCTGTGGAGGTGCGGGGACTAAGAGGGGCGCCCTAGGAGGGGCAGGAGAAGATGGAGAATGGCCGGTGGGAGCAGACCCCCTGCTTCTCCTCTGATGGAGTCTCTAAGATGCAGCTGTGCTGGAGGGGACTGCAGGCCCTGGCCAGCCCCATGGAGTCCCCGGGCACTGGCCCTGTGCTCCTGGGGTCCGGGTCAGGGCGCCCAGCGGAGCCGCTGCCTCGCCTCTGGGCTGGGCTGGACTGAGCGGCTGAGCCCTCGGTCGGTTGGGCTGAGTAGACTCTGGCATGGGCTCCTTCCCGTGCCTGGCGTGGCCTCTCCCTGGAGAGGGCTGTTTCCCGTCTACAGACACTGCCTGGGAGTGAGGAGGTAGCCATTTAGCCATGTGATGAATTATGCTCTTTTCCTGCAAATCGACCAAATTGCATCAGCTTTGTGGCTGGGACCCTAACTGTGGGAACAGTCAGAGCCAGTCTCCCGCTGGCCCTCTTCTCCCTGCTGGTGAATGCGCGGTGACGCGGGGACGCGGGGATGTGGGGGCCTCGGTCCCTGCAGAGAGGACAGAGCCCTTCTCTGCCAAAGACGCCTGGCTCCGCTGTAACTGCTAAGCTGGCGGAGAATAGAGGTCCCCTCGTAGGCAACGCGTTACAGACCCACAAACTGCCCTTTCAGGTAACACGATTTTCTCGCGAGGCCCCAGAAGTCAAGGGCCCGGCCCGGATTTGATATAAACATCACCATTTCTCACACTGGAGGGTGTGCTGGGCCGGAGGGTCGCAGGGCGGTGTGTCCGCACATTCCACTTGCTTCAGCACGTGCATGAGGGCCCTATTCTGTCCACGCAGCCGACGGTGCGTTTCTCGCTCCTGTTCCTGTGTGGATCTCCACCTTTTATTTATTTATTATTTATTATTTATTTCCTCCCTGAGTGAGAGGGACAGAGAGACAGAAGCAGCATCCCAGGGCCCTTCGGCCTAGACCCACCTGAGCCTCAGCCTGCCGGAGCACAGCCACTTGCCTGCCTGGCGTACGCGGGAAGGCCTCCAGGCTTGAACCAGGGACCTTTCCACATAGGTCAGTCTCACAGAGCGTGTTGAGTAACTGCAGCACCATGTCTGGCCCATGGTCCCCCCAGGCGTGAAGAAAGTCGTGGCCAGGTGATGCGGGGAGCCAGGGCTGCAGGCAGGCAGGGCCTTTTCCAGCCCTGCTGCAGTGGTGGGGGTCGAACCAGGCCGGGGCGAGATGCCAGTCTTTATGAGGGAGCGAGCGAGCACACAGCCGATCAGAGCCAGAAATGGCTGGAGCCCGGAGCTCGGAGACTTCTCCGCAGCAGGCACAGTGAGGGGGCTCCTGGCCAGGGCCAGGGAAGGGGCTGGTGAGTGGACAAGCACTTCAGAGGCCTGTGGTGGCCTTGGCTATGGGGCCTCTCCTGGATCAAGCCCTGTGTCCTCTGTGTGCCTGGCCAGGCAGATGGCCTCCGATGCCAGAAAGCACCAAGGGGCAGCAGGCGGGCACTGTGCCCTCATCCACCCACGTGCTGGCTGAGCTTGGTCGGGGACAGAGTGTGGGGGAGGGGAGATGAGCCCTCCTGCCCTCAGAGAGCCTGCGTCTGGCTCGACCTGCCTGGGCTGCTCTGTTCACGACCTGCTGTGCACAGGACGCTGCTGGCATGGGACAGACGCGGTGAGTGGAGAGAGCAGGCCAGAGAGAGCCAAGCCAACCCTGGGATCTGAGCTAGTGAGACTCACAGAGAGGTGGGTAGCAGGGGCTGGGGCAGGAGGACAGGGATGGCGCACGCTCGGACGGAGGCGGGGCCTGAGGTCTATGGAACAGCAAGGCGACCACGGCTCTTAACAGTGCTCTTGGCCGTTGCAGGAGAGGGGGTTTTAACCTTCTCACCCAAACGAAGTGGTAGCGTGTGCAAGGATGGGTGTGCTCGTGGGCGGAGTCTGCCGTCCGCGGCGTCCAGAAGCTGCAGCACCACCTGCTGTGCCCTGTCGTACGCACGGCAGTAAGAAGCCAGGGCAAGGCCGGGGAGGCCCTGCCTCGCCGGGTGGGCCACTGCCACCACAGCACGGGCACACGCGTGACTGTGCACAGCTCCAGCCACTGGGGTGAGGCGTGTCACGGGAGACGCCGGGTGGCTGGGAAAGGTCTCTGCCAGAACAGGTGGCCCTGGTAGGATGGGGGTGTTCAGAGTCAGGACAAGGCACAGGCAGGGTGGGCTTGGCCTGTCTGTGGGAGCAGTACTGGGGCTCCAGGACCTGGGGAGGGAGGGAGGGCTGCCGTGCAGGTAGAGCGGAGGGTTCGGGGCGGGAGTGGTAGGATCTGGTTGCGTCCCCAAGCTCCGTAAGTGGCTGCGTGGAGAATGGAGTGAGGTGGCAGGCCCAGCCTGGCCCAGGACCCCGCAGCGGAGGGAGAGAAAACAGAGGCATTTGAAGGCAGAGTCCTGGGACATAGCCTTTTCCAGATGGGTTTCATGGCCCCGAGGGGAGTGACCTATCGCGGACTCGGGCCTTGGCCACATGAGCAGGTGCGTGGTGCTGGCGGGAGCTGACTGAGGGAGGGGAGCGACCCGGGGACTCCGCCTGTCCATCTCCAGGTTCCTAACAGCAGCACGGAAGAGGTTGGGGCACCAGGGAAGAGAACACCACTGGGCAGTGACACAATTTCTCCAGCCGATAGGAGGCAGCCGAAGGGCTTGTGGGCCCCAAGCTTAAACCTCTGGGGCTTCTGCCCCGTGGGTGCTACCACGCGTGAAGAAGCAGCGCCAGTCCTGGTGAGTACACGGGGCCCAGCGGGCAGCCAGCTCTGGCCACCACCCCGCTCTATGCCATCTAGGGTCACCCAGCCCCCATCTCCTGGCAGCTGCGTGGTCCCAGGCAAGGCCAGAGCAGGTATCCAGACGAGCCCCTCATACCCGACTTGCCACTAAGTTTGGGGACGTTTGTCACACACACACACTAACAGACGGTGGTCACAGATGGCCACGCAGGGATTTGAAGTGGGCGATTGGGTGTCCGTGTCTGGCATTAACGGGCTACAGTGAGTCTGGGCTTGTTTGTTCACTTACTGAGGAGCTACTCAGTGCCAGGCTCCACTCTCACTACGGGAGGCGCGAGGGCCTTCAGGAGGTCTGTGCAAGATGGAGGTGAAGCATGACTGTACCGCAGTGTGGACAGGCTCAGTGTGGACGTGTGACGCCTTCGCGTCCTGACCCCGAGGTGGGCTGGTGCTCACTCCCTTCCCCTCACAGCCCTCCGTGTGAGCGCCATGTGCGTCCAGTTTCTGGGCTCTGGGGAATCAGTGAGGATCCAAACCATGTCCCTGTTCTGAGGGGACTTAGGATAAGAGGGAGAAGGAAAAACAAGCATCTATGAACACCCAGTCTCTGACGGTGGTGAAGCAGGGTAGGGACAGTGGGGTACAGATTTGTCCTAGTCCCTTCTGTGGCTCATGACAGAAAGTGCCCGATTCTGGGCAACTGAAGAGAACAGAGCTTTACTCAGCTCTTGGTTTGGAGGCCGAGGTCCGCAGGCCACATCTGGTGGGTCTTTGTGTCGATGGGTCTCTAGGCCATGCGGGAGGGTACTAGGCCGTGAGAGAACAGAAGCGTGAGTCTGAGTTCCCGTATGACCCGGCCTCCTTCGCTCTCCTCATAAGCCCCCAGGAGTTAGTCCCTGGGCCCCCCAGTCATGCCTCAGGGCCCCACCCAGACCGCCTGAAGGCCTCGAGCTTCTAATTCCTCCACGCAAACCTCAGCTCCCTGGAACCTCGCAGTGAGGAAGTCGGCTGGCCGTTGTGCAGAGCAGTTGGGCATCTGGTCGGGGTCCGAGGCCTTCAGGGACAGGCATGTGCCTGTGTGTCTGTCAGGCAGGGTGGGCAGAGCGCTGGAGGCAGGAGCTGTTGGTGTGTGTGAGCACTGAAGAGGCCACCGTGTTCAGGAAACGAGAGGAAGGCAGGCAGTGAGGACAGACATAGCGGGGGCGTGGCCGGGGTGGCGCGGTGGGATAGGACGAGTCTGGATGTGGCCCTAAGCGCTAAGACAAAGCTTCAGGGTCCGGCTTCAGTCTGGCACTCTCCTCTGGCTGCTGAAGGAGAACGGACTGGCGGTGGGGAGTGCTGGGGGCTGGCAAAACTCTGAAGAGTGCCTTCGTGTTCCCTGGCCTAGGCTAGCTGACACTCACAGCTCCCACGGCCTCCTGCTGACCCATTGCCATCCCCACCACCATCGCCATCCCCACCACAGTCTTCACCACCATCGCCATCCCCACCACCATCTTCTCTACCATCATCGTCCCCACCACCGTCTTCACCACCATCATCCCCACCACCGTCTTCACCACCATCATCCCCACCACCGTCTTCACCACCATCATCCCCAACACCGTCTTCACCACCATCATCCCCAATACCATCTTCACCACCATCATCCCCAATACCGTCTTCACCACCATCATCCCCACCACCGTCTTCACCACCATCATCCCCAACACCGTCTTCACCACCATCATCCCCAACACCGTCTTCACCACCATTGCCATCCCCACCACCGTCTTCACCACCATCATCATCCATACTACCATCTTCACCACCATCATCATCCATACTACCATCTTCACCACCATCGCCATCCCCACCACTGTCTTCATCACTATCATCGTCCCCACTACCGTCTTCACCACCATCATCCCCACCACCGTCTTCACCACCATCATCCCCACCACCGTCTTCACCACCATCATCTCCAACACCGTCTTCACCACCAGCATCCCCAACACCGTCTTCACCACCATTGCCATCCCCACCACCGTCTTCACCACCAACATCCCCACCACCGTCTTCACCACCATCTTCCCCAACACCGTCTTCACCACCATCATCCCCAACACCGTCTTCACCACCATCATCATCCATACTACCGTCTTCACCATCGCCATCCCCACCACTGTCTTCATCACCATCATTGTCCCCACTACCGTCTTCACTACCATCGCCATCCCCACCACAGTCTTCACCACCATCATCCCCACTACCGTCTTTACCACCATCATCCCCACCACCGTCTTCACCACCATTGCCATCCCCACCACTGTCTTCAACACCATCATCGTCCCCACCACTGTCTTCACCACCATCTTCACCGCCATCATCCCCAACACCATCTTCACCACCATCATCCCCAACACCGTCTTCACCACCATCAACATCCCCACCACCGTCTTCACCACTATCACCATCCCCACCACTGTCTTCAACACCATCATCGTCCCCACCACCGTCTTCACCACCATCATCCCCAACACCATCTTCACCACCATCAACATCCCCACCACCGTCTTCACCACTATCGCCATCCCCACCACTGTCTTCAACACCATCATCCCCACCATCGTCTTCAGCACCATCATCCCCAACACTGTCTTCACCACCACAATCTTCACCACTGTCATCACCACCATCACAATTTTCAGCACTGTCATCATCACCACCAGCATCTTCTGTACCACCGTTGTCACCATCATCATCTTCACCACCATCATCCCCACCACCATCTTCACCACCACAATCTTCACCATCGATCACCATCACAATTTTCACCACTGTCATCATCACCACCATCATTTTCACCACTGTCATCATCACCACCATCATTTTCACCACTGTCATCATCACCACCAGCATCCTCTGTACCACCATTGTCACCATCATCATCTTCACCACCGATAGCAGCAGCAGCAGCCACTGCAGCCTCAGGGAGGGATGAGGAGTGGGCGACTGCACAGATGAGTCAGGAAGTATGCCTGCTCCCATGACTGACGACCATTGTCCACAGGCATCGCCCTGCCCTGTCAGCCAGCACCCAGCCCCTGCCGTGTCTGCAGCTGCCCTCCCTAATCCTGTGGACACAGCTCCAAGGTTCTTCCCTCTTCCTGGCTCCATCATTTTCCCCTTCTTGGCCAGATGGTCCCATTAGCATCCGAATGCACTAATCAAAACAATCGTTTACTGTTGCACGTCCCCTCCAGTGTCCACTTTGCTTCCGCTTCCCTTCATAGCCACCCTCACAGTAAGGGTGGGTCCTGTCGTCTACAAGTCCACTCACCGCTGCACCCAGATGAGTTATGTGGGGCTTTTGGCCCACCTTGCCAAGGTCACCAGTACGGCCATGTTGCCCCATCTGGCAGCTGCTTTGCAGATCCCTCCTTAGAAGGTCTATTCCTGGGGCTGACACGTTTGACTCTCTGTCCTGAGACGTGTCCACTGTGCTGTCCTGCCCCCCTCTCCTCCTCCTCCTCGCCTGCCTGCTCTCCACAGACTCAACACCGGAGCACCCTGGCCTCCCCTGCGGACTGGCCTTCCCACCTCCTCTCACTTTCTTACTGCTCTCAAGGCTTCCTAAACCATCTACACATGTGGGGCCTCTGTCCAGTCCAGGCCTCTCCCGAGATCCCCGGCGGGCCTGTCTGACTGTCCACCTGACGCTGGCACTGGTGTCTGCGAGACATCCCGAGCATGAGCTAGATGGGCCCACTCAGTCCCTAGAAGTGTCCTCCGAGCCAGGCCATGGGGACACTGGGAGTCTCCCCCTCCCCCCATGGGAGTCCCTCCCCAGACTCCTCATTTTTCTCTGTCCCATCTCCTGCAGCTTGTCTGATGTCCACGGCCATTTCTCTGTCCCCGGCCAGCTGCGGCTGGGCTGCTGGGTTTTATGATAGCCCCAGTGGTGCCCCCTCCTGCCCCCCACCGTCTGACTGCAGCCCCGTGGCTGGCACGGTCTGGACTCCAGCATGTTAGCAGCTCCTGCTCAGACCCTCCTGTGGCTCCCCGTCTCAGGGTGACAGCTCCAGAAGCGTGGGCCCCGCTCCTTCCTGGCCTCACCTTCATTCTCCCCCCTCATGCACTCCTCTGGCCCCTGCTGTTCCCCGAGTGTTCCTGGCATCTCTCTGCCCCAGGGCCTTTGTGCTGTCATCCTGCTGCCCAGACACTCCCCCTTAGATGTCTGCGGGACTCATTCCAGCCCCTCCGGTACCCCCTTCCGCGTGTGCGTGATTTCCCCGCGGCGGTGTGAGTCTGCCTCAGACCATCTGGCTGCTGGTCACGAGGACCCTCCTTCCTCATCGCTGCTGGCCTTCCCTCTCGGTACCTGTGTCACTCCCCTCCTCTGCTGAGGTGTGGACTCTGGCTGGGGGGGAGGCGCCCCCACTCCCTGCCGCGTCCCCAGCACCTAGAGCAGCAGCTGGCTCCTGGGACCCTGTTGAGACACGAGCTGCATGAAGAACGGCATCCGCCATGCTTTCGTCACTTGCTGCAGTGGTGCAGAACTCAGGGCCCGGACCCTGGGGTGGGGTCTGCCTCGGAGGCCTAGGTTACAAGTTGATTGTGTTTTTGTGGGAGTCATGTCTACCCTGAGGACAGTCCAGGCCCCACAGCCAACCTGGGCTGAGCGCCTTGAGCTTCCTGCACTGTACCTACGAGAAAGGACAGAGCGCCCTGCACCGGTGGGAGGGACCCTGAGAGAGGAAGCAGAGCCTGGCAGAGCCTGGCCGCCTGCTCTGCATGACGAGTGCCCTCACGGGGGTGAGAGCAAGTGCCCCAGGGTGCGCCGGCTGCCCCAGGTCTGCGGCTCCCTGTGAACCGGCCAGGGGTCCCGTCTCTGCCCAGCGAGCGCCGCCGCCTGCAGCCCCACTAGCCCCACTAGCCCCTGAGGCCAGCCTGGGCCACCCAACCCTTGCCCCAGCCCACAGGGAGCCGATCTCTGAAGACATCACCCCGTGCTCGTCAAGGGAGAGAACACAGGAGGCCAAGGCCATGTCCTTCTAGTGTCCCAGCAGCCACCTTCAGATCCAGCCCCATCCCCAAGGCCACTGTACTGCTTTGTGCAAAGTAATGTGTTTATTCCCACTCCAAAACAAGTGGGCGCGCAGGGCGGCAGGTGCTGGAGGGGAGGCAGGGGTGTCTGGGTGTGTGAGTGGTTACCCCGTCTTCCTCATGCCCTTCCTAGCAGGGGGTGGCAGCTAATTAAACACTGGCTGTGCTGTAAAACACTCTCAGGATGGTTCTGATTCTAAGTATTTATCAGGTCTTTTTAGACCTCTCTGAGTGGCACTAAAATGAGTAAGTTGTCCACGAGAGCACCATTCTGCTCGCGTCTGTGTACAGCCAGGACTCCTTGTTAGTGGGCTTTTAAATGGCTCGCTTGGAGAGGCGGCCCCGCCCGTTGGAGCAGTCACCTCCGGAGAGCGGGCCCTGGCTACACCGGATCTCTGCAGCAGGCGGTGGGGGCAGGCGGGGCAGTCACCACTCCGTTCCATTTGTTTATGTACACCTCGGGAGGGTTTGGACTCGCATGCAGTAAGGGCAGGAAGAAAATGCCATAAATAAGCCTCTTTTACGGGGAGGCCTGGATCAATCTGGCTGGGGCACAGATGGGAGGCGGCTCGGCCCCCCTAACGCTGACATATGGACTCGCTCATCGCCAGCCTCCGTTTCCGGGAGGATATTTAATAGTTCAGAGGAAACGTATTGCTGCAATGTGACTTGCCTCCGGAAAACCATTTCGTGGAGACACAGAGTGCTAATCCCCTGCCTGGTCTCCATCTCGCCGGCGCCGTGGCCCTGAGGAAGGATGTCTCCCAGGTGGGCATCGCGAGATGCCTGTGAAAGCGGCACATCCGTGTCCTGCGGCCACTCCGCTCCCGTCCACCGTCAGAGCCAGGCATGGCCCACAGGCTGAGGCCAGGGTGGTGGGGCTGGCCGGCTGCTGACACCAGGCTGCTGGGCTCTTAAGGAGAGCACCGGGTGGCATCGCCTGGCTGGGGCAGTGGTCTGGAAATTGCCCTGGGCTGAGGCACTCAGGGCCCCGTGGAGATGGGTGGATGGGACAGGAGCCTTGGACACACGCGCCCTTCACAGCGTTGGAGAGGACGGCTCTGGCCAGACTTCAGGGCATAGCAGACTTTCTCAAACAGGTGCTCAGTTAGAACAAGCAAGGGGGTCCTACTGGCTAGTGAGTTTTCTCAGAACCACCATGTCCACAGGAAGCATCTGTGTTCTTCTTGGAGATGGGTGGGGGGAGCCCCGGCTTTGTGCTGAGTCCCCAGGTTCTGGTGCCTCTGAGAACGGGGGGCATCAGCACTTCTCTCGGGGCCCTGGCTCAGGGGGCCTGCAGGAAGGATGTGTCTGGACCTCGTCCAAGAGACTCTGATGAGCAGCCAGTTAGGATCGCAGCTCCTAGGAGCCCCTTTGGGACCCCTTTCCAGACAGCCCACGCCCTCCCCAGAAGAGCTGGACCACGCCGTTGGGTTCAGCCAGAGAACGTCCAATCAGGCGAGCTGCCGGCCACGAGGAGGCTCCTGACACGTGACAGGATGCACCACGTGTCGGTCAGGGAGCCTCCTTGGAAAGTGGGAGTTCTCTTTTTAAAGAATTATTTATTTTATTTTATTTATTATTGTTATTGTTTTTTTTTACATGGATTTTGCCAGAGGACAGAGAGAGAGGGAGAGTGAGAAAGCAAGCCACCAGGTCAAGGACTAGAAACGCAGTTGACCACGTAGGAATTCGAACACTTCAACCACCACGCCACCTGCTGGCCCCGGTGAGAGTTTTCTGTGGCTGCTTCAAATCTAGCAGCCTTAAGCAACAGGACGTGTGTCTCACTGTCTGGAGGCCTGGAGCCAAGGCCGAGGGGCTGGGAGGTCGCCCTCCTCTGAGACCTGGAGGAAAACACTCATCTCCCGTGTAGAGGTCACGTGTACCCTCAGGGTATTCGTCCGAAACGGAGAAAAACAGAGGGACCCTAACTTCTCCAGGTAACCACTAGAAACGGCTTTGGGCTTGCTATTTCTCCGTCCCTCTGTATTTTTGTCATGTTCCTCCATGTTGTTGTGTCCGTCAGAAACAATCCTTTTTTTTTTTTTTTTTGGAGAAGTTTTTCGCTATAGGGCGCGTGCGCTCGCCAGACAGACAGAGAGAGACATAGAGACAGAAAGCGAGAAATCACCCCCCAGGGGGGATGGTCACGCCGCAATCCCTTCTCCTCCATTCTCCTCTCGGGATCTTGGGCACGCACGCACACGCGCCCGGCGTGAGTTGTAAGCCACCGGGTCCGAGACGTGAACCGCGGTCGACTACGTGGGAGTCCAGCGACATAGCCATTACGCTAACTGCTGGTTCCCAGAAACAATCCTTTTTAGAGGATACGTTACCCCTTTAAAACGGAGGTGCGAGTCTCTGTTTACCCTTTCTAGACTGCGTCTTCTGCCGAGGTGGGGAGAGGTCTCCCAGCTCTGCCCCTGGAGAGGAAAGTCCTCCCTCCGGCCTAGTACAGCCCCCACCAAAGGGTCGGGTGGGCTCTCCAGGGTGCACGGCCCGCCAGGGCTGCGGTCCGAGCAGTTTCCCTTCTTAGAAGAGAGGAACTGGTCCTTGTGGGAGCTGTGGAGAGTGTGGGGTGCAGCCCCATAGGTGCATGCCCTGACAGGAAGGCCTGCACTGACCCTCAAGAGGAAAGTGCTTCTTGGGTCACACAGGGCCCTGCAGAGGAAAGGGCAGTGTGGCCCAGGCGTGAGCACTCTTGGACTGTGATCGTGGGGGAAGGGCTAATGGGAGGGGTGTAGCAGGTGTCAGCAGGCTGTGCGGGGGGCCATACACCTCACCTTTCAAGCAG
Organism: Tupaia tana; assembly: GCA_026018925.1. NCBI lineage: Eukaryota > Metazoa > Chordata > Mammalia > Scandentia > Tupaiidae > Tupaia > Tupaia tana. The sequence goes on from JAKSZU010000006.1 coordinate 225,729,822, forward strand.
AAGGGTGGTGGGCTGACGGAGGCCGTGCCAGGCAGCACCTCGCCATCCTGGTGACAGGGTGCCTGCCTCTGACGCTCCTCGAACACCTGCCTGGGCCCGGGCTGTCAGGCGTTGGGTCTGGGCTCTTGCTGCAGAAGGTGCTCTGTCTCTCTTCACCATGTTTTCCGAGCATCATCCACATCATCCAGAGCTGTGCCTGGGCAGGGCCCCTCCTCCCCGACCCGAGCGATGAAGACCTTGCGGCCCCAGAGGCCCTGCAGAGACCCCGGACTCGGGGAGTCCGGCCTCTGGCGAGATGTGAATCAGTGGGAAGGCAGCACTCGAGGCTGAGGCTCCCGAGAGGGGTCGGCAGCACCGCCCGTGGGTGCCCGCTTGGCCTGGGGCAGGCTTTGTGGTTCAGTGGGCTGAGCCAGCCTGCATGGCTGCTCAGTGGCCTCAGTCCCGGGTTCCCTTCCTGCTGGTTTGGACAGTGAGCACTGCGGCCAGCGGCATCCATGGCCGGGCACCTACAGCGCACCCGACGCAGCAGACAGAGCCTCCCCGAGGGTGCCTGTGGGCCTGCGGTTCGGCTTGCTGGTTCTGGAGCGGCTGAAGGTACGGCCAGCGAGGGCCGGCTGAGCCGTGGCTCTGGGTGGAGGATGCGCTGAAGGTGGGTGTTCTTGGGGCGATCCGTGGGCACTGGTGAGGGCTGAGCTGAGACCCGCACCCAGCGTGGGGCAAGAGATGGTTGGACTCTCTCTCCACGCCCCTCCCCCACCTGGCTCTCCCCTTCCTGAGCAGGGACGCTTGTGGCCTGGGCCCTGAACACAGGCCGAACTGAAGGGTTTAAGCAAATAGTGCCAAGAAATAGCCCAGGGGACGGGGGCCTGTGCTGAGAACGGGGAGCAGGAGGAGGACTCAGCCCAGGCCGGAGCCCACCCGGTGGGCTGGGCACAGGCAGAGAGAGCTCGCAGGCCTCGGGAACAGCAGGTGCCACCAACGCCACGCAGAGAGCACGTGGAGCAGCCTGGCTCGCTCCGGGGAGGACGCCAGCTGACCACCACCCCCGCGGCTCCCTCCCCTCAGTGTGGCTACTCCCTGGTGAGGCTCGGGCTGTGGCTGCCGGCTCCAAGGGGGCCGAGGCGCCCTGCTGAGCAGATGGGCCGGGGGCGTCGGTGTGACCTCACAAGCTGCAATGATTGCCCCGAAACCTGGTCTTTTCTCTTTGATGTAAACACAATCTGCTTCCCCAGAAGTGCTGCTGTGATCAGTGCCAGGCGTCCCAAACCGAAGCCCGCGCTCTGAACGGGAGCCATTCCCAGCTCCTTTCAAGGATTCCTGGACCCGCTGGGCACTGGGGCCCATGAGGACCTCATGTGACCGTGCCCTGCTGTCAGCTCGGTCCGCACGCCTCCCTGTCCAGTGTCCTGTGCCTGCACCTGACATGAGCCTGCAGCCTGGGGACCGTGCACCTGCCTGTTTCCCACAGAATCGGGCCGGGAGGCCAGGGCGGTGCTCCGCTTGGCCTGTGTCCTGGAGCGGAGCATGGAGTCGCTGCGGGGAGCGCACCAGGAGGGCTGGAGAAGGTACTCCTGGGGCTCCTGATTCTCGGGCTCGGACTGCGAGTCCTTAGTGCACCCAGTGGTCACCCCACCAGGCTCTTTCCTTACTCAGGTGCTTCCAGAACTTTCCAAGGAGAAAGCTTTCTAACTGTGCTGCGTTATCCATTTTCCTCATTAAGTCTTAGCCTATTAATAACTGGCCATTTGTCTCAATTCAATAAAAAATGATGGATCGTATTTGTAACGGTTTCACTGAATCCCTGAAGGGGAGGGATGGGCCCTGCCGTAAGGAAGCCTGAGGAAAACCTCGTCCTTGTGCGCGCCTCGGGCCGGGCCAGCTCTCTCACCATCTCACCAAACACACAGACCTTTCTTTAATGAGGGGGTGGATATATATTTAGTGTCTTCCAGAATCATGCAAAGCAACATTTTACCTTGACGTATTGGTCCCGAGTCTGCGATCCCAGCGTCTGAGGCCGGTTTGTGGCCATCTCTCACGTGGGGAGCTGCAGCTTGCTGTTCTTTGCATCTGGCCGTGAGCTATCCGCCACCGCGTGCTCCCGGGAGCACAGGAGCGGTCACGCCGGGCGGAGGCGGGCAGGGCGCTGACTAGCCATCCACGCTAAGCCACACTCGGCCCTTCCTGCCTGCCCACGGAGGCGCCGTCACAGCCACGCTGGTTTTAGCTGCTCTTCCTGACACACACCTGCTGACGGGGCTCCAAAGCAAGGTTGTGGCCAACACCTCAGACAGGCGTCTGCAGCAGCCCACCCACACAGCCCCCTCCGGCTTTTCCATCTTGGACGCACTGCCCTTCCAGAACCCTCTAGACATTCCCAGGAACCTCAGTCACTTTCTGGGCGTAGGCCGTGGCCGAGAGCCGGCAGTTCCTCAGCACAGGGTCCTGTGCCGAAGCCCAGGCCCAGTGCGATGAATGAAGAGGTGGCCCTTTGGCGGTAATTAGGTTCTAAGGGGGAGCCCCATACTGCCCAGCCCCTCGCCCCTTCCACCATGTGAGGACCCAGAGGGAGGTGCCTCTGTGCACCTGGAGGCCCTCGGACACTGCCACACCTTGGTCTTAGACGGCCAGCCTCCGGGGCCAGCAGAAGTGAATATTCACGGCTCATGGCCACCCAGCCCACGCCAGCTGCTAGAGCAGCCCTGGGACTGGACTGCACATGGTAGGCACTGCCCCTTCAATGGATTTCGGAATCTGGAACCAACCCACAGCGCCCTGACTTCGGCTCAGCAGCCATGAGCATGCCCACCCACCCCATGTAGCCCTCCTCCTCCCTCAGCCTGGCCCCAGACACGGCACGGTGGCGGTGGAGACGGGAAGGCTACAGGCTCCGAGCGCTCTGCTTCCTGGTCACCTGCGGGTGTGGACGTGGCTCCCCCTGAGAGAGGCCCATGAGCATGCCTCCTGGGAAGCGCCTGGACCCGTGTCTCAGGCCCCGGGAAGAGCGCTCGTCAATGCTGACGGTAAAACCTGTTACCGACAAGGCACATTTCAGGAAGGCCAAAGGGCCCTGAGGCTCAGGAAAGGGGGCGCTCCTGGGCCCTGTGGGTCGCGGGTGACCCTCCTCCCCTGAGGGACCACGTGTTTAAGTGGATTCTCTTTTAGTCCCCTCTTTCCCACGTGTGCCTCCGAAGAAGTCGAGACTTTTCGTTGGGTTTACGTACACATGTTCACGTCTAAGACCCTCAGGGGTCTGGGTGCTTTTCTGCTTTTGCTCCCCAGATGTCCGGGGGTGCTTTCCTGCCCTCCAGAGCGCGTGGCTGCGGGTGCGCGGAAGCACGGCACTGGTCCCAGCCGCTAGCCGCCACACCATCGCCCTGCTGACCCCGAGTCCTCTGAGCGTGGAGGCCATGGCAGGCCGGCTATAACATGGTGCGCCCAGCCTTGGCGCGCTGAGTGGCCCGGCCTGCAGCCTTGAGCCTCTGAGACCCTGGGGATCTGGAATCAAGCGAGCGGTGGCCCCTCGGTCCTGCAGGAGGGCGCGGAGTCTGTGTCAGCCCTGCATCTACCTGGGTTTCTAGTGGAAGCTTCCAGGTCACGCCCTGTCTCAGCCCTGGGAGGCCCAGGTGGCTTCTGCCTGCGGGGCTGCAGTGTGCTAGCCTGGGCTGCCCTCAGCCCCCAGCCTAGGTTCCAAACCTGTCGCCACAGACGAGGGAGGGGCCTCTGCGCAGCTCCCCCAGGTGCTGGTTTGCTGGCCTGGGGACCCCACCTTGAGAATCCTGCCGTGGAATAAAGGGAGCTAGGAGGGGCGGCCATGCTTCCTTGGCGGGAAGGGAAGGGAAGGGACCAGGACCCCCTCTTCAGCGGGCGGCTGTCCCCCAGGCCGGGTGGAGCATCCACGGTGCCGCTGTGTGGGCTGGCCACTGCAGAGCCCCGTCAGGACACAGTCCCTCCAGGGGTCTGAGGGCCTTGGGGGTCCTGTCCTTCCAGCACATTTTCAGACCTGGGCTCTGAGTACTAGTGGGGGGCCTATCCGGTCCTGTGGTGGGGCGATGCTGGCCTGAGGGCCAGAGCCTGATTCTGATCCCAGGGCCTCGGTCAGGGACACACGTGCAAGAGAAGGGAGCTCCAGGTGTCCCAGGAGAGAAGGAGCACAGGGAATCGGTGTCCCAAGGCCCTTGGGCTAGACGCCCGGAGAAAGCATGCCCCGAGCCAAAGAAGGGCCCCTTGTCCCCAGGAGCCTGGCCTCCCGCCATGGCCTGTCGCTGCACACCAGGCTCAACCCCAGGCCTGCCCAGTGCGCGGCTGCTGTGGCCCAGGAGGAGGGCCGCAGGGCTGCGAAGGGTCCTGCTGTGAGAAGCCGAGGCCCCGGGAGCTGCCCACACCAGGTGGTGGCCGGGGGTGGGCTAACGGAGAGTCACCTGGGCGGTCCGAAGCCCACCCTCTGCCCCCCAGGCTGCCTTTGGGACAGGGCCAGAGGGGTGGTTTAGCTGCACTCACTCCTCTCCCTCTCCTGGTCTCGCTCCCGCTCGGAGCTCCTGGCCTGGTTTAGACAGACCGCGGCGCCCGCCCCTCCTAGTCCTTTCCAGAAGCCTTTGAAGGCAAAACGGATTCCAGAATGATCGTTCGCTAAGAGACATTCATCAGGGATGTCCTCCATAAAACTGAAATATCATAAAATCGTACGCACGTGGCCGGGAGCCGGGCAGCAGCCGTATTTCAGCAGAGAGCACGGCCGTGCAGAAGACCAGCGGCTGCTTTGACAAATTAGGCCCCAGTTTACACTGTTACTTGCTTGTTGGAGAGAGTGAAATGGCCATTCAATCAACATTCTGGCTCCCAGCGACGCAGGGACAGCAACCTCATCCCGATCAGTCACCGCAGGCCGCGGGCTGGCTCTCGGACGGCCTGGCCCTCCCTGGGCATCCGGGAGAGGCTCGGAACAGCGAGTCATGGAGACAAATGACACCAGGACGTTCCAGACACCAGTGCAGGGCCTGCCATCCCTCTTCTGCCCCTTGGCCGCTTGGCCCAGCATTCCTGGAGGACCCTGGCTGGAGGCAGAGACAGAGCCCTGATAGGCTGCCCCGGGGAGACAGCTACATCCCCTTAGGCCACAAGCACTGCTTGGGCCCATCCTGGGGCCAGCGAGGGAGACAGGTGGGCAGGGAGGGTGCCTCCCCAGTGCCCAGGCCACACGTCCATCCCCTCGAGCCTGCCGGCCTGCAGTCCCACTCCCGCAGCGAAGGAGAGCAAGTGGCACCAGAGGCCACCTCGGCCTGCCTGTCACACCTGCAGCCGTGGCACTCCGGGCTTCCTCCCAGGCCGTGGGGGCCTGACAGCTGTGTGGCGGTGAAATGCAATGTTCTGCAAGGCTCACTCACACCAGAAGGCTCTGGGTTCAAGTCCAGCAAATCTGAAAATGCTGGGCACATATGTGCCCATGGTGCAGGACTGGCCCCGCCTGGGGGTGCATGGGACATCAAAACTGTTCCCGTCCCTGCGTCTGTTAGTATCTCTCTCACTTATGGAAGAAGTAAGGAAATAAACTGAAAAACAAAGACAAACACAACCGAGCAGCCCAGGCCTTCCCCGGGAGTCCAGCAGCCAAGCTCAGGTCGTGTGACAAACGGCCCCTCAGGGGTGGTGTACGCCACAGCCCAGTAACCAGAGCTCACGCCAAAGGAAGCCTGACCCTGTCTGGGAGGCCTCCTCATGACACCCTCCATCAGCAGGTGGCCCGGGCACTACAGCGCTTCCGAGGGGGCCACCCCTGAGCCCGTCTCATGGTGTGGAGGACCGAGGCTCAGAGCCTGGGGCTGTCACAGACAGGCGCAGGGCCAGGCTGGGCTTGGTTGGGTACTCGAACTTCCTGAGCATCTCAGACACTGCACCACGGGCCTAAGGTGCAGAGGCGGGGGGCACGGGCCAGCCACGCCCTCTGGGGTCGGAATTGCCACCTGCAATGACAGGGTGGGGGCAGTAGTGAGCCCCGGGCCTCGGGGCTCTCCGGTTGTGGGGACCAGCTCCTGTGCCAGGGCCAGGTGGCAGTGCGGGGCCTTGTCCCTGCGGCTTCGAACATGCTTGACAGACACGACTAGTGTGGACGGATGAACGAATGTCTCAGGGTCCTGAGAAGCAGCTGCAGCACAGAAGAAATGGCTTGTGACTGTGAGGGTGGCCTGAGTCAGACGCCAGACTACTTCCGGCTCACCAACGCCCGACTCCCCGCAGGAAGGGAGCAGGCCCGCACGGAGACCCGAGGAGACTGGACTCTGAGTTTTGAAGAGCGATTGGGCCCACAGAGTCAAGGACGCTCCCCAGCTTCTGACCAGTCCCTGCAGCACAGCAGAACCGTCCCCTGGGTCCTGTCCCACCTGTGCTGCGGTCCTCCGCCCTCCCCAGTGATCTGCCCTGCCCCTCCCCAGCGCTCTGCCCTGCCCCTCCCCAGTGCTCTGGTCCTGGACTCCATGGTCCCCTGCCCCTCTGATCCCTGGGATTTGTGGGAGTCTCCTCTTCCTGCGCTCCCACAGGACTGAGGCTGCCTGCCTGCCCTGTCCCTACGCTGAGTCAACTCTGGCCCACCTGTCCTGTCCCCCTGCAGTGACCCTCAGTGGTGAGGACCCAGGCCTGGCCACCTGCTCCCAGCTTCACGCTGCCCGCCCGCCAGCACCCCTGTGGCTGCCTCCCACTCTAACCTTGAGTGTTTTCCATCCAGTGTTCACACGTGCCCTGTCCTAGCCTTCGGTCAGCCCGTCTAGGGATCAGAACCCAGGAGGCTGTCGCTGTCTGCCTTGCTGTCTGTGCTCTCCTCTGCCTCTGCAGGCTCCCTCCAGGTGTCCCTGAGTTGTCCCTGAGTTGCTCCAGGAGGCTGAGCCTGGCCCCTCACTGGCGCAGGGTGACGTGGGTTTCCCGGGTTGTGATCGAGCAGGTGGCAAAATGACCTGGGAGCAAGACTGTGAGGATGTCCATGGGGACACAGTGACAGGTATGACCAGAGTGACTGGGGTGGCAGGCCCTGAATAAGGATGGACAGCCTGGGGTCCTCTGTCCCCACCAGGCGTGAGGACAGGCTGGCTGTGGGAGGGCAAGAAGCCACTGGCTAGCTCTCCAACGTGCCCACTGGGCTGTCCTCTGGCTTGGGGTCCCCTCACATGCCCCTGCCTGGCCTTCTCACCCCTGAGGTCACTCTCCCCTGGTGGCCAGCAAGCCCCTGGCTGCTCCCACTCAGCTCATGTACTCTGTCTCCAGGACCCAGGCAGACCTAGCGCTCCTGCCTCAGACCCGGACGGCTCTGGGCACCCACTCCTCCAGCCCCGGAACGATGGGCGAGGGCACTGGGACCCCAAGGGGACACACCGAGATGAGGGCCTGGGCTCTGGCCTTTCTGGGGACTCGGCACTGGGCAGGTGGGTGCCCCAAGCTGCCGGCCCCATCTTGTCAGTACAGACCTACCCAGAGCTTTGAGCTGGGAGCTGACCGTGCACCTTGGTCAAGCCAGACCCGAGCCTGGCCTGCACCTGGGCTTCGCACTCTGAGGGTCCACAGATTACCCTGGCCTCAGCTCACCTGGACTTCTCTCCCCACACCTGTGAGCGGCAGTTGGCAGGAGCTCACAAAGGGCGCACGGGGTGGGGGGGGGCGGGAGGTGGGAAGGAGAGCGTCACCCTCACCTGCCCTCCGGGGACACCTGCCTCTGGGCCAAGGCAGGTGGGGATGGACCAGCTGTCTCCTCAGCTCAGGACCGACCTGGGGCCGTGGCTCAGGAGTGGGCTGTCCCCTCTCGCTGTCCCCTTTCTGCAATGGTATTTTCCCGCACTAGAGGGACCTCTGCCAGAGCTCCGCGGCCTGGGAGGTCCTGAGGACTGTGCTCTTCATTTTGGTGGCTGTGTGCTGACCGCACAGGGCAGCTGTGACAGGCAAGTGGGGGTGCAGAAAACAGATGCGTGTCCTCTGCTGGCGCGGCCGGACTCAGCCCTTCCCCTCCTGGCGAGGGCGGTGCCGGGTCTGCCCTTCACATGGAGAGGGGGATTCCAGGCGGTGGGGGGTCCTGATGAGCTGTCTGCGCCCGCCCCCAGGTTTCCGAAGGGAGAGAGGGAGGGAGGAAGGGTGTCCTCTGTCAGAGGATGCCTGAGAGCTGACCGAGGTGGCTGTCCTGTCCCTGTGAGGACCGAGGTGGGCCTGGCACTCGTCCTTAATAGCCTGTGCCCTGAAGGCTGTAACCGGCATGGAAGGGGTGGGTCCTGGCAGCACTGTCGGGGTGGCAGGCGCTGCGACAGGGGCTCCCACCTCCCTGCAGGGACTGCAACAGTGACGTGTGAACACGTGAGTGCCTGTGTGTGCGAGGGCCTGGGAAGGAGTGTGCTGTGAGGGTGTGAGAATGCATGTGAGTATGTGTGAGGGTGAGCAGTGGTGTGCTTGGGGGACATGCACGTAAGTGCCAGTGCACACGAGCATGTGTGAGCACGTGTGAGCATGTGAGTGGGCCCGTGTAGTCTGCAGTCACGTGTGTTAGCATGCTTTTACATGTGTGGCTTCTCTGCAGGTGTACACCAGGGACTCAGGCCCGTGTTTGTGTGTGAGGGTGTATGTCCAGCACGGGTGGGGAGCACTCAGACGCTGCCCAGCCAGGCAGGGGTGGCTCTGGGCCCTGCCACGTCGTAAGGTCCTGGACAGATCGACTCCGGGCCGAGGGAGGGGGCTCTGCTGGTGTACACGCAGAGGTGGGGAAAGGCAGAGGAGGAGCAGAGCGGCGTGGGGGCTGCGCCCACTTTGGGCACGGTGTGTTGACTGCCAGGTGCACGTCCCCAAACCCTTGACCCGTCTGTCCAGCTGCCGGGCTTGCATTGCCGACTTCCTTTTGCCAAGTGGGGATGGAGCAAGCTGAGCGGAGCCAAGGTGGGGGCTGCCCTGCCCTCCCGCACACTGCCCCTATCCCCCTGCCCGGCAGGCACGTGACTTGCAGCGTGTGGCTGGAGCGCACATGGACAGCAGGCTGCGGGGAAGCTGCCGGAGCAGAGATGCTGGCCCAGTGACAGCCAGCCCGGGCTGCAGAGAGGAAGGCACAGCTCCCTGGATGCAGCCCCCACCCTCACTGCGGCCTCATCGACTCCGACCAAGGCAGACCTCTGGGTCGGAGGGTCCCGAGCTCCCTGAAGCGGGTCCGTCAAACCGAGAAGTCCACTTCGCTGGGAGACTCACGTCAGCCAATGGCAGGCCGTAGAGGGGAGAAGCCCTGGAGGAGTGCAGGGAGGCAGAGCGGCTTGTCTTAGCAGGGCCTTCGGGCGCTGTGGCATGTCACAGGAGCAAGCTGTCCCGGAGGTTTGGGGGACTCTGAGGTCAGGGCCTGAGGAGGGGCCACCTGGGAATGTGGCTAAGAACCAGGGCACAGGGCTGGGTTAGCAGAGGAGACGGCAGAGCTGGCTGTGTGTGGAAGGTTTGGTTTTAAAGAGGGCTGAGGGGGCCAGCAGGTGGTGTGGTGGGTAAACGTGGTGGACTCCACGTGGCCAGCTGCAGTTCAAGTCCTGGACCTGGCGTCTTGCTTTCTCTCTCTCTTTTACTATGGTCAAATTAATAATAATGATGATGATGATGATGATGATAAAGATGGTTGAGAGGGTCCTTGAGCCTCAGTGAAGAAGAGAGAGCATTCGGAAAACAAAATGAAACTGATGGAGCAGGTGCGTCGAGTGCGACTAGGCTTGGGGGCGGAACTGGCCCGGGTCAGCCAAGCATGGGGGTGGGGGCTGCAGAGGCGGGTGTTCGTGCGAGAGGGTTGTGCACCTTTGCTGTGTACAACGAGAGGGTCTGTATTAGCCAGGGTGCTCTAGCAGACAGGACCGATGGGAGCGACGGGTAGACAGACAAACAGGCTCTAAGGCTCGCCACGAGCCACTGGCTCACAGGCTGCCGTCTGCAAGCCGGAGACCAGGAGGGCCATGGTGGGAGTCTGGAACCCCGTGAGCCGAAGACACAGCTGGCGGTGAAGTGAACGGCAGGCAGGCGGAGAAGGCTGCCCCTCCGCCGTGTCCGTACGTGCCTGGGCTCCCGGGGATGGGCTGTGCTCGCCCGCACCGGGCAGGGCCACCCGCCTTACCCTGCCCGGTCATTTGGATGCCACTTCCTTCCAGAAATGCCCTCACAGACACCCCAGCAGTGACGTCTACCCGGCCAGCTGGGCACCCTGTGGCCCAGTTGGGGTGACACATCGGTGTGACCCCCGTGAGGCTCCTGCTGATGTCTGCTGTTCTCTGAAACATGAAGTCTGGTCTCAGCTGAGGGGGTGAGACCGAGTGTGAGTGCGAGTGTGTGGTGGGAGTGAGGGAGTGAGTGTGCGTGGGTGTGTGAGTGCGCGGATGGAGCCGGCACGCATTCGTGGGTGTCAGAGCCCAAGGTAACCGTGCTTTGAAGAGCCAGCCATGAACTGGAGAGCAACCGTGGGTGTGACTGAGCTCATGGGCTGCCAGACACCCGGCCGGGAGGGGATGCAGGCGGTGCGAGCAGAGGCAGGGCAGCTGGGGGCGTCGAGGCCACTGTGGGGTTTTAAGCTGATGCGTGGAGTAGTAGGGCTTAGTTTTAGAAAGGGACTCTGGGCCAGGCTGGGGACAGGGTAGGTTGGGGCAGCGGCTGAACCAGGGCAGAAACCACCTCGGAGGCTGGAGCCCAGGGCAGCAGCCCTCAGGGTCCGAGCTGGGGGAGTTGTCTTGGGGATGGAGGAATCAGGCCCAGCTGAGAGGCTGCAAGGAAAGGGAAGCTGCAGGGCCCATTTTGGGAGAAAAAGAACAAGTTTGGGCTGAGTATTATATGTTCTTCACTTGGGGAGAACAGAGGCTATAAACATTACAGGCAGGTGCACCTCATGTCTTGGTAATTTCCAAAGGATTGCTTTTAATATGATAGGCACATAAAAGATTCTAAAAGCAACTACTTTACATATACATTATCGGCTGCTCACGGAGCCTTATGGTGCCAGGGGAGAGCTTCACCATTAACCACAGCTCCATGGCAGCGGGCAGAGCTGCAGGGAGCAAAGGAGACGGGAGACGACCACACTGCCTCCCTCAGAGCTGGGGTTCACAGGGGCGCAGCTCTGCAGCGGCTTGAAGGCACAGTGCAGGCCACCCCACGGCCCACCTGTGCCTGATCGTGTCTCCTTACCCCTTGGACTGGGCTGCCGGGACAGCGCAGACCTGGAGCCCGCAGTCCCCAGGGAGGCAGACACGTGAGTGCTGAAACCTGCCTGTACCCTGCAGACACTGTCGAGCCAGGGCGGGAAAGGCGCCCACTACGCCGGGGCTGCTGTTGAAAGGAGGCAGAGAAATTATTTTTTTCTGAGAGAGTTTTGCTGTAGAGTGTGTAGCACTCTATTTTGCTATAGAGAGACTGAAAGCAAGAAATCATCTTCCTGGGGGGATGGCCATGTCACAATCCCTTCTCCTCCATTCTCCTCTCAGGATTTTGGGCATGCACACACACACGCCCAGGATGAGTTTTAAGCCACTGGGTCTGGTCTCGAACCGTGGTCCACTATGTGGGAGTCCAGTGATGTAACCATTACGCCATCTGCTGGTCCCGGGCAGAGGAATGTTCTTGTGTTCAGTTCCCTGAATTCTTTCTGGAGGAGGGGGTGCTGAGGGAGAGGAAATGGCGTTGTTGCTCAGAGAAGTTTCTTCCCATGTCTGCTTGGGGCCCCGGTGTGGCAGGCCCCTCCATAGACTGCTACAGGAAACAGAGGGACTTGCACACTGTGGAGGGAGGGCTGGCCTAGGAGGGCTGGGCCTACAGAGCCAGAGGTTCCACTCCCTGGAGGTTGTGAGTTCTCAGCCCGCTGGCTTAAGTGGGTGTGTGCAGGAGACACTGAGCTCCCGCCTGGCACACAACTGATGGTGTGGACATCACACCATGCGCAGGAGCCTGAGTGCAGACAGGAGGCCGGAAACGGGGCTGGAAGGAAGTCTCCCCAAACGCGGGAGAGTCGGAAAGCCCGATTGACATTTGAGCTCCTCATGTGATTTCATGCAGAGAGGATGGGATGATGTGAGACTCCAAAACATCTCCAGATGAAGCAGGAGGATGAACAAGTGATCACGGATTACATCTTCATTCACTGGACTTCCATTTCATTCTCTTCTGAGTCTGTCCACTCACTGTAGGTAAGGCTTTGATCCTTACTGCGTCTTTAGTACTCTCTCTCTCCCATTTATGTTTGATTTATTTTACAATCTACACAAGATAGCCTGCTGTGGTTTGGATAATTGTCTCATCCCTCAAAGTTTTATGTTCTAGAGGCTTGGTCCCCAGGATAATGGATTTGGAAGGTGACCAGACCTTTAAGAGATGGGAGCCAGCAGGTGGCATGGAGATTAAGGCAATGGATCTTGCATGGCCAGCTGTGTGGTTCAGGTCCTGGACCTGGCACTTTGAAAATCACACAGGGTGTGTGTGTGTGTGTGTGTGTGTGTGTGTGAATGTGTGCCCAAAATCCCAAGAGGAGACTGGAGGTGAAGGGATTGTGGCATGGTGATTTCTCTTTCCCTCTCTCTTTTTCTGTCTCTCTGGTGAGCACATGTACCCATAGCAAAAGAGAGAGAGAGAGAGATGGGATTACGGGTCCCAAAAGAGGACACCACCCAGCCATCTGGGTGTGTGAGGGAGCCACACAGAGGAGGTGGGGATTCTGCCTCCTCTCTCTGCATGCACCCTCTTCTCTGCTTCTGTCGGGACTGGGACGCAGCACCAGGGGCTGTCCTGATGAGCCTCACTCCTTTGGACTTTCCAGCACCAGAATCATGAGACCAATAAGCCTCTGTTCTTCATAAATCACCTGGTCTTGGGTATTTCTATTAAACAGCACAGCAAAAGACCAAGACATAGCCCGAGTTGCTGGGGTCCGATTCTGTTCCGTTCTTTTTTTGCTTTCAGTTCCAGCTGAGTTTTGTTCTGGTTGGCTGGCTTGATTGTTTCTTTGGTTGTGTGATTTTTTTTTGCTGAGTTCTTGTTGGTTTGATTTCTACTGTGAGAGTCTGGGGAAAATGAAGAGGCCTCAATCTTCAGATAGTTTTCTCCTTCCACTAAATCTAGGGGTAAGGAAGACACTTTTCACTGCTTTCTGTTCTGTAAGACTGTCCCTCCTCACCCCATTTTCCCAGCTTGCCCTTTTCCTCCCTGTCCCCCTTCCTGAGTCCTGGCTTCATGGAGGGTAATTTCCAGTCCAGCTGCAATGACCAGGAGAGGCATATTAACATTTCTTGATTGATTGTATGTTTCTTAGTTTCTTCTTGCTTTATGTTGGTGATTGCCTTATATATTTTTAAGGCAAATTATTATGAGCATACCAATTGATCATTTTTTATTATTTATCTCCTCAATAAAATGATTACTATTACTTTTTACTTTTTTAAACTTTAAAAAAATTATTATTTATTTGTCAAATAATAATTACATATGTTTGTAGGTACAATGTGATGTTTTGATACATGTGTATGTACATTGTCGAAAGATGAAATCAAGGTAATTAACATGCACGTCGCCTCACCTACTTATCTTCTCACTTTTTATCCAGACAGGTGGTTAAGTTACCACCAGTTGGTCTCATCCTAGCTCCCCTGGGGAGACAAAGCAAACGAGCTGTTGTCCCGAGGAGGCCACGTCTGGGCCCCCTGAGGTCCCTCTTGCTGGCGGATGGCAGAAGCTTCTGTGGGCTCACCAGCCCACGCAGCCGCACCTACAAGCTTTGTGTTTACAAACGGCCTGTCTCCTGGAAATAAATCTTTGCACTTTTCTCAGGAAATATAGTCTATAAATCACTGTGACATTTAAGATGAAGATCACCTCTTCCAACTTCTCTGCCTCTAAGAATAGGCCCCCCACGCTTGCAGCAGGGGCTGGGAGGTGGCCAACCCAGTCCTGTCTCACTGGGGGACAGTCAGTCAGAGATGAAATCAGTGACATCTTCAAATGTCAGCTTTGTCACCATAGGCCTGACCTTGCACTGTGATGAGGGGAAGATGAGTCTGCGAGCGTTAAACAGTGGGTAGTTCCTGGTTTGTATTCATCGAGGGCTTTGAGCACCGCTACTGTCACAGGCTGCGTTCCCTTTTTAACCCGCGATGATTAATTACACGTGCAGCTGGCTGGCCTATGACGCCTGGGTGTCTGGTCAAATGCCAATCTAGAGATCATTCTGCAAGTACTCTTTCATATATGATTGGCATTTGAATCAGTAGACTTTGGCCAGAGCAGGTTATTTCCGTAACGCTGGTGAGCCTCATCTAATCAGTCGAAAGTCGTAGGAGAAAAGCTGAGGTCTCTTAAGGAGTAGGGGTTTCTGCCTCCAGACTACCTTGAGATTCAAGACTACAATGCTGACTCCTGCTAGAATTTTCAGCCTGCTGGCTCCAGAAATGCCAGTTCCCACAATCAATTGCTTAAAGTAAGTTTTTCTCTGTACACACACACACGTGTGAACCCACGCACACACACTATGGGCACAGCTGCTCTGGAGAACCTTGACTAACACAAGTGCAGATGATACGGTGCACAGCCCGTGTGTGTGCTGAACCCACTCGGTCCCTGGTAGCAATGGCTAACACACTAACTCGCTCCTCTCTGCAAGTATGAGTGAAAAATTCCTTGGTGCCTGCTTCAGATTTTTCCAATGAGATAATTCCAAGGCATAACATGCTGTGGAGTTCACTCAAGGCCGCCAGACGGGAGGACAGGAAGGGCGAGAACAGAACACCAAGCAGCTCTCGTGGCGCCCTCTGCCCCGCCGCCGTCCCATCAGCTGCCTGGTTTAGAGAACGCTGCTGGGGGCCACCCTGGCCCTGCCTTCCGGCTCCTTAACGTGCTCATCACCCTCCAGCCTGCTACGAACTTGATGTGAGATCGCTTGTGTGTGTCTCTGGGAGAGGAGTGTCGGCGCGCAGGGATCAGGGCCGGAACGTAGTGAACGCTCAGCTCCGATCTGTCGACATGCACGTAAAGCTATGTCTTTAAACTGGACGAATATGCAGTGTGTTCATGCTGGGAAAATTCACTTTACAGCTGTAATGACAGATAGTGGTTGAATGTACAATAAATAAACGAGCTAAGACAAAGGAAAGAAGCTATTGTTATGAGAGCAGGCCACAGCACAGGGAGTCGAAGTGCGTTGGATGAGTCTAGGATTAGTGCACCTGGGTGCAGGCCCCAGCAGCCACGTGCGTCATTTAACCTCTCCGTGGGAAGCTGGGCCTGCCCTGCGGGGTGGGCTCAGGGCTCCCCGGACGAGTTTCTGTAAGAGTGAAAGCGCTCAGCGCAGGCCTGGGGCGTGGCCGGCCCTCAGCATGCTGGCAGCTGCTGTGGGTGTCAGGCCACTCTGCCTGCTCCTGTGGCACTCGTACAGACCCTGCAGCCTCGGTTAACTGTGCCGTGGGCGTTCCTTCTCCTTTTGGCCCGTGGTATCAAGCTCAGGCTGATGTGAATCGAGTGCCCACGGTGCCTGTGCGGCAGGAGGAGTGGTCAGCAGCACGCCTGGGGCGGCGTTCTCCATCCCTTCCCCTGGACGCAGGTCACCTGTGTGGCCATCCTCCCAGATCAGACCTCAGTAAAACACAACGGTCCACGTCGAAGTCGTGGCTGTGCTTTGGCACTGGCAGTGAGTGACCCGGGCAGGGCGGCACACGTACTTTGCATGGTGCCCGGTCACCATCGGCTGAGCCCTCCGAGGACCGTGGAAGTGCGACCTGATGATTGTTTCCCGGTGCCCGAGCAGGGGCTGGCGGCTCCAGGGCCTGGGGCAGCTCAAGGAGACGTGGTGGCTCTGGGTGGTGTATCCCCCGGGCCCCAGACTCCTTGCTCCTAGGGAAGAGGTCTGACAGAAGGAAGTGGACTTCCCAGCTCATTGGCTCCTGCTGCCCAGGTCAGGGGTGGCCCTAGTAGGGAGCGGGGTGCTCCGGTCTGCGTGTTTATACCCCGCCCCCACTCCCATGTTGACACCTTAACCTCTGAGTGTCATGGTGTTAGGAGCGGAGGCGCTGGGAGGGTACGCTAGAGCGCGAGTCCTCACGAGGAGGAGAGGTCCCCTCAGGAAAGAACTCCAGGCGGCCCCTTGTCCATCACAAAGACACAGCGACAAATGCCTGTGAGCCAGGAAGTGGGCTGTCACCAGGCACAGGCTCTGACGCCTCCTCGGTCTCAGACATCTCAGCCTCCGAAGCGGGGAAGAGGAAGGTATGTCACTGCCCGGACTTGGTGACAGCGTCAGAACCAGGGCGGGCCCGAGCAGGCAGAGGGCCGCGGGCAGAACACGGCCCCTCAGCCCCAGAGCGGAGTGTTCCGAGAGGAGCCTTTGGGAGGTGGCTGGTGAGGTCGGAGGGTGGAGTGCCCGTGCCGGGTCGGAGCCCGTGTGGGGTGACCAGAAGAGCTCCCCTTCTTCGCCCTTCTCTCCCCCATCATGTGAGACGCAGCCAGAAGGAAGAGGCCCCCAGCAGACACGGGCCTGGCAGCACCCCCACCGCGGCTGTCCAGCCTCCGTAACCGTGGACGCCAAGGGAGCCTGAGGGGACCCGGGATGCTAGCGCCGTGTGGCAGTAATAACGCGGGGGGTTGGTGTTCCTTCCCTTCCTAAAGCAGTGTCTCCGGAAACTGAAATGGTTTGGCGCTCACAGACCTGCCCTCCAGCTAAACCAAAGGCCTAAGTGAGACTCAGAGTTTTACAACATAATATAAAAATGTCCAGGTTCAAAGGAAATCACTGGCCGTACCAAGAAGTGGGGAGATCACACTGAGTGAAGGCGATCGCCGGATGCCAGCGCCGAGGTGACAGGTGACGGGGGCGCTGGGCTCATCTGACAGCACTTGGAAACGCCTCAGTCCACAGCGACAAACGTGCCCCAGCGGCAGGCCGAGAAGCCTCGGTGCACACAGAAATGGCTGCAGAGAGACGGGCTCGCAGGGCTGGGGACACAGCTGCGGCGAGAAGGCCCGGAGCCTAGGCCCGACGGCGTCCGAGATGACACAGCACAGAGCGGGACCCGGGGACGGAAGGAGGCAGAGCCCCGGTCAGAACTGCGCAGAGGAAGCGTGACAGCACACCCGCGGACGAGCGCTGCCCGCGACGCTGGAATCGCACCGCAAGTCTGAAGTCTGCATCACCTTGTCCCCGAAGCGGAGAAGACAGAGCGAGATGCGGAAAAAACAGTTGAGAACTCGTCGACCTGGCCAGCGAGACCAGCCTGTGGATTAGGGACGCCGAACTTCTGAAAGGTAAGAAACCAAGACACGGTGTTTGTCATGGCGCCCTCGGCGGCCCGAAGGACAATGTCTGTCTCACCTACTGAGCAGAAAGAGCACTCTGCCCGAGGCCACCCCCATGAAGACGCGCTTCCAGAATGAGGGTCCCATGGAGACGTGCTCAGGTGAGGGAACGCTGGGAGAATTTGTCCGGGGCATCAAGAAGGCGGGCCGGCAGGTGCCAGTGTGGATGAACACACAGGCTTGCTGTTCCCTTTCCAGACTTAGAAATCACATCTGGTGGCCGAAGCAAAAATTCTCTGTGTTTGATGTGGTTCTAAGTATATGCAGAGGAATATGTAGGGTAATTATGAACGGGCAGACAACGGGCTGGAGAGAGGAGGCCCCATACTTGATCGGCCGCACTGGCGGTCCATGGGAAGACACGTGTGCGTGATACCGAAGGCAACATGGTCGGTGCTACGCGGAGCCCGGGACACCACGCTACATCAGCCGGAGCTCAGAAAAGGCCCTGGGAGCCCGGGGGAAGAGCCGATTGACATCACAGGGGAGTTCATTCAACAAAAGCAGAACACACGTTCTTTTCAAGGAGCCGTGGAAATATACCAAGACAGAACATACCCTTCACTATAGAACAGATTTCAACCAATTTAAAAATAATTGAAGTCATACCCTGTGTTCTCCAACCACTATGGAATCAAACAAAAGATGAATAGCAGAATAATAGCAGGAAATCTTTAAGCACTTGGAAACAAAATGACATACTTCTAAAGAATCCACGGGCCAAAGAGAAACTTATAAGGGAGAGAAAAAAGAAAAAAAAAACAGGCACACGCAACTTTGAACTGAATAAAAATGAAAATATAATTTTCGGACACAGCTAAAGCAGTCATGAGAGGAGATTTGTAACAGTAATGCGTATGTTAGAAAAGAGAGCCGTTCTCTAATCAATAGTCTAGGCTCCCACCTCAAGAAACCAAAAATAAAAGAGCAAAACAGAAATGGATCACGAACTTACCTGCAAAATATAAAACCATGACACTTCCAGGGAGAAAAGATAGGAGAAATCCTTCAGGGCTAGGATTAGGCAAAGGTTTCTTAAACTTGACACTAGAAGCACAATTTATAATAGAAAAAATGATAAATTGGACCTTATCAAAATTAAAAATTTTGTCTCGTGAGAGACCATTAAGAGAAAGTGAAAAGCTACAAAGTGGAAAAATATTTGCAAACTGCGTATCCAGCCAAGGCCCAGTACCCAGGCTCTATAACGAACTCTGAGAATTTAACATGAACGTTTCAGAGAGTGCAGGAGGCACAAAGAGACAGTGTGTGGAGGAGGGGCCACAGATGGCAGAGAAACCCTGGGACAACGTTCAACGCCATTTGCCCTTCGGGAAACGCAAATGAACCCACTCTGAGGGCTGGCCTGGGGCATGGCTGTTGAGGCGGCTGGATCCATGTGGCCACCTATGGTCATTGGAGTCCTGGATCCAGTGGCTTGAGAAACATGCCAAGTGCACGTGCATGCATGCCCTAAATCCCAAAAAGAGGGAGAAATGGAGAAGGGGTTGCAGGGTGGCCATTCCCCATGGGGTTGCTTTCTCATCTCCTCCACCCCCACTGTCTCTTTCCAGCAAGCAAAATTTCAAAACAAACATAACGATTTGATACTGCACACCTACCAGAATGGCTAAACTGAAAAATAGTGGCAGCTAACGTGGTGAGGGTGCACAGAAGCCGAACCATGAATACACTGCTGGCAGGAAGGGATGGTGGTACTGCCACCCTGGAAAACAGTGGATCAGTTCCTTATGAAAACTAAACCCATAACTACCATATGATCCGTCAATTTCACTCCTGTGTGTGTATGTTCAGGCTCAAGTGTGTGCATACATTTTTAAGCTACTTTATTCATAATAACCTCAAACGGAAACACTTAGATGGCCTTCCTTCAATCGACGAGCAATTCACCAACTGCAGTTCATGCATCCCGCCATGGAGCACTGCCAGGTGGTAGCTGGAACAGCTGCTGACTACACAGTGACCTGGATGACCCCGCAGAGACTGCAGAAAGTCATCCCCCATCCTCTCGCATTATCCAGTCGACAAAGCTGTAACAACAGGGAGAAGGTTAGTGGTCACCAGTGGTTAAAAAATGCATGGAAATTGAGGGCACTGGGGGTGGCTGTGAAGGGCAATAAGAGGATCCTGGGGGAACAGAAATATTTTGTACTTCAGACTTGTCAATATTAAGGTGATTGCTACTGTATCTGATACTTCTGTTTTACTCTTGTGTGTGTGGTGTCCTTGTTTTTAATATTTTCAAGCCATAACCATCAGGGGGCGTGATAAAGGGCACGTGAGATCAGTCTGTGCTATCTACTTCTGGTGCTCCTTGTGAATCTGAGTTTATCTCAAAGTAAAAGTTTAAACACAAAAAGACTTAGAACAATAATTGCCACAGATACAAACCAAAAGCTATTGGGATGTCTGTCACTGTGTAACAGATTACCCCAGTTCAATAGCTGGAGAGGGTCTGGATCTGGCATTGGCTCAGCAGGTGCCCCTGCTCAAGGCCAGCCTGGGGCTGCGGAGTCCACTTCCACCTTCACTTGTGTGCTCAAGCAAGCCTTGTCCACACTGCCTGGGCAAGTTACACATCGTCTCCACACCAGGTGGCTCTCTCCATAAGGCATCTCACCACGTGGACACCGGCTTCCATTAGACCACCTGAGGGGGAGGGACTGACAGAGCGACCAGGAGAAGGAAGATCTTCCTGTAACCTTGTCATGGAAGTAGGGCCATCGGCCTTTTCTGTATGTTATTCATGAGAAGCCAGTCCAGCCCACATTCAAGAGCATGGGTTTATATAAGGAGGCAGGGATCTTCAGGGCCACGGTAGAGGTGCTCACCACTATGCTCACACACCCACACTCACACTACACATACAGTCTCATCACAAATGCACGTACACTCACACCACGTAACATACATGTACAGACACACACACTTACGCCACACATAAATGTACACCACACACATGCGTACACACTACACACTCACCTCACAGACACTCATACCACACATACACGCATCTCCTAGAATACACTTCAAATGTATTGTTCAAAAGTTTTATGAGGTAAACTCTAAAGCTCTTTTGAAGACAATAAAAGGAAGCTCCACAAAGGAAAAAGCATACCATGTTCTTAGACAGGAAGGCTTGAGCTAAGTTTGACTAAGCTATTTTATAAGTTTAAAATTATTTTTGGGAACCAGCAGTTAGCGTAATGGCTATGTCACTGGACTCCCACGTAGTCGACCTCGGTTCACGTCCCGGACCCGATGGCTTAAAACTCACGCCGGGCGCGTGTGCGTGCGTGCCCAAGATCCCGAGACGAGAATGGAGGAGAAGGGATTGCGGCGTGGCCATCCCCCCTGGGGGGTGATTACTTGCAAAGTCTCTCTGTCTCTCTCTGTCTGTCTGGCGAGCGCACGTGCCCTATAGCGAAAACCTCTCCAAAAAAAATATTTTATTTTTAACAAAAATACAGTTCTTCCTGGATCTAAATTCCTTGATTACACATTTCGTTCGGAAGAATGAATTGCACGGAGAGCTAAGGATTAGCAGGTAAACCTTGGGAAAGAACAGTGGCAGGGCATCAGCCATACAAAATGGGAAAGTGTGCCTTTTACAACCTGAGACTAAAAAACAATCTGATTGAAAAATGTGGAAAATGGGCAAGATATATAAATGAATAATTCAGCCCTTAAACATGGGAAGGACTCTCACTCTCACCTAGCCAAAGTTGCACCGAGACACGCACATGCATCACAGGGCCAGCAGAGCCCCGCCAGCTGGGCGAGCTCTGATGGAGAAGTTGAGAGGAGGCGTTCTTCTCCCTCCTGCTGCTGGGAAGGCAGAACTCCAGCCCCTGGCCGTGTCCCGAACTGTGTATACTCCTTGGCCTTTGGGCTGGCAATCACACTTCTCGAATGCACCCCAAAGATACAATGACTGAAAGCCCGGGTGATTTATTATGAAGTTAAAAGGTGCTCAGCTTCGGGTCCTTCCCATCCAAGCCACTGAGAAGGCATGGGGAGAGGAGCCACATGGCTTTGTGTTTCTGAAGTTTCATGAAGTAAAATTTTTTATTTATTTAATTTTTTTTCCTTTTTTCAAAAGGAGGCACCTCAAATTGAGTAAATTTTGAGCCCCATAAAACCTGGTCTGCCCTGTACACAAGGCTGTTCACTACACCACCATTTGAAATACGGACAACTGAAAAACACATCAGCAGAGTGCTGGCGGGACAGCTGTGTCAGAATACGCTTTATTTCCGCACACCACGGACTCTGTCCAGGGCATTTTGTTAAGAAAAAAAGCAAAGTGGGAAAAAGTGTAAATTCATTCATCATATACCTAGTTAAGGCAAGAACACACATATTTACATAATTATCTATACGCATACACAATATATTTTATATGTCTGTATGACATATAAATACATAATACTTGACATGTGTGTACTATATATATGTGTGTATATATACATATGTACACTTACTTTAATAGAATAATGAACCATAAACTGAACTAAATAAAAATTGCTAGTAGGGAAAAGGAGCGATAAGATGAAAGAGGAAGAGAAGAAATAAAACATCTTTGAATGTAGATTTCATATTAAAATTTTACATAATTTAAAATAGAAAAAGTGAACAAGGCAATTTCTAGATCTAAAAGCAAAGTTAAACCAACGCATGAACTTAACTGTATCAAGCGAGTGACCAAGTCCCGTTTGTTCTGGTGACTTTAGGGAAACAGGTTGACTGCACATTCCCAGATATACCAGGAGGACGAAGTGAACTGCACTTGTCTCCGACTGTTTTCTGTAGTCAGACTGCCGCTGGCGTGATGCTGTCCTCTGAGATGAATTACGCATGTGTATCGGGGGCACGAGGAACAGGCAGTCGTGTGGGCCGTGGGAGCCAGGGTATTTCATGCGACATGTAGACATTAGAGCAGAAAGATAAGGGACAAACTCTTCAAAGCATGGAAACAAATGACAACTTAATAGTGCTAAGCACCCCGACCTTCACACTGTGGGTCTGAATCTTATTGACCGTGGAAAGCTACTAGCGCTTCCTGAAGAAGTGAGTAGCTCTGGGTGTGCGGGGGAAATGAGTAAGATTAGTCTGAAGTGTCTTCGCTCAGAAAACGAGGAAGCTGCCACAGTTACTGAGGCCATGTCAAAAGGTCTTTTGTGTCATTCTGTCACTTAGCATGTTTTCCAGGTTCATCCATGTTGTTGCATGTATCAGAACTTCATTCTTTTCTGTAGCAGAGTAATCTTCTGCTGAATGGATATACCACAGTGTGCTTACCCATTCACTGTTAATGGACATTGTTTTCCCCTGTCGTGAAGAATGCTGAGCACGCACGTGCAAGTTTCATTTGGGATAATGAGGAAGTTCTGAATATTAATGGCCAGTGGCAAGGGCTACAGGAGGTCGTGAGTGTGCCTGATGCCCTGAACTGTACACTGTAAGGGTCACAGTGATAAACTTCATGGATGTGCATTTACCACACTTTTTTGAGGAAAAAAAAGAAAAAAGAACAATCTGAAATACAAAGAACTTGGCTGCACTTGAAGAGGTTCTCAAAAGCCAACATGGAGGAGGGGGCTTTAGCATCATTAAATGGATTAGTTAGAATGGACATGACACATGGGATATGCTTACATTCTTGAATTTGTATTAAAATTACAAATAAAAATGGGTCACTGTTGGGAGATGTCAGAAAATCTACCATTTATTTGGGAAACTGAAAAATAGAAGGCAGGTATTTATCTCGCATCTGCATCTAGCACTGTATTTCTGGGTGAATAGATCATTGTAGTGGGAGGTTCCTTTTTATATAAATATTTCAGGTGCTAAATAAAGGCTCGGTGTTAGAACTGGAACGTCCTGGTCATCCCCCTGTGTACGGCAAGACTTGCTGTGGCCGGCAGTAACCCCCGGGCATCTCCAAGGCAAGAGCCTGGCAGACACCAGGTCTCGGAGGGGGCCGCACTCAGACTCGTCACGCCAGAAAGCAAAACCCGATCCAGCAACCCTCAGGAGCTAAGGCCCAGTTGACAGGAGCCAGGCGCGGACCGTCAACCCTGCCCACAGGGGCTCCACAGGGCACACAGGCCTGTTTGTTCTTAAGTTTGCTGCCTAGGGAAGGCAGGTGGAGGGAGCAGACCTCTGGTTCACATTTTTTGGAGACATATCAACTAGTTTTAAAGTATGTGTTTTTATTTGGATTCGGACTTGAATTAACAAATTAAAAAATTTGGGTCTTTGCTAAACCCTAAGTATTTATTGGATATTTGATGATATTGTGGATATGTTAAGAAAAAAAGACCTTTCTTTTAGAGAAAATGACAAAAATTCTTCACCCGGCCCAGCTTTCGGCGGGCGCCTGAACCTTCCTGTAGGCCCTGGGCACTTCTGATGAAGCCAGCTTCAGCGAGGACCTGCCAAGTCGGAGCAGAAAGGAGGCGCCACCTGGAGACCTGCTCACCCTCGGCGCCCCTGCCTGGGGCTCCTGCCCCTAGCGGAGTCTGCTGCCCTGATCTGTCTTCAGCATGGATCCTGCTAGGTTCAGCCAGAACGACCCGTCGCCCTAGCCCCGAGGTCGCCTCCTCTCAGGACTTTCCCACCCCTTGGCCCTGCCTGCTCCTTGGCCACCAACCCTGCCTGGCCATGCTGAGCCCATGAGCCCGTCTCTCCCCACTCCCACTGTTCCCATTCTGCCCCATGTGGTCACATCAGAGGGGGGCCTGTTCCCACTGGCAGGAGGGGCTTCGGGGCCAGTGCACATACACCAGAGGGACCTCCGAGGACGCCAAGCTGGGGGAGGTCTTAGATGTCTCTCGGTGCAGCTCTGATGGCTTTGGGGCACTGGGACTCCATCCTGGGTTTCAGTCTCACCCAGCTGGTGAGAAGGCCAGGACGACCTGACTGTGTGGGGTTGCCCCTCTCCGCCCATTCCCCGCCACCACCCTCAACAGGGTAGCCCCCTTTCATGGCAGGGGCCACACACATGCAAATGGACTTTTAGCGATCCCCACCTGGTCCCCCGACATGACTGTGTTGTCAGTTCCCTCACCTCTGCTGGGACGTTTGCCTGTGAACACGCCATCACACTCGCTGGGGTCTGCGGCTGGAGAGTCGAAGAGCGAAGAGGCAGCTCTGTGGGGGCAGGGCTCGAGTCCTGGCTCTGCAGCTGGCCTGCCCTGTGGCTCTGGGTGCATTTTCAACTCTGAGACCCAGAACCTTCCTACTTAGGAATGTGCTCAGCGCTGACACCGTCGGATTCTGGCTGTGCACTCGGAGCCCTCGGTGTTTTACGTGGGCTGTGTGCAGCACCAGGCCCTCTCTGGGAGGCCGGCCCTCCCGCCCTGGCTGTTGTACAGCACAGGAGCAGACCAGAGGCCCACGTCCTCGTCGCCCTCAGCATCCGCGTCATCACCGTCATCTCTGACCAAAGTTGCTCAACTCCCTCTCGGAGCCTGTGCTTTTGGAATCAGACGTGTCGGCGCGTCTCTGCGCAGGGGTGCAGGGGTGCAGGAGCGCTCGACGCCTGCAGGCACTGACACCGTCCACTCCAGCCCCTCTCTCTGGGTGCATCGTCCTTAGGGCACAGCAGCTCCTGCAGCTGGCACTGCGAGAAGTGACCGGAGGGAAGGCCTCTCAAAGGAGCTGGTTAGACCCGCTCGGGAGAAGGTGGGCTCCCTAAAATCCCCTTGGCCTCGTGCCCACGGCCTCAGTCCCGCTTGCACTTGGGGCCACATCTGGGAGCAGGGAGGGCAATCCTGACTAGCCTGTCCGTGGCCCACCAGGGGCGCCCGCAGGGACTGCTCATCTCCCCCGGTTCTGAGGGAGCTGCGGCATGGAGGACAGCCTGCCTGCCAGCTGTCCAGCAGGAGAGCGTGCTGCGCTGCCTGCCTGCGTGCTGGGCCTGTGCTGACCCCGCCAGGCTGAGCCCAGCAGCCCCAGGACAGAGCCGAAGAAGGGTGCTAGAAGCTTCCTGAGCAGAATCTGAGCTCCAGTGTTGGGCGGGCCCTGCCCCTGACCCTGACGGGGAGGCTGAGGCCTAGGCCTCCTGTCCGCAATGTGGCAGTGCAGACTCCTAGAGCTGTGCCTGCCATCGGGCCAGGCTCTCGGAGCAGAGGCTTGGCCGGCTGTGCTCTGCCTCTCTGTGTGCTGACAGGGGCTGTTCGAGGAGGGGGACAGCATACTCCAGGGGAGGCCATGGGAGGAGGGCGTGCTGGCTCCAGGCGGAGCCGGTGGCTGCCAGTCCTCCTTCGCTTTCCTACTGGCCGCCATCTTGAGCAAACTGTCCCCTTAGTGCAGCATCCCATCCGTGCTTGGTGGGACGAGTGCGGTCTCAGACCTCTTGGAAGCACGGAGTGCTGACTGGCCGGCAATGCGTGGTGCACTCCAGGCCCCTCTCCTGGTACCCAGCGGGGCAGGTCTGTCCTCAGCGGGCGCCAACTCTGCCCTCCGATGCCTCACTGGTCAGGATCCCATGTTGCCCCCGCTGTGTTGGACAGTCCCTCATGTGACCTGCAGAGTCACCTGGTAGGATGGCAGGGCTGGGCCTCCTGTCCTGTCATGGACCCGTTCTCACAGGCCCCGCTTCCTGCTGGGCTTGGTGCCACCATAGGTGATGGGGCCTGGCAGAGAGCAAGGAGCCCTGAACCTGGGAGCCCCCGCTCCAGGCAGAGGGGACAGTGACAATGGGCAGATGTGTGTCTCCGTGCCATGATGCATGGTGCAACCACAGACAAGTGAGGGGCCTGGCTTTGGTCCCCCCAGGACACCCACTGGGCTTGGCGTGCAGAGGGGCTGGCCAGGCAGGGCCCGTGGAGCCGTAGGCTCCTGGCCGCAGCAGTGGGTCCCAAGTGGCAAGAATGTTTAGTGCTGGTGTGGGACGTGGGCGCTTGTTGAGGAGGAGAGCAGCTGCCAGAAAGAGGGTAGAAGAGAGGGAGCTGGCCCGCCTGTGGGGGGCCTCGGGGCTGCTCTCATACTTTGGAGCTGACGTCACGGGCCGCGAGACTCCACTTCAGATGTAGGCATCACGGTCTGTGCTGGGTGGAGGCAGACACAGAGACACGGGATGCAGGCAGGAGGCTGGCCAGGAGCCTGCTGCAGGCCCAAGGGGAGGTGTGGGAGGGGTCCATCAGGCTGTGCTGGGACACTGCCACTCGTGGGACCTGCTGGCTCTTGGGTACAGGGCTGGGAGAAGGGAGGAGGGGGGCAGTTAGTGAGGAATGGGTCTGGGCTATGGGCCTTTGTGGCTTGGAAGCACCCATCTCGTAGCACAAAGCACGCTCCTCAGTGAGATCAGGTGACAGCACCAGGGTGAACACTTCCTGATGCACTCACTGGGGACCAGGGCCAACCCAGGCAGCTGGGAGGCCTCGGCCCACATGACAGCCAGAAGAGGGGTCCTGATAAGGCGTGATCTTGCAGGGCATCATGGGAGGCCACGTCGTGGAAGGCAGACACTGACAAGGTTAGAAGACAGCGCAGTGCAGAAGGAATTCCTCAGTCACCCGAGCGGCCAGCCAGCTGGCTGCTGAGGTCCCAGCATTGAAGTTGTCCTCAGTCTTGGGACACTTTAGTGCATAACGGAAGGCACTGGTGTGAGGGAGAGGGTTAGAGTCCCAGAGATCTGGGTCTGGTCCTATGACGCACTGCCATTTTGTTTAGAAAAAGTCTCCTCAGCTATTCTAAGTCTTATTTGAAAGAAATTAATAAAAAAAGGTCTAGTGCTTATGATGCAGGTTGCTGCAAGAATGAGTAATAATGTATTGACGCTCTGTGTGGAACTGGGCAGCCAGTTACTGGCTAGCAAGTGCTTACAGGCAATAATGTGATATCATGATGCTGGGTGGCGTGGTGGTGGTCATGATGGCAAAGATGGTGCTGAGGGTGAAGATGGCAGTGGTGTTGGTAATGATGGTGATAGTGATAGTTATGGTGAAGATGGTGATGGTGACGATAATAATGGTGAATATGGTAGTGATGATGGTGAAGATAGTGAAGATGATAGTGATGGTGGTGATGATGGTGAAGGTGGTGATGATAGTGATGAAGATGGTGAAGATGATGATGGTGATGATGTGAAGATGGTGAGGATGATGGTGAAGATGGTGATGATGATGGTGAAGATGGTGATGATGATGGTGAAGATGGTGATGATGATGATGGTGAAGATGGTGAAGATGGTGATTATGGTGATGGTGGTGATGGTGATGATGATGGTGATGATGGTGATGATGGTGATGATGGTGGTGATGGTGGTGATGATGGTGACGGTGGTGATGATGGTGACGGTGGTGATGGTGGTGATGATGGTGATGATGGTGATGGTGATGAAGGTGGTGATGGTGGTGATGGTGATGATGATGGTGATGATGGTGATGGTGGTGATGGTGAAGATGGTGATGATGGTGACGGTGGTGATGATGGTGAGGGTGGTGATGGTGGTGACGGTGGTGATGATGGTGACGGTGGTGATGATGGTGACGGTGGTGATGGTGGTGACGGTGGTGACGATGGTGACGGTGGTGACGATGGTGACGGTGGTGATGGTGGTGACAGTGGTGATGATGGTGATGGTGGTGATGGTGATGATGGTGATGGTGGTGACGGTGGTGATGGTGATGATGGTGATGGTGGTGACGGTGGTGATGGTGGTGATGATGGTGACAGTGGTGATGATGGTGACGGTGGTGATGATGGTGACGGTGGTGATGGTGGTGACGGTGGTGATGGTGGTGACGGTGGTGATGGTGGTGACGGTGGTGATGATGGTGATGGTGGTGATGGTGGTGATGGTGGTGACAGTGGTGATGCTGGTGATGGTGGTGATGGTGAGATGGTAAAGATGGTGAAGATGTGATGAAGGTGATGCTGGTTGGTAATTATGGTGATTGTGATGGCAGTGATGAAGTTAAAGTAAATGAGCATTTGTCAGCAAGTGCATCCTCTCCCCAGGAAAATTATACATCAGTTTCAACATTTCAAAAGTGCCAGTGCTTTTTACTTTAGAAGAGCTTTTGCACTTACTCATGTTAATGTTATTTTGGGTGTGAATATTCCACTTGATGCCAAACATCTCAGTGAAAACTAAAGATTCAGTCAAACATCGAAACGCGCTCAGACATCCAGATGTAGTGATATTCTGCCCACAAAGTTAAGGATATGTGATGGTTATTTTTTCCAGTTTTCACTCTGTCATTTGGCATCGGACTGACTCCAACACTGTAATAATAGCTATCGAGAGGTACGAATGTGCACCAGACACTTGAAAAGAACTCAGAGAGAATGGCATATTGTTGTTGGAATCTGATACATTAAGCAAAAATGCAGCAGGCTGCTGCTTCCGCATCAAGCTAAGTGCTTGTTGGATGAAGGAAGAGTATGTCTGCTTGGCACAGACTCGTAGGTGTGATACGGTCTAAAAATAGCCTGCTCTGAGCTGGGCTGTCTGGGGAATAGCTCTTGGACTCTCAGCTGCTGCAGCTACAAAAAGCAATATGCTTTTTGGAAAGGTATTAGGCCAGGGTTTTGTTCTGCCACGTTACTTCAAATTGTTCTCCTGGAACCGAGGCTACCATTCCTCCTCTCCAACTAGGCAGAGGCAGAGGAAGACAGGGCATAAAGAAAGGCCTCTGGGTTGGAGCTGGACTCTGGGCCACACACCTGCAAAGGCGACCGAGCGCAGGTGCGCTGTGGGCAGCCACACACATGGATATGTGCACACACAGGGACACACACGCGCGCGCCCCTGGATAAGTGAAACACTGCCTGGAATACCCTGCCGAGCCATCTTTAAAACACCCAGGTAATGGGCAGACCTGTGGTGGGGCTCAGGCGGTTTCTGCTTTTCGAAGCATATTTTAAGTTGTCATAATAGTGTATTCATACTTTTTCAGCATATATTTTTTCAAAGAAAAAATTCTGTAAAACACTCTTTAAGCCCTTGAGAGGGAAAATTTAAAACGATGTTCTTAAGTAAGATGCCCTAAGTAGACTCCAAGCTAAGACCTGGTCTATGTTAAAACCTCAGTAAGTGTTCACTTTCATCAGCTCCATCATCACCCCCATGACCACCGTTAGCACCACCAGCATCACCACCAGCATCTGTGTAACAGATAGCACGTTGGCTTGGATGGTGAGGGGGTTGCCAGCACAGCAGGTGTAGACGGAGACTATCCGTGTCAAGGAACCTCAGAAGAGGAGCAACTAGTGATTTCTCTGGAGCCAGAAGAAACCAGGCCAGGTGTGTGAGCAGGGCCAGGGGCGGTCGGTCGAGGTGGGCTGGGGGCTATGGGAGCCCGGCGGGGCACACGATCCACCACACTGAGAAGCAGTGTGCTCAACTGGCTAGCTGCTCTTGTCCAGGTGGGAGCTCTTCGTTTTCCCAGAGTGGAGGGACAAGTGAGTAGGAGGCTGCTTTTGTGAATCATGTAGAATTTAATCTCCTCCATGCAAAACAAAGGCTTCTCTGGCTTTTCTTTCCTTGCTGAATCGAGGAGCTAAGCCTGGGCACACTTCCAGCGTTCTATGGACACACGTGGACAGAGCTGAGCGAGAATGCCCCATCCCTCGCAGCTGAGCCTGAAGAGGCCGTGGATGAGGCTTCAGCTGGTTCTGGAAGGGGGCGGGGTGGGGTGGGGTGGCTGCAGCACCTGAAAGGCTCAGCTCCGAGGACAGAGCAGCACCTGCCAGCCTTCCTGGTTTCCTTGGGACTCCTCAAAAGTCTCTCATCCTGGCCACATCCCCTGCCCTGGGCCAACAGGTGGCTAGCCAGCTGAGCCCTGTGCCCAGCCGTCAGATGCTGGCCAGGACAGCCCCGATGCCTCAGGAAGGATGGCAGGGTAGAGCGAGAGCTACACCTGGGAAGAGTGATGGTCACAGGTGTCTCGAGGAGGGACACATGGCCTTCAGCTGGAGGCCTGGCTGCTGAAGCACTGCAGAGGGTGGTGGTCAGCGTCCCCTGGAAGGACAAGTGGGAGGTGCAGAAGCGAGAGGAGGAGGCAGGCCCGTGACTGGGGGAGCCACCCGGGGGCAGGATGGCCCAGGCAGGGGGAAGCAAACAGATGGGGCTGGGAGTTAATTCTGCACACACACAGTGAAGACCTGTTCCTGCAGACGTCTGCTGAGTGACTAAATGAACGAGTGTCACAGCGGCCAACAAGGGCTACATGGGAAGCCTGGTGGTCAGCTTGCCCACCGGCCTACGCTGAAAATACCGTAGCTCCCGGTGCACAGGCACTCGCTGGGCTGTCTCTGCATGTCAGACCGACATGACTCTTGCGTGTGTGCCTTCATGATTGGCATGTGTGTGCACACTTGCATGTTTGTCATATGTGTGCATGCCCGAATGTCCTATGTCTGCACCTGTTTGACACATGTGTGTGTGTACCTGCATGATGGTCGTGCATGTGGATACCTGCATGAATGTCGTGTGTGTGCCTGAATGACTATCACGCATGTGCACACACTCGTGTTTTCTGTGCGTGCACCCCTGCATGTCTGTGTGACTGTCATGTCTCACCTCTCCTTCCCACCCACCCAGTGCACTGGGGTCTTGCACTGAGGCTGGCAGTGTTAACCTGTGGTAGACAGATCGGTGAGGCGTAATGGGCTCAGGCCCATGTGGGTGAGTCCTTTGCACCCACAGTGAAGGTCCTTATCTGAGCCTGTGTGACTCAGTTTCTCCCTGGTGCTTTTCTCCACGTGCTACCTCATTGTCTGTGAGGAGCTGGCTCCAGCTGCCTTCCGAGTCAAATGGAGGATTACCACCTCCCCCTCACGGACGAGGACGCTGAGGTTCAGAGTGGTAAGTAATCTGCCCGTGTGGACGCATCTGGTCCACCGCGTTCCACAGACCACACACGCTCCCCTGTCTGAGGTTCCAGCTAACTGATGCACAGGACAAAAGAATTAAGTATGACTCCTGCCCGCTTTCTGCTGGGCCTCTCAGCGGACCGAGGGTCAGCTCATGACAGCCTGGACAGGCCTGAGTCGCTGTATCCCCTCTCCCACCCGCTCCTCCCTCCCTGGGGTGGTTTACAGAGAGTATTTGGTGACCTGCCTGGTGTGCCAAAGGACACCTCCTCACTGGACTGTGGGCAGAGCTGGCCACTCTCTGGTGACTGCTCCTGGCCACGTCAGGCCTGTCTGCTGCCCAGGGCATCCCTCAGCGTGGCAACTGGACACGTCCCAGGCCCGTCAGGAAGGAGCGTCCCTGTGCTGCTGAGCTGGCCCACCTGAGCCGGGGCCCACGAGGGGGAGGGTGCTCTTTGTGTGCCTGGCCCTGAGCTGGGCCTTCAGCTATTGAAGGGCTCAACAGCAGTACCCTGCACGGTCAGCTCCTTTCGGGCCCCGATCCAGCCGACTGCTGAGGGCCTCCTGGCAGGGCTGAGGGTGCACCTTGATTCAGCAAAGGACTGGCTGTGGAGGGTTCTGACATGGCTGGGACGGGACTCCCACGGGACGCCCTGACACGCAGGGGAAGAGGCGATGCACAGTGGCCGCTGGCCTTGGGCCCGTCCGCCTCTCCTCGCCATCACCCTCCCTCCACAGCACGGGCCTGTTTTCTCAGAAACACCCACGCTGGTTCTCACGGTTCCCAGGGCGGATTCCTCCCCAGTACCCGTAATCCGGATCTGGCTGAGGCTGGGAGCGGATCGTGGCATCAGGGCCCTGTAGGGAATTCTCTCTCTCCCCCATGGAAGGAAGAAATGAACAGAAGACTCACTCCCACTGTCTCCTCCCAGGTCTACGTGTCCCTGTAAGTGTGTGGAATTTAGGCTGTGCCACCAAGGCAGGGGGAGGACAGGAGACACTTCCAAGAAAGCTGTTGAGGCGACGACTCAAAACACTCAGAGTGTGGTCTGCACCTGTTCCTGGCAGAAGGACGGCAGCAGGGCCTCCTCCAGTGGCCACTTCCCCTGCCCCTTTAACTGACAGTCATTGGGACTCTGCTGCCCACCTCCCTCACCATGGTGGGGCCAGCCCAGGGTGACCAGGTGCACCAGCCCCCGGGAGACCACAGTCCCGTGGGTCCTCTCCGACCTCCACAGATAAGCTTTTGCCTGAGCGCCCCAGCCCTCTGCTAGTCTATATTTTCCTTCCCTTTTCTTTCTTGTCTCTTTCTTTTCTTTAATAAATCGAGTTTTGCTATTAATAGCCACAGAGAGCAACACATATATTTACTGGGTTATATTTAAAGAAGATTTCTACCAGTAGATACATAACGACTTCTAAGTTAAGCACAGTGTTCTGGAAAGGAAACTAATTTATCTGCAGGAATCCCACTATAATTTCCTCTCAGCTCCATGAGGGACAGTGTATAATATGTATTATTATGTATAAGCTGGTATTTGATAGGGAGGATGAAGATGACATGGTGGATGATGTTAGCAAAAATAATACATATTCACATGCACAAGCCTTAATCAGCTTCTGAAGACTTCTCCATAACCTCACTTGTTTTTTTCTTGTCCCAGGTGGGATTAAAAAAAAAAAAATCACTGTCCAAGTATCTCTGATTTATTGAGTACATGTTAACTATGCTATCCCTGATAGGTTCTTTATTAAAAATCAGTTTTATTGGGACCAGCAGTTGGCATGACAGCTATGTCTTGGACTCCCATGTAGTTGAACGCGGTTCGAGTCCCAGACCCGGTGGCTTAAACTCATGCTGGGCGCATGTGCATGTGTGCCAAAGATCCCGAGAGGAGAATGGAGGAGGAGGGATTGCGGCGTGGCCATCCCCCCTGGGGGGTGATTTCTTGCTTTCTATCTCTCTGTCTCTCTCTGTCTTTCTGGTGAGCACACACGTCCTATAGCAAAAAAGTCTCCAAAAAAAAAAAATCAGTTTTACTTTGTTTTTAGTGAATATGTAATTATTTTACATATTCTAGGGTACAGCATGATGTTTTGATACATGTATATATGTGTAATAATTAAATTGGGATACTAGCATATTCAACACTTCAATCATTTATCTTTTATTTGTGATGGGAACATTTAAAATTCTCTTTTCTAGCAATTTTGAAGTATACTGTACTATAAAGCAGCAGAACTTTCTCTTCCTGTCCAACTCTATAACTGACCTGTTTCACCACCTTCTCCCCATCTTCTCATCACCATACCCTTCTCTTAACTTCTGTGAGTTTGACTCTTAGATTCCACATATGACTGAGACCAGGCAGCTCTGTTCCTCTGCAGCTTCACACACTGTCCTCCAGGTGCATCTGTGTCACACCAGCAGAAGTTTACTCTTTTTCTATGGTTGAATAGTATTTCATTTTGTATAGAATACTACATGTTTTAATCCATCCATTCATTGATGGACACTCAAATGGATTAAAGCTTAAATGTAAAACCTGAACCTATTAAACAACTAGAAGAAAACACCGGGGAAACACCCCTGGACATTATTCTGAACAAATATTATTTTGCGGTAAGACCTAAAAAGCATAAGCAACAGAAGCAAAAATAGACATCAAACTAAAGAGCTTCTACCCAGCAAAGAAAACAATCAACAGAACAAAGACAACATATGGAATGGGAGAAAGTATTTGTAAACTGTGCATCTGACCAGGACTTGATATTCAGAATCTGTAAGGAAATAACTCAACAGGCAAAACTCTTATGACCCAGGGTGAGTTTCTTTACATGCAGTATTTCTACTTTTCAATTTGCTGAGCAAATTCAATGACCCCCATTTTACAGAGGAGGAAACAGCCTCTGGGAGGAGTGGGATGCAGCTGGTGGTGGGGACTTGAGTTTAGGCCAGCTGGTCTGGAGCTAGCGGTCCTCCTGCCACAGGTGATGGCCCAGACGTGCTTGGCCCCTGCACAGTGAGGTCAGTGTGGAGCCAGGGGAGTGGTCAGGCTGCATGGGCACCCTCCCGCATCCTCAGGCTTTTAGGCAAGCTGTTTCCTCTGCCAGGAACACCCTCACCCCTGTGAGGTCAGTGTCTGCCCCTCGGGAAGGTCCATCTCAGCCTCCCCGCCGTGGTCTCTTGCTCTCGCATCTCTCCCCATCGTGCTGTGGCTGCTCTGCTCTCTCCAGCAAGGTCTGCATCTTTTCCCTGGAGCTATTAGGGATGCTGTGGGGGTGATGTGTGCCCAGTGCTGGTGGGGTGGGGGGGACCTAGAACACTTGTGCAGGACGGGGCACCGATAATGTCAATCACTGTCACTATTATCTGTAAGCCTGTGCAGGTCACATCTTTTATGGCCCAGCTTCCTAGCCTGTCCCCTGTACCACGGCAAAGAAAACTCACAGCTAAACACTCCGGGTATCTTCCCAGTCGAGAACCTCCTCTCTGCACCCTGAGAGGCACCCCTCTTCTCGTGTTCCCCGACTTCCGAGCTCCTGGGCATTTCATGGCCTGGCAGGTGTACCCCACAAGAGTCCTTTACAGGGAGGGGAGGTGGCAGCTGGAGGAGCCTCCCCGCTGTGCGTCCTCATGTCCTCATCCTCTGTGAGGCGTTAATAGCAGGCTAGCAGTGGAGGGGACGAAGGGACGCCAGGCAGTCCACCCAGAGAACGCTGTTATCTCCTCCGCTGGGATGTAGCTTCCCTTTAGTCAAGTGGCTACTAATTGGCTGCAGCGTGAACAGTGTCTGTGATTGCTACATGGAATTTCTTGGGTAAATAAATACTTAGCCTCTTTCTCACATGTGCATTTGAAGAAAGAAGATCAGCATAAGCTCATTTTTCTGCTGTGCCAGCTCATCTTCCCTCCTTCTCTCCAAGTGTCAGGGCCCAGCTAATCCCACTCTGAGCAGGGAGAGGCTCAGGCCGTGGGCTGGAGGCCGGAGGCCGGAGGCCGTGCACAGCTGTCCTCTGAGCAGACCAGCGACACCTTTTTGCTGTCAGTATCACACAGGATCCCAGGGGCACCATGGCCCCTCCACATCCCCGGGCTAGTGCAGGTTGTGGGCAGAGGGGAGATTTACCAGGTTGGTTGGGAAAGCAGTCTGCCCTCTGATGGGCCTCCATCCCCTTCGTCACCTTGGGCTCTCCTCTGTAGCCTCGGTTCTTAATTCTGCCCGTCCTCTTTCTTCTTCCTCATCCTTATCACCTTCATCTTTCCTTTATCTCCTCTCCCTCCTTTTTTGCCTTCTTTCTCACCTTAATCTCCTCCTTTTTATACCCCCCACGTGGTGCACATGTTGATATTTCAATAAGATAGATCGCTCTCCACTTAATTAAACTGGCACGTAAACGTTACAAGGAAGATGCTGGGAGCTCTGGCAGTTCTGAGTAAAGGCAGGAGATGGCTCATGGGGGGCTCTTTCTGGAGTGCCACTGGTTGGAGACCCTAGGGATGGCACAACCTGGAGATGGCAGGTCCCCAGCAGAGGTCTGGTCCTGCCGTGTCCCAGCCTCCCTGCCTTTGCACAGAGCCCTCCTGAGATCAGCCTCTCTGGAGGCGAACAAGCCTGAGACCTGGTTGGACTCAAATGCTCGCCCTGCCCCACTGTGTGCTCTTGGCCAGAGCGCTGGAGTCCCCTGTACATGACAGAAAACTCACAGCTGAATAGGCCACGGGCCCGGCCCAGGCCCGGCCCGAGGAGGCACCACCGCTCTTGCTGTCTCCCCGACAGAGCAACCCCATCAACTATCATCGAGGGCAGCCTGTGTAAAAGTGGGGAGAAGCCAGACAGCAGGGACGGGGGAGTGCAGGGCCAGAGGGAAATGAGATGCACCCTTCGAGAGCAGATGGCGCCCTCAGGCAGCGGAGGGGATGGTCTGGAAAGACCAAAGGAAGATGAAGAGAAGTTACCTTAGCAGGAAGGATTTTGTCCCAGCCAGGGACCAGTTTTCTTCCTCTAAAGGTTAACCTCATGCAGGATGTGCTTTGGACTTTCGTGTGTTCCCTGCCCCAGGGGTGGGGGGATTCAGGTCGAGGTGGGTGGCTCCTTGGCAGGAAGCCATATGGTTTAAACTTGAGTCTGGGCTTCAGACTGCAGGACCTTTAGGCGTGCAGACAAGCTGGGGTTCCGATCCCACGCCGACATGGCGGAGCGGCGCGCTGAGCGGCCCAGGACGTCTGCCGCAGCTCAGCATGGACCTACTCCTTCTAAGCTCACGCTCGCGACGCAAATGGGCTGACTGAAGTCGGTTATCAGGGAGAGCTAACTTAATTTCACTGTCTGCCGAAGATGTCTAGATGGGCTCTCTGTTCTTGACTGGCTTTATGGAACTATTTTCCTGTTAACTGTGTTCGAATATTCCTCTTTCAGGTACTTTTGGGGGCTGCTCTCTGCCGAGAATTTCCAATCCAAATGTTAACCACAGAGCTCACTTTGGGGGTCACTGAGGAGCTCTGACACCTCAGTGGGGCACTCCAGCTCTCTCAGATGCAGCCCTCCCTCCGCGTGCTCCGGCAGATGAGACACGATGGCCTCACGGGCTTCTTTCTAAGCCACGCACAGTGGCAAAGCCCTGAGCACAGACGGGGGCTCTGTGCGTGCCCCGTGCCAGAGGAAGGCTCGTGCCACACCCCGCCATCGGAGCAGAGCAGCGCTGTGCCATGGTGCCAGTCAGTGCTCTGTGGACAGACCTCTGCGCTGTGTCTTGCCTCACAGGAAGATGACAAAAAGATGGGGGGTGTTAGGAGGAGGTCATTTGAAAACAGTGCCAGCGCAAAAGTACGTGTAAGAATAAACCGCCCTTTGGAACCAGCAGTTAGCGTAATGGCTATGTCACTGGACTCCCACATAGTCAACCGCGGTTCACGTCCCGGATCCAGTGGCTTAAAACTCACGCCGGGTGCGTGTGCGTGCGTGCCCAAGATCCCGAGAGGAGAATGGAGGAGAAGGGATTACGGCGTGACCATCCCCCCTGGGGGGTGATTTCTCGCTTTCTGTCTCTATGTCTCTTTCTGTCTTTCTGTCTGTCTGGCGAGTGCACGCACCCTATAGCAAAAAAAAAAAAAAAAAAAAAAAAAAAAAAAAACCTCTCAAAAAAAAAAAAAAAGAATAAACCTCCAGGCCCTCATTCAGAGCACGGGCCTCCTGTGTGCCCCCACCTGTTTCTCACTCTGACAGCATCCCTGTGTGTGAGCAGACTGGACTGCAGAAATGCCGGTGGTGGGGACCTGAGTCCGTCCTTCTGACGGACCTGACGTCTGGCCCTCCCTGTGGCCAGCGTCTCCACCCCCCACCGCACAGATGGTCTTTGCGGGAGTCACCTGCTCCTCCGCCGCGTCCTGCTGTGGAACAGCTCTGGTGAGTCAGCGATCCGTGTTGGCGAGGCCCCTGTACCGGGAGACGGGGCAACCCCGGTACCTGCTGTGGCGGCAGCTGGCCTGCCGATCCCTCCACGACTGCTCCTGCAGCCCAGTCGGCTTCCCGGCCTCAGGCCTGGGTTCCCACGGTGCGCGGCTACCCCTCTCCGATGTGAGCTGAAGCTGAGGGGGGTGAAGGTACCATGAAGATCTGGCGAGGGCTGAGAGGGTGTGCCTTCCGCTTACGTCACCAATAGCTCCGGTCTGGATGACAGGGGCCTGCAGGATTCTGCAAGTGCATAGAAGTTGCACACCTTTCTTCCCTTCGTAGGTGTTCGAAATCCGGTTCTGCGCCTCTGCCTGGGCTCCTGTGGTGGTGCGTAGCTTTCTCATAGATAAGCTCCCTCCTGGCCTTCCAAAGCTTGTTTTGGGCGAACTTCTTTCTTAGGCATCTGATCTTCAGTTCTGCAAAATCCCTTTTCTCTCTCTTAAGGGTTCTTGGCACAGCAGGGAGCTTCCTTCTTCTCCTCAGTACCCTTCATGGTTCCAGCCAGGAAAGGGGCTCTCCCATCTTCCTTACAGAAGGAAAACCCCGGCGAAGGGCCACGCGCCCCAATGGCCCCGGCTCAGGTGTGTTACACAGCGAAGGACCCCAGGGCAAGCCCACGCCGTGCGAAGTGCCGCCCGGGGCTGGATGGAGGGGAGTGGCTTGCTAGGTTCTCCGGTCAGGACGGGGAAATGTTCCGGTGGGCACTGGGCTCGGCAGTGAAGATGTGTCCCCTCCGGGCACTGGTGCTCGTGTTTGTGCTCCAGAGTGACGGCTTCACTGCGGAGAGGGCCGGAGAAGGGAGGAGAGCGCTGGGTGCCCACCTCGAGCTCCAGCTGGTCGTGGTCTCGGTCGCTCGGAGGAGCTGTGATCAGCATTTCCTAGTGCAGCGGCACAACAGAACAGAAATGGAACCAAAAATATGACTGTGTGTGTGTGTGTGTGTGTGTGTGTGTGTGTGTGTGCGTGTGCGTTTACAACCGACCCGGGCAGCCAGTCTAAAAGAACCCTGTGCGTGCCCAGCGGGTGATGTGTTTGGTGGTGCCATGGGAGCCCTTAGCACCCGCAGGTGCCAGGTCTGCTGAACTTTCCCAGTTGGCACCTTCTCTCTGAGCTGTGGCGGCCTCCAAGCCTCTCTTCTAAAAGCCACTCCGCTCTGTGGTGCCTGCACACACCCTGTGGTTCTCCGCATGCTCAGCCCCCTACCCGGGTGGGGCGTCCTACGGCAGGACTCCGCGTTCCACCCACTCGGCCTAACAGAGGTGTTTGGAGTTCACAGGCCCTTTCCCAGGAACCCTATCATTTCATTTTTACACCATCACCTTGTAGTTATAGGTGGGAAAAATGAAGCTTTGCGTGGCGAAATGATTTGTCCAAGGTCAAATAGTTAATAAATAGCAGAAGAAACTTTAGATGTTCTGATAAAAGTTCCATATGCTTTCGAGCACCAACTGGTTATCTCCATGGTAGAAATTATCTCTCCCTAACAGGGTTTCTCGACCTCGGCAGCAGTGGCATATGGGCCAGATAAATCTTTGTCATAGTGGCTTTCCTGGGCTTCGTGTAAGGCTGAGCAGGACCCCTTTAACACCTCGTGACCTTCACCCCTCCCTGCCGCCCGTGACAACCAAAATCACCTCCAGACACTGCACCTGTGCCCGGGAGTGAGGGCTCTAGGATGGGCATTTTGAAAGATTGCTATTTATAAAAATTTGTTCATTAGAAGATATTCATTTCGGGGGGCCAGCAGTTGGTATAACGGCTATGTCTGTGGACTCCCATGTAGTCGACTGCGGTTCGAGTCGTGAACCCAGTGGCTTAAACTCACTCCAGGCAGGTGTGCGTGTGTGCCCAAGATCCCGAGAGGAGAATGGAGGAGAAGGGATTGCAGTGTGGCCATCCCCCCTGGGGGGGTGATTTCTCGCTTTCTGTCTCTCTGTCTCTCTCTGTCTTTCTGGCAAGCGCACACGCCCTAGAGCAAAAACCTCTCAAAAAAAAAAAAAAAAAAAAAAAAAAAAAAAAAAAAAACGCTCACTTCAGAAGTCTTACTAGAACACAATAAAGACTTTCTTCTCCCCTTGCACCCAGGTATCCTCCAGGGGGTGCCTGTGGCTGCCTATTTCGTGTTTCTGTTTGCCTAGAGAAGGTACGCGTGTCAGACACACGCACACACGCACTGTCTTTCCCTCAGGACACCTAGGCTGCTCTGAATCTTGTTTTTTTTTTTTTTTTTTTTTTTTTGGAGAGGTTTTCACTACAGGGCGCGTGCGCTTGCCAGACAGACAGAGAGACAGAAAGCAAGAAATCACCCCCCAGGGAGGATGGTCACGCCGCAATCCCTTCTCCTCCATTCTCCTCGCGGGATCTTGGGCACGCACGCACACGCACCCGGCGTGAGATTTAAGCCACCGGGTCCAGGACGCGAACTGCGGTTGACTACGTGGGAGTCCAGCGACATAGCCATTACGCTAACTGCTGGTTCCCCTGAATCTTGTTTTTCATCGGGTGATTTATACTGGAGACCTCTTTTCGTATCAGTACATTTATAGAAGAATGGCATCATGGCAAAGCGTCCCTTAACCTGCGTTAGTAAGAGTTTTACCCACCAAAAACGGAACTGAACATACGTGGAAGGCTTTTCACCATCTTTGGCATTAATCATGTGGTTTTTCATTTCTGATCGAGTCATTTGGTGCACTGTATTATTTGGTTCTCAAATATTGAACTGTCAGTGTACTCCTGAGATAATCAGCCTTTCCATGTCGTCGGGCTCTCTTACCTGGTTATTGGATTCTGTTTTTTTTTTTTTTTTTTTTTTTTTGAGAGGTTTTTCGCTATAGGGCGCGTGCGCTCGCCAGACAGACAGAGAGAGACATAGAGACAGAAAGTGAGAAATCACCCCCCAGGGGGGATGGTCACGCCGCAATCCCTTCTCCTCCATTCTCCTCTCGGGATCTTGGGCACGCACGCACACGCGCCTGGCGTGAGTTGTAAGCCACCGGGTCTGAGACGCGAACCGCGGTCGACTACGTGGGAGTCCAGCGACATAGCCATTATGCTAACTGCTGGTTCCCTGGATTCTGTTTTTGCTATGTAGGGTTTCCTAACGTATTTCACATTGAGAGTATGTTCGTAAGGGAGATTAGCATCTCCTTCCTGTGCTTTCTTTGTAGGTGTGGGCTCTGCTGTGACCCTGTCTTCACAGCAGTGACCTGCATCTTTCTCCCGTCCTGTGTCCTGGCACCCTGTCAGCAGCAGCTTAATTATCTACGCTTGGCCTCTAGAATTCATCTTTGAAACTATCTGGACTTGCCTCTTTTCTCGGGTTGCTCTTATTTTGCATCTTTAATCATGGATTTTACTTGTGTTTTCGGCTACACGTGTTCTTCTGAGTCCGACAGGGTGGCGAGGGGACGCTGGTGTGCACGTCCCACTTCCCAGCCTGTCCCGTCACCTCCGCGGGTTATACTATTTCGGTTTGTGATTTACAGTATTTGCCTTCTACTGTCTAGCCTTCATTCCCACACTTCTTTCGCTCTGGAAACTGCAGCGAAACCACTCAGTTCTCGTGGCGGTCCTCCTGCCTGGGCTTCTCCCCTGCCCGTCACAGTCACATCCCTTGATCTTGAATGCTGGGAAATATCTGTCTCGTGGTCTGACACCCGAATGCTGGTGTAGCTGATGAAGCAGAAATTATTTGCAGATTTGCCGGCATGCTCCTCACCCACACACAGGGTGAAGCTTCGGAGGAGGCCGAGGCTGTCGGCTGTGTCCCTGCTTTACACGCGTCTGGGTGACTCCCCGTGAGCGCCAAGCCTCTGTCCTCTCCCCGGCTGCCTCTTGGTGGGATGGTTCCCTAGTCTCCTTTCCCCGTCCCTGAAACACGGCAAGGCTTCTTGTCTTTAGATTCAAGTTTTATTTTACTTCAGAAAAAACATAAAATAGTGGAATTCCATCTGCTCCCATTTCTCTCCTCTCTTTGGGGACACCAATTATGTTCCTGCTGGATCTTTTTCTTTTTGTCACTTCAAAAAACATTATTAGTATTTAATTAATGTTTTTGTTGCCAGAGGGCACATGCACTTTCCCGAGAGAGAAAGCCGTCCTTGGTAGGGCCTGTCAGACAGCCGCCCGTTCCTCAGGCCTCCAGCCCGTCAGGAGAGGCACGCACACGGGTACCTGGGAAGCTTTCAAGCTTCCAGGGCGGGGATTCAAACCACATGGGCCGTGCGGGTGGGCCCGGCTCCTGTGCACGGTGCTTAACTGCGGCACTGCGGGCCGGCCCTTCTGTGGCCGTAGGGCAGGTGCTGCCTCCAGCCGCCGGGGCTCTTGTGTGGCTCAGTTTCTTGCCTGTGGCTTTCTCGGCCACATCCCCCGTGGGCCTGGCGCCTGTTTCCAGGTGCTCGCGGCTTCCGTGCTCCTTCCAGAGCGCAGTCCAGGGCTCTGAGCTCCTCTAGCTGAAGTCCCACTCACCTCCTGACTCCGCTCCCCCAGGAGTCCCGAGCTCCGCAGCTCTGCCAGCCTCTGCCTCCTCATCGTGCTCTCTGAACACGTGGGGATGGGGCTGCTTACGACTCTAGTGGGTCCCCATCTGCCGCTTCCTGTTCCTTCTGTCCTTTTTCTTTTGTACTCTGTGTGCCCTCCCCGCCCGGGTCCTTGTGAAGACATCAGGTCTGTGGGAGGTGAGCACTGCCACAGAGCAACCGGCTCATCCTGGTTTTAGCAGAGAAAATCCCTCCCCCGGGGTCCCGTTCCCGGGCAGCACAGTGGGCGGAGGGGGGGGGGTCACCCTGGTGCTGACTCTGCTGTTCCTGGCAGAGACTCTCAGGGAGGTCGGGTGAGGGGGCTGGGGTCCATGTGCCTCGGGCGGGCTCTCAGCCGCTCTGCCCCACCTAGGAGCCTGACCTAGCAGGCTGCTGACCCATTTCGTCTGTTTCTCCTCCTCTTCATTTGAAGGACTGTCTCTCCTTTTTGGTAGGAAAACTAGTTTACATTGTTTCCATCCTCCTTCTTAAATGAATAGCATCTCTCTCTCTCCACACACACACACACACACACACACACGTGTGTAAAGTTGGCACTAGGCCGGAGAGTGGCATGGAAGTGAAGGCACTGGGTCCAACAGGACTGACTTCATAGATGCAGTGGCTTGAGCATCGCACGGGGTGCATGTGTGTGCCCCAAATCCCGAGAGGAGCGTGGAGGAGAAGGGGTTGCTGTGTGGTGCCTCTCCTGGGAGGTCACTTCCCACTTTCCTCTCGCTCTCTCTCTCTGTCTCTCTCTGGGGAGCACACACACGCTGTAACAGAAACGAACAGAACAGGTGAGTAGACCGTAGACCTTCAGGGACTTGTAAGACGATTGTAAAAGGTCTAAACATTTATGCCATCGCAGTCCCAGAGGGGCAAAGATAGACCGTGGCTATAGAGAAAATATTGGCCGAGAGCCTCCCTAATACGGG
The DNA here is from genome assembly GCA_026018925.1 of Tupaia tana. Taxonomy (NCBI): domain Eukaryota; kingdom Metazoa; phylum Chordata; class Mammalia; order Scandentia; family Tupaiidae; genus Tupaia; species Tupaia tana. The sequence goes on from JAKSZU010000006.1 coordinate 225,772,884, forward strand.
GAAAGACATAAACTTCCAGGTTCCAGGAACTCATGGAAGCTAGTCCTTACTACCTGCCAGTTCTTACAGCTCCAAAAGATATCCTGCTTAGGTTTGTTTTGTTTATTTTAAAAATAATTGCACTTATTATTCATTTATTTTAATTTGACCAGAGAGGGACAGAGCGAGAGCAAGAGAGAGAGAGAGAGGGAAAACGAGAAAGCAAGCACCAGGTCAGGGACTCGCATCGCAGTTGGCCAGGTGGGAGTCCAGTGCCCTTAACCACCACGCCAACTGCTGGCCCCCTTCTTAGGGTTTTGAAACTTGCTATGGTTCTGTGTTTTAAATTGAGCTGTAAAAATCCCTAATCTTTCTCATCAAGTTGAGGTGTCAGATGGGGAGGCTTTGCAAAGCTTGGGAAGCTCTCTGAACCCCTCCCTCTGCATTCCTGCATGTTCCTCCATGCTGGGTGTTGAGAGCCAGTGGGAGGTGATGTCAGTCTTCTGCTTTTCTACCTGCAAGGAGGAGTCAAGGAAGTGGGGGGGGGGGGCTGGTCACTCCGCAGAAGCCACACCTCTATTCCCAGAGGCAGGGGGGCCCTGCTGGTCCATGGCCCCGTGATGGAGGCAAGGATGTGGTGCAGATGGTGGCCTTCAGAGGATGGCAATGATGACGGTGAGTTTGATGCTCAGGGTGAGAAGAGTCAAATTAGAATGTGTTTCCCAGGGCGCTGCTCTGTTCTTTTTGAAAATGCTGCTAAAATGTGCAAATGTATTTCTGAGATGGTCAACAATCGTGTGATTAGAAGTCTCCTTTGGCAGCCTGATAAAACTGAGCCACCAGGAAAAGCCACCTGGCCGGGGAAGGACGGAGGAGCAAGCAGACCTCGGCCGAGGTTCTGGGGATAAGCCACCCTCATACCCGCCACAGGACAGTGAGGGCTCTGTCTTCTTGAGATGTCCTAATGTGGTTTCATTGCAAAAAGGGGTTAGCTAACCTGCAGCAGGAAGCCCACCTCACACGGCTAACGCGTGGCCGGCCGTCAACTCTATGAATCCACGCGCAGGGACTTCGGCATGATGCCTTGCCGAGTGTGGCCGCCCGGCTAACGAAACCATGAAGTGTGTGCTTGATCAGAGGGACGTTTTCAAAAGTTGCTTAGTTTGCTTTTCTTGCAATCAACTATGGGGATCACAGAGTTGAGGAGCCAACCCCAGCCAGCACGATCTCTTGGAGACCCCCGCTCTGGAACCGGCCTACAAGAGCCGGAAACACAGACTTAAGTGTTCCCTCTGCTATTTCCAGCATGGCCCGCCATGCAGATGAACTGGGGTTCTAAAATGCAGGTCTTAATATATGCAAGGTTTTGTGAGGAGTGATGATGGAGGTCATGTGATGCATGGCTATTGCCCTCGGGGAACTTTTTGGCATGTTTGGGATAACCATGCAACTACATGAGCAGCAGGCAGTACCTGCTGCAAGTGATCCGAGGGAGGCAGGGGATACTCAGCCAGCGCCAACCTCGGAGTTGGCGACAACACCCAGGGCTGCCCCAGCACCATTTACTGAGTGTCCACTTGGTGCCAGGAGCGGAGCGAGAGCTTTCCACGATGACTCACTCATTCTTTACACTGGTCCTCGGAAACTTCTGTTCTAGTGTTCGTTCTCTTCTGATGAGGAAATGAGCTGAGAAAAGTTGCGTAGTTCACCTGAGTCACCTCATCTGAAGTGGTACAATTGGAACCTGGCTCTGGCCAGTATGTGCCCACAAGGTGCCGATGTGCCATGTTCCAAGCTGTGCTTGAAGGAGAAACAGAGTCCAAATGAACCACATCTACAGGAAGTCCCAAGTGGGCTAGAGAGTGCCCTGGCAGCTGGGTCTTCACGACTCTCCTGCGCTGTGTGCTGCAGGGTCCAGGTGCGGATGGGCAAGAGGTGAATTGCACTGGCAGTATAGACAAGGGGCGATGGACAACAAGGAGGCCAGGGCAGCTTCTTCTCCCCAGAGGCAGCTCCGGCCACTGCAGCTCTTACATCGCTTTCACGGCGCCGGGGAACCAAGACAGTGCAATGTGACAGCTTTGTCTGAGGATAGACAGTCAAGAAAGCAGAGGCAGGAGCTGACCCAACCCTGGGTGGGTGTTCGGATCCTCTGTAGAACGCAGCAGAGTGTCCACAGAAAGACAAAAACAACTACACAGATGAGTGCAGTAGAAAACCTAGCAGAATAGAAACATGAAGATAATTTAAAAAGAGACACCAGCATGCTGGCTGATGGCTGGTTAGGTGTGGAGAAATGAGGAAGTGGCAGCCTGTGACCCTCTGGTCCAAAGGAAGAGCAGCCAAGATCAACTCCTGTCCTCCATGCTGAGCCCTCCTGCCCAACCGTGATGAGCTAGGCCAGCTTGGAATGGGGCAGGACACACGTGGGCAGAGAAGTCCCAGGAGAACTGATGGTGACCTGATGATGGTTTTGATTTCGATGATGATGACAGTGGTGGTAGTTATGATTACGATGCTAAAGATTATGGTGATTGTGATGATGTAGGGATGGGAATGGCGATAATGATGGTGATGATGGTGATGGTGATGGTGATCGTGATGGTGACGGTGGTGATAATGGTGATGGTGATGGTGTTGGTGGTGATAATGATGGTCATGGTGATGATAATGGTGATGGTGATGATAATGGTGGTGATGATAATGATGATAATGGAAGTGATGGTGATGACGATGATGGTGATAATGGTAGTCATGATGATGTTGATAATCATAGTGTTGATCATGGTGATGATAATGGTGATGGCAAAGATGGTAATGGTGGTGATGATGACAGAGATGACAGCGATGATGGTGATGACAGTGGTGATAGTGATCATATGATAATGGTGATGGTGATGATGGTGATGGTGATGATAATGGAGGTGAGGATGGAGATGACAGTAGTGACAGTGATGATAGTGATGGTGATAATGGTAGTGATGGTGATAATGATGACGGTGATGATGATAATGGAGGTGAGGATGGAGATGACAGTAGTGATGGTGATGATATGAAGATGATAGTGATGGTGATAATGGTAGTGATGGTGCTGCAGCAGTTGATCATGATAATGATGTAGTGCCAGCAGTTGGGAGAATCTTACAATCTAGAAAAAAGACAAAGTGATCAAGCTGACAAGAATGACAAGTACAGATGAACCGCTGATGTCTTTCCTGTCTCCTGCTGTCCCCTTTTTTTTTTGCATATATGGTGAGGTACATGGGCAGACATAGGTGTCATAGATTAGGGCTACAACAAGGGAAAGAAGTTTATGGTCCACAAAGTCATTAGACCAGTAGCAAAATCATCTTTCACCCAGGAGTGACAGTGGCCAGTTTCCATAGTTCCTAAGAGTGCAAAACGTTCCTTTACAAAATCACTCCAGATCTTACACTGGGAGCCCCTTCCATTGTACGGTGTGGTGTCAGGACACCAAGATGCACAGCGCTCAGAAGGACTCCTGGGAATGCTAACATGTGTATGCGTCATGGTCTCTGGATCCCATTGCTGTGGGCGCTGGAGGATGCCCGGATAGTGCGGGGAGAGTTATCTACAGAGTACCTGCGGGACGGCCTGCAATCTATCTCACTTTCTGCCTGCTTGAATCCTTTGTCCTGTGCCATCCTCAGATCACACAGCCTCAGCTGTCCTGATACGTCTGGCTCTGCTTAAAGGGTAGTGCTTTTGTCTGTGTTTTTCTACTCCACATCTGTAATTGTTTGGAGTTCCAATTATTGGGAGTCTCAACACGCCTCATACAACAGCATCTTGTGCAACAGAACCATAGCTCCAGCCCACCTTTGGATCTCACCTTTGCCCATCACATGGGGTTTGGGGTCCCTTGAGTGGCATTGGATGCACCCTGCTGCAGGGAGGTCCTGCTGCTCAGCGCTTGTGCATGGGTCTACAATGGTGCCTGGGCAGTGATTCCATCACGTTTGTGGGATGGAGTGGAGTCTGTATGCAAAGTGGCCATGTCCAGGGATGTGCAGCAGAGACGGCCTTCATGGCTACCCTGCTGCATGCCAGACCAGGGCATCAGCATGGGGTCAGCATGCCGGGCCCTGAGAATGGCCTGGAAGGTGCCTGGACTCTCAGCCGGAGAGGAGACGTCCTATAGCGTCCTGACTCTGCACATCTGGGGATCTGGCTGGGTCAGAGTATCGACTCTGGCTGAGGGCTTCCTTCTCTGCTCACAGCCTAGGCCCTTCAGTTGAAGGGCACTTGAGGCAACAGCGAGGTTTTCCTGTCTGTTACCATGGAACTGAGGCTGGGGCAGGACCTCGGCAGGGGTGTTTCAGGAGCGGTGAGCTGGTGACTGCCAGGATAGCCATCTCAGATTATTTGCAACACATGTAAGCTCGTAATCATTCGTTCCCCCTGCTAGTTTAGGAGGGCTTTCCTTTCCAGCTGTGTTTGGGTACGGTCCCTAGGCTAACGTGCGTGGGTCTGGGCTCTTACCTGGGCTCTTCTGCCTTGATGGATGGCATACCTTCTTGCTCAGTGCCAGGCAGCTGCATGTGTGCCCGCTTGATATAAACACTGCTGGCACCCCAGTAGTTTGTTCGACTGAGGTTCTTTATTTAGAACCCATTTAAGCCTGATGATTGTGTTTTGGGAATAGGGAGGAGTGCAGAAGTATTATCCATCAGAGTTCAGTAAGAAAAACAGAAACTGTTTGAGAATTTTCAAAAAGGGCATTTAAATAAGGAAATCAGATATTTGTCAAACCACTGGGCCGTCTAGGGGCTGAATGCACAGGGAGAAACTGCTGGCTCTCTGCAGTCTCAGAGCTCATACCTCATAGGAAGCCACACCCTGTGGTCTTAGCAGCCCCGCTGTCCTGCCTGCAAGGGAATGCAGAGAATCTGCCTGACTCTGCAACCTTCAGATCTCCCATGCACCCCCCCTCCCCGCTGCCTCCACCAGAGGAAAAGAATGGCGCTTCTCCCTGGGTGTCTCTCGTTGGCGGAGTCTGCAAGCCCGCTAGAAGGAAGCTGGGAATTGTGGCTTTCAGCTTTTAGCCCCTCCAGTAGACAGGAGACCTTGGAAGGGTTGGGAATGGCTGAGTCTACAGAAGGTATCCAGCGCCGTGGGGAATCCAACTTTCTGCATGCTGAGGAAGTGTCGGGAACAGGAAGCTGTTGCTTCATGATCACGAGCGTGGTCCTGCGGATGAACGGAGGATGAAGACGCGCATGCGTGTTTCTCGCTAATTGTCACTTAGCCCACTCAGGCTGCTATAGCAAGGTCCCACAGGAGGCTATTGCTCACAGTTCTGGAAACGGTGGAGTCCAGCACCAAGAACCCTCAGATTCAGTGTCTGTGAGGGCCGACTTCCTAATTTACAGGCAGGTTCTTCTAACTGGTCCTCACATGGAAAAAGGGGTGAACGGAATCCCTCGGGCCTCTTCTGTAAGGGTACTAATCCAACATACGCAGGCTCCACTCTCATGACTTTATCGCCTCCCAAAGGCCCCAACCTCTTGACACTACCACATTGGGAACTGGGATTGTAACATGTCAGTATGGGGGGCATAAGCACTAGGACATAGTCACCATCATGACTCCCCTTCACTCCTGAGGAAATGAAAACGTGATGTGTACTTTCATAAACAAGGAAGGTAATCCCAGCCATCACGTCACAGTCATCCTGGTTATCGCTGCTGTCATCACCGTCACAACCATTGCCATCGCCGACATCACCATCACTTACGTCACCATCATTGCCACTGCCACCACCATCTCCATCACCAACAATGTCATTGCCATCAGTGTCCTTGCCATTACCACCTTCACCACCATGACCATCACTGCCATTGCCATCATTGCCATCATCACTGCCATCCACTGCCATCATCATCATTGCCATCACCGTTGTCATCTTCCTCATTGTCATAATCACTGCCATCTTCATCATTGTCATCATCACTGCCATCATCATTGTCATCATCACTGCCATCATCATCATTGCCATCATCACTGCCATCCACTGCCATCATCATCATTGCCATCACCACTGTCATCTTCCTCATTGTCATCATCACTGCCATCTTCATCATTGTCGTCATCACTGCCATCATCATTGTCATCATCACTGCCATCTTCATCATTGTCATCATCAGTGCCATCACCATTGCTAACACCTCCGTCAGCACCATCATCATCATTGCCACCACACTGCTATCACCATCACCACCATCACTGCCATCATCATCATTGCCATCATCACTGCCATCACCATCATTGCCATCACCACCATTGCATCACTGGCATCACTGTCACTGCCATTGCCATCACCACCATCCATCACCATCATTGCCATCATCACTGCCATTGCCAATACCACATCACCATCATTACCACCATCAGCATCATTGCTATCATTGCCATCACCACCACAGCCTTTGTCAACACCACTATCACCGTCACCACCATCACTATCATTGCCATCAGCATCATCGTCATCACTGCTGTCATCATCACATCATTATCACCGTCACCAACAATGTCATTGCCATCAGTGTCCTTGCCATTACCACCTTCACCATGATCACCATTGCTGCCATCACCATGATTACCTCCACCACCACCACCATCACCACCATTGCCTTCACCATCACCACCGTTGCGATCCCACCATCGTCATCACACTCCATCTCCACGCCTCAGAGTCTCTTCACCTCAGACTACTTGGGCAGATGCCGGGATGCTCACGCAGATCTTTGTACTGAGCTGTCCACTCGCTCCCAGCTGCTGTGATTCAGGTGAAAAGAGCCCACAGTTGCCACTTTGCTGGCCAACTGCCCTCAGTTTATGGAAGCCCCTTGAAAGGGGACTTTGAGGATGGGATTCTGGATTTGGCATTGCTGGCCAACTGACCAGTTGTGAGAACCCCACTACTGTTGAGGTGAGATTGTGAGTCCCTGATTCAGGAGCTGTCACTGGTAAAACCTTCTCCCTGTTGGACTGGGGACAGAGGCAGGCGGGAGGGTTTAAACTGGTTCATGTGATACCTCTCCCATTTCCCAAACAGAAAAATGGGGAATTAAAAACTGTTCAGAAGACAATGACAAACTGAAATAGACAATTTAGGGCCATGTCTGAGTAAGGAAGCCCCCTTGAAAGAAACTCTTGCTCCTGCAGTAGAAAAGGCTGAAGATCAGGCCTCTGGCTCACTGTGCAGTGGAGAGCTCTCCAGACACTCGTGTGTCAGCTCTGGACAGTCTCCACCCCAGGTCGAGGCCTTGCTGAGGAGGACTCTGACCCCCGACTCTGGGTGGGACACTTGGGGGGCAAGGGAGTGTCTTGCTTGGGTCGGCATAAGTGGTTCTATCTCTTCCTCAGAAGATAGAAAAGGGGGACCCCCTCCCCGCCCCATTGGCTGAATGAGCAAGCACCTTACGTGAGTTACCAGACGAGAAAGAAGGTACTGATTCATTCCGAATCCCCCACGAGCTCCTGCGCCTCACATGAGCACCCCGAGTCACAGGAGTCAGGGCTGCTGGTGAGAGCAGCTCTCTCCCACCGGCCGCACCACTTTGCCTTGGTGCTCCCCGCTCCCGGGCTGTGGCCTTGGCTGTTCGAGAAGCTTCATTAAGCAAGTGATCATTTTAAGGAAATAAAGATGTGAAAATTAGTTCATTGTAGTAAGTTGCATGCATTTGATTACTACTATTTAAAGTATCTCTTATACCATTTATTTGGTAATTTCTCCTTCTACTTTTATGAATTACCAGATCATTCTTCTTGCTTGTTTCCCAATTTGGATTACTATTTTTCGTTGTTGTTGTTTTTCTCTTTTTATTTTTCCTTAGGCTTTTGCCATAGGGCACATGTGCTCACCTAAGAGAGACAGAGACAATGAGAGGGAAAGTGAGAAATCTTGCCCCAGGGGAGATGGCCATGGCTCAATCCCTTCTCCTTCATTCTCCTCCTGTGACCTTGGGCACACACACACGTACTCCTAGTGTGATTTTCAAACTGCTAGGTCTGAGACTCGAACCACGATTCACCACATGGGAGTCCAGTGCCTTAAACACCAAGCCACATGTTACCTCCTTCTCCTTGTCTTCTAAGACCACTTCATGTATTAAGGACTTAACTGTTGTATGTTGTGACAAAATGTTTGTTGTTTTTCCCTCTGAATTCTGTGTGTTACTGTAGTAGGCAGTTAGTCAGTCATGAGCGGGCAGCCCTAAGAGAAAAGCGAAAGGCTCCCCTAGCCCCGGCGCCAGGAGGGCGAGGCCATTTGCCATCTTCTCTCCTTGGGGCCTTCGGGAAACACACAGGGATGATTCGTAGAATTTTCTTTTACCAGAACCCCTAAGTGTGTGTCTTGGTCAACACCCTAATTCCCATGAGGGTGATGGACTAATTGGGCAGTCTAATTGGGGCAACCTGGCTAGCACTGGGCGAGCACAATTAGGTGATCAAGTTCCTCATTCTTTACCTGTGAGGAAGGTGCGCAGGTGCAGGAAAGAATGTGAGGATTCGAATTCAAAGGAAGCACATAGGCCGTCGGGCCTCCCACTGATGAATACTCATGACCTCTAGTAATAAAATGACAGCTGACCGGTGCTGAGTGCATTGCCACCTGGCAGTCTGCCCGCCCGAGAGCCTTTTGGGTGTACTTCCTTTCTTTCCTTTCCTTTCTTCCCTATTCAATCTTCCTTTCTACCTCCTTCATTCGTGGCTGTGGTTTCATTTTGTGCCTCGGGACAGATCTCTAATTTTAGTGATCTGGACCCAAAGAACCAAAGACTTCAGAACGCAGCTCGACACTTTCCCATCTGTTAACATTACCTTTGTAGCAAAAGTGTGTTGCTTTTAAAGTTTCTTTTTTTCTTTCTTTCATGTGAGAGAAACAGAAAGAGCCAGGCATTCCCAACAGGGTCCTCATGCCTCAGCCCACTCCACTCTCCGCCAGGCCAGACCACAGGCTCGCAAGCTCTGGGAAGTCCCAGGACATGAACCCAGGGCCTTCCCCGTCGGTGCTCAGTTGAGTTACCTCTGTGCCACCACTAACCCCATTTGTTTTTCATCTGTCTACAGTTTAACATGTGAATTTTCTCTATAAATGTATTTCCTTTTTTCCTCTTAAAGACCTTGCTTACTTTGAGATGTTATAAGCAGTTTCCTATATTCTATTCCAGGTTTTGTGATTTTATTTTATATTTTCCTATAAAGCTTTTTTAATCATTTAAGTTTATTTGGGCAGTGTTATAAGAGTTAGGCTTTGTCTCTATCTGAATAGTTACATTGAATTTTCTTGACTATTTATGAGATAAGTCATCTCCTTCCCTTGAATCCCGCATTTGCTCAGATCTGTTTCTAGAAGTTTCACTGTCTGCCCCCAAGTCCTGGGACAGTCAGGGCTCCTCTTGCAGTGGGTGGCTCTGTGTCAGGGTGGGCAGATCCAAGTCCCACGGGGAGCCCTGCACCCTGCGGCCTTCAGGACCCTGGGCAGCCCCTTTCCAGGGCAGATGCTACCCGCTGGCCTCTCCTCTGCAGCCTGCCCCGCCTCCTGCGGTCCCACAGCAGGGAGCAGGGGACCTGGCCTCACTGGTCTTCCCAAACCAGACATGGGACCGCTCCTGGGAGGTCCATGGTAACCCATGGCAACCGATGAGAAAGCTGGGGAGGAGAAGGTCAAGGGCCCCAGGGCCACTGGGACAGTGACTGGGCAGGACCAGGTCCCGGCGCTGGCCTGTGTGTTTCTGGGAGCAGGTTTGCACCCCGTGCTGGGTCACTGGGAGTGCCACCGGACAGTGGCTTGGGCAGAACCTGTACATAGCCTTGTGTGGGTCCCTGCAGGGCCCAGCTGGACTGCTCTGTAAGCTGAATGGACTGTCCCCTCGATGCTCCACTGACGTCCAGAGCAGGCCCACAGCCGTGACGGTCTGAGCCGCACGTGGACCTTGGCCGCTCTGTCCTGGGCCCCTCTGAGCAGCCTTCCCCTCTGCGGATTCCTCTCTGCTGCCTCTCGGTTTCCTCACCAGAGACTCACGAGGGCATGTGCCCAGAGAGCTGCACTCCTGACCTTCTGGAACCTTCTGCTACTGCAGATAACCAGGAAGCTGCCCATTCTGTAAGAGCTCCTTATCACTCTGGAGGGCATTTTCTTGTCTTCCCAGAAGAGACTTATTAACACATCTTTAAAATCTAATTTTCATCTTCCACCCACTTCTCCCCTTTCCAGGAGCCTCTGATAGGCCAGAGCTTTGAAGAAAAAAGCCGCCTCCTTCTCGCTCGGGGTTCCTTAATCTGAGCGCCACGCACGCCTTCCCACAGATATTCTTACACACTTTTGATCGCCATGGCGATGCTAAGTATTCAGACCAGGGGTCCTTCTGGTTTTTATGAACTTTTCTTCTTTCCTTTTTGAAGCAGGTATCAGACTGGGCGGGGGAGGAGCCGTGCTTTCCCTGGGACAAGAGGAAGCTGACTTTGGGCAGGCTCCTGCCTCCATCAGCTCCCAGCAGAGAAATTGGCTCCCAGGCCCCTGCGGCTGCAATCATTGCCATGCAAATTTGATAGAAAAGAACCGCGGGTGTCCCCAGCAGCTAGAGATCCTTGGCATTGAAATGGGACCAGATGCTATCATCCGCTTTCAGAAAGTCAACTTCCTAGGCTGACTCTCCCTCAAAACTGTCAAATTACACACTGGCTGGAGACGCCAACCTCTCAGCCCTCTGTCTTCAATTCCCGGCAGGGCCGGCCGCCGCTGTTCTGGACCTGCCCACCTGTGCACTGCTACAGGGCTGACCCGGCCAGGGACCCAAGCCCAGCTGACTCAGGCCACCCCACACCCTGCTGGGGCAGGCAGAGGGAGGGTTAGGTTTGGCTCCCTCCCTGGCCCTGCCCTTCCACTCCCGCTGTCTGAGGAGACCTCCTTTGCAGCTTGCCTCATCAATAACCATGAGCCCTGCTGAGCTCGCCCCACCCGCCCTGGCTTCTGCAGCTCGCTGACAAATGTAACTCTGATTTTGATGGGAGAGCTTTTGCTTTGTTTTTGAATTTTACATCATTAATATTTTTTTCTTTCAAAACTTGGTGTCATAGCGAGTCGGGATGTTCAGAGTTGCCTGTGGGTCGGTTTCTAACACATATGATGATGAGAATCTGAGTGCCAGGAGGGCTGAGCCACCCAGTCTGCTCCCTGGGTTAGCAGGTGGGAGACTGAGGTCTCCAGGGCGTTCCGGGTCCACCCAGAGCCACTCACAGTCAGGAGCGGAGCTGAGGCCCTTTGGACAGCAGACTCAGGCCAAGCCACCCTTCTATCTACTGGGGATCCGCTCAATCGTTCTTCTATCCAGCTACACGGGAGCGGCGTGCTTCCCTGTGTTTGAAGATGGGTCACGATGGGGCCAGCAGGTGGCATCCTGATCAAGGCGCTGGACTCCCACATGGCCGACTGTGGTTTGAATCCTGGACCTGGTGGATTGCTCTCTCACCTTCCTTCTCTCTCTCTCTCTGTCTCTTTCTGGTGAGCAGATGTGCCCTATAGTAAACTTAAAATAATAGTAACAATAACAAATTTAAAAATAAATAAAAATAAAATGTAAGGCAAGAAACCATTCCCCTCCACTGGGGTTCAAGGACTCTACAGGGGAGGATGCGGGAAGTCATTGCTTGCAGGAGGCAGGAGAGGCGAGGAGGCCTAGCAGGCGCCACAGGGGCACACACCTCTTGCAGACTGGGCGCACATAGCTGGGGACCCCGCTGCTTGGGTAGAATGACCCGAGGATGCAGGCTGGACTGAGGAGGCTTGAAGAGGAGGTGCCTTAACTAGAGCTCCGAGGAGGAGTGGGGTGCCGCCAAGGCTGGAGCTCGGGGAAGGATGACGGCGGCTGAAAGCAGGCAGAGCCAGAGCTTGCCAGTCACAAATGCACCTCTTCTGAGAACGGAGGGAGCTCTTGTCAGAGACGGAGCAGCCTCACTGAGCAGGGAGCAGGCAGGCTAGTGAGCCCGACCCAGCGAAGAACCGAGGAACAGATGCTCGGAGGGTAAGCCAGGAAAAGCTGGCGGAGTGGAGGCTGCCAAATTAAAGACAGACTGGCTCCTGTCCTCCAGGGCGATGACGGCATAGCCTGTGGGTTATCTTCTCTCCCAGACAGGAGCCATTTGCATCTCTGCTGGGCGAAATTGCAAGTTAAAAGTCAGGGTCTGACTCTGTGCTAGACTGTTCTGTTAAATAACAGAAAACACATGAGCCTGGGTAATGCGCAAATGCAGAGGTTTAGGGGCCAGCTTGTGGCATGGTGGCTGAGGCAGCTGGATCCCACATGGCTGACTACATGGTTCGAGTCCTAGACCCGGCAACTTTAGAAACACATAGGATATGTATATGCCCAAGGTCCCAAAGGGAGGGAGAGATGGAAGAGAAAGGACTGTGGCCTGACCACCCCCTATGGGGGGAGAGAGGAGTTGCTTTTTTTCTCTCTCCAGCAAGGGCATGCACCCTCTGGCCAAAAAGTAAAAGAAAAAAGAAAAGAGGTTTCCCTGCTCAGAGTCTGGGGGTGCAGGGTCCAGGTCGGTCCTGAGTCTCCTTGGTTCCATGTGAGCCCACCAGGACTCCATTATGGGGCCCGGTCAGACGACCTGCACCCTTCTCTCCTCCGAGGCCCACCTTTCAACACCAAAGTCGGATTAAGTTTCCACCCTCTTAATCCCATCGCAACCAAATCTCAACTCATGTATTTTGGGGGTACTTTTCTAGTCCTAATCAATGGCAAGGACCAAGTCAAACAACGGTGCCCCCAAAGAGTTCACCCCTGCTGGGCGGATGTGGAAGACCATCCGCTGCCTTCCCAGTGCTGGATGGGCGTCTCACAGACCATCGGCGGCTCTGCAGTCCTGCCGGCCTCACCTCTGCCATTATGAGCCCCTTTTCCCGGCTCCGGCCTCAGCTTCCCTGTCTGAGGGGATGGGTCACCCCGCACGGAGCCCCTGGGCTGGCCCCGCAGGTCAAATGGAGTAGCAGGGGAATGCTGTCCCAGTCGCTCACAGGTGGCCCTGGTGACTGGGACGACATCTGCTGGGTGATGCGGGCCAGTCCCAGCACGGACTTTAAATAGTCCTGGGTTGAGCATGAACTTCGTGGACATGGATGGGAAAGGACCATGAAAACTCAGAGCTGGCCGGGCAGCAGCCAGTCCCACTTGGCGGACTCAGACCCGGCCGCAGGAGGTTATGAGCAGGTCTGCGCAGTCGGGCGTGCTCAGCAGAAGGCGAAGGCATCCAGAGGCTGGGGCCTGGGACCCGCAGAGTGCCAGCACCAGGCAGCAGGCAGCTCCAGGGCAGCGTGGTCTGTGGGACACACTGGGGAGGCCGCTATCCTGAGCACATGGCGGCCCTCCCAGAGCCGTCTCCAGGACGGACACACTGGGACGGGCTCCCAGTGGCAGCTCCCGAGTCCCGGCACCGTTTCTGCCTTCCCTCCAAGTCGCCAGCCTCACAGTGCCCCGGGCCAGAGCTGGACCCTTCGGCCAGCCCTCTGTAACCGGCGTTAAGTAGGGGACATTCGCCCAGTCGCAGCAGCTTGGACCCTGCCAGCATCCTTGAGTAAGACCCCGCAGGCCTATGGGTGCAGGGCTGCCTAGTCGGGCTGCCCCGGAAACTTTCCCCAAAGCAAGGCTTCCAGCGTGCAAACTGATGCCTCGACACCTGGGCAGTAGGCAGGGGGATCCTGGGTGGGCACGGGGGGCCCAGCCCTGGCCTGAGCAGGGATCTTCAACCTGCTCTTCCGAGAGGGACCTGGGGAGTCCCGGGGTCCTTCCCAACGATGAACGAGGCTGACATCATGGTTCTCGCCGCCAGTCAGCCAGGTGCCAGCAATTATACCTGTGGGAGGTGGGACCAGGGGACAAGCGGGCCCCGGGGACAGACTCCATAGGTTGAAAGAAAGGGTGGCATCTCCCCAAGTCTGCAGAGCAGCGTCCTCAGCTCCTGCGTCTGCAGACGGTGAGTAGTGGGGCTGTCACTCAGGCCAGCTGGCACGAGGGAGGTGGGAGAGGACCGAGTGGACGTGGGTGTTTTATGCAGAGCGAGACCCCGGGATGTAGCCCAGCCTTCCCGCGATGGAACCCGACCTCCCGCCGCGGTGCCGACACTCCCAGGCCTGAGTGGATTTGCTGCGGAGGTTCTGCTGAGGCTTTATGGCATTGATTTTGACTTCAGGAAAAGGAAGCATGCAAAACCGTGGGGTTCAAATGTGAAACCCTCCCAGAAGAGACCAGCTAGTCACACGTGGATGGCTGGGTCCTCACTGTAAAGGCTGCTCCCTGTGAATACCACGGGGGGACGTGTCCCAGGAGAGGGCAAGGACCGTACGAGGACCCAGCCGGGGCCATGCCTGCTCCTGGCGTCTTGTGCCCAGGTGCTCCTTGGTCTCTGCCCTTGTCCGTAATGAGGAGTGTGGCCAAGAGACGCTGGCACAGCTGGTTGCAGGCCGAGCGGTTGATGCAGATGTGAGACTCTCCAGGGACGTCCTCTGGCCGCACGCGGAGCCCACGCAGGCCGCGGCTCCTCTGAGAACCCTGCTAGGCCTCTGCCTCCGTCCCGCCTTCCGGGCTGGGGCTCCGCGGTGCCCAGCAGAGCCAGGCAGGTATGCAGAGGGGTCTCCTTACCCTCTGAGCTGCTGCCTCACCCCTCCAGTGGTTGAGTGACGTGGCCAAGGAGCCCTCCAGGCACCCCTCTGCTTGGCTAACCTGGAGGCGGGTTTCTTCCTGACCCAGGCCCTGAGCTCCCTCGTCCCTGTGCAGTTCCTTCAGAGGGCTTGCAGTTGAAAACTGTCTCTGCCCCTGAGGTGCCAGTCTCCCACACCCCGAGCGTCTTGCTCTGGGACCTGGCGTCCCTCCCTGCATCACCATCTAGGCAGCTAGCGCCCCGTCACTGGGTCCCCGTGTCCGGGTAGGAGCCTCACAAGGACAGGGACGATGAGGATGAGCATGACCACACAGCCCAGCCCAAAGCTGAAAGCCCTCCCCTCTGTCTCAGGGAGTGGAGCTGATCTCACTCCCACCTGGCAGTGGCCTTGGGTCCTCTTCCTCGCCTGCTTGGCTCCTCCCAGTGCAATTTTTCTTCCGCAGGCTCTGCGATCCATTGTGATGTTTTTTTCCAGGAAATTTTCGTAACGTCTTCAGCCTCTTCTCTTCTCAGCCTTTCCACGCCTGCTCACAGCATCTGAGCCTCCTCCCGCCTCTGCACGGGCCTCCCTCTGTCCGGCATCCCTCCTGCCGGACCTCTCTGCCTGTCCGAGGTCAGCAGCCCCCGCCCGGCCCCCGGCTCAGGCTGTCTTTAGGCCTGTGAGCCCTGTGCTCCTGTTTTTGTTCTAGGGCCGTTTACAGGGTCCCCAGTTACCCCGTGTTTTCTTTTGCCCTGACTAAGAAGCTCTGTGACTGGCCAGCTACAGGTCCTGCACGCGTGAGCCCACGCTGGGGACCCCAGCACGTCCGGGCACGGATCCAGGCCCTCGTGTAGACGCGTCGCTGCCCGCTCTGGAGGTGAGCCCCTGGGAAGTGCCACGAGCCGCCTGCTCGGTCACTGCGTTCCGTCCTCTGGGACCCCGGCCTGGCCCGGGAACAGTGTGGGGCTCTCCCTGTGGGATCCCCTGCCTCTGCGTTTGGGCAGCTCCAGCGACAGGTGTGGCATGAAGTGCTGTCCTCCCGCGCAGGTCCCAGCTGGGTGGACGCACTCCCCACTCCCCAGGCCGAGCCCCGTCTGGCCTTGCCACAGCTTTGGGGTCGTTGCTACTGCCCGTCCTGGGCCCCCAGTGCCGCAGGGGGAGGGGAGCTCAATACCGTCTCTTCATCCTCTAGGGACTGCCCTGTGCTCCCCATGCCCCATGCTTCTCAAAGCCCCGTTATCCCCGAGCCCCGACGGAGCAAGGCTGGGGCCAGCCTTTGGCGCCACTGGTCGCAAGTCAGTTTTCCCTCTGTTCTGAGCTGACGGCGTCCTCACACCATGTGACCCCAGGTGACTGTGTTTGGAGACAGGCCCGTGAGGGGTAGCTAAGGTTACCCAAGGTTGTAGAGTGGGGAAGACACCAGAGACAACCGGTCTCTCTTCGCTGCGAGGACAGTGAGAAGGCAGCTGCCGTGAGCCGGGCAGAGCCCCACCCGGAGCTGGGTCAGCGAGACCTGCGTCTTGGACGTCCAGCCTCCAGGGGTGGGGGTGCGTTCCATGCCGTAGCCTCTCAGTGTGATTTGTGATTGGCTCCAGCACGTTAAAGCCATTGTTACCGAACTCACATCAGGTTCACGCGCCCAGGCGCTATAAAACCAAGCCATAGGCACATGGTGTGATGAAGGAAAGTCCAGCTTTATTGCAAAGCGCAAAGCAAGGAGAGCGGGCAGCTCATGCTGAAAAGACCCGGTCTCCCCGAGATGTTCCCCACATGCGTTTTTAAGGGCAAAATTAGGGGTAGAGGTGCCAGGCGCACGATCAGTTCAGTGATTGGTTCAAGAGGGCGTGATGGGAACCAGCAGTTAGCGTAATGGCTATGTCGCTGGACTCCCACGTAGTCGACCATGGTTCGAGTCCCGGACCCGGTGGCTTAAAACTCACACCGGGCACATGTGTGTGCGTGCCCAAGATCCCGAGAGGAGAAAGGAGGAGAAGGGATTGTGGTGTGACCATCCCCCCTGGGGGGTGATTTCTCGCTTTCTGTCTCTATGTCTCTCTCTGTCTGTCTGGCGAGCGCATGCGCCCTATAGCAAAAACCTCTCAAAAAAAAAAAAAAAAAAAAAAAAAGAGAAAAGAGGGCGTGATCATCTCGTGGGCATTCTTGATTGGTGAGGCCTTAGATAATCAAATTCGTCCTGAGCCTCGGCAATTCATAAAGAATAGAGGTTTGTTCAGCTCCCGGTTTGGAAAGTTCGGGCCCGGGGCTGCCTCTGGAGAGCGTCCTGGTGGGGAGCATGGCTCAGAGTGTCGAGAGAGCTGGCAAGAGCAGGCATGTGGCTGCACACCTGTGCCCTGAGTCTCCAATTGCAGGGCCCTGGTCCTGGTTTTCTCCCAAAGGGCTTACCCTCAAACCGTAGTCAAAATGTTTCCACCCCTTAATCCCATCACACCTGAGTCTCTGATGTGAGTTCGGGGGCGCACATTTAAACCATAGAATTATATGGGAAGAGGAAACCTCGACACAGACACGAACAGAGGCAAGGAAAGCAAACGTACAGTCAAGCTGCGCGCAGAGCCCTGGGGAGGCCGGGCGGAGCCTTCCCTCGGCCTCAGCAGGAGCCTGCCCCGGTGACACCTGGACCTCAGACTCCCAGCCCCGCGCCGAGCACAGTAGGCCTGCCACGCTCTCTCGGCCCTTCAACCCCTCTTGGTCCTTGCCCGGTCTGGGCTGACCTTACGCACTGGACCCTGTGGAGAGGTCGGAGGGCAGGGCTGAGAGAGGGCAGCAAAGCCAGGGTGTGTTCTCAGTCTCCCCGGGGTCTGCAGCCGGCACAGCCCACAGCCGGCACAGCCCACAGCCGACACAGCCCACAGCCGGCACAGCCCACAGCCGACACAGCCCACAGCCGGCACAGCCCACAGCCGACACAGACCACAGCCGGCACAGCCCACAGCCGACACAGCCCACAGCCCACAGCCGGCACAGCCCACAGCCGACACAGCCCACAGCCGGCACAGCCCACAGTCGGCACAGCCCACAGCCGACACAGCCCACAGCCGGCACAGCCCAGAGCTGACACAGCCCACAGCTGACACAGCCCACAGCCGGCACAACAGACACAGCCCACAGCCCACAGCCGGCACAGCCCACAGCCGACACAGCCCACAGCTGACACAGCCCACAGCCGGCACAACTGACACAGCCCACAGCCGGCACAGCCCACAGCCGGCACAGCCCACAGCCGACACAGCCCACAGCCCACAGCCGGCAGAGCCCACAGCCGACACAGCCCACAGCCGGCACAGCCCACAGCCGGCACAGCCCACAGCCGGCACAGCCCACAGCCGACACAGCCCACAGCCGGCACAGCCCACAGCCGGCACAGCCCACAGCCCACAGCCGGCACAGCCCACAGCCGGCACAGCCCACAGCTGACACAGCCCACAGCCCACAGCCGGCACAGCCCATGGCCAGCACAGCTGACACAGCCCACAGCCGGCACAGCCCACAGTCCACAGCCGGCATAGCCCACAGCCGGCACAGCCCACAGGCCATAGCCGACACAGCCCACAGCCGGCACAGCCCACAGCCGGCACAGCCCACAGCCCACAACCGGAACAGCCCACAGCCCACAGCCGGCACAGCCGACACAGCCTACAGCCCACAGCCCACAGCCGACACAGCCAACACAGCCCACAGCCCACAGCCCACAGCCAGCACAGCCCACAGCCGACACAACCCACAGCTGATACAGCCCACAGCCCACAGCCGGCACAGCCCACAGCCGACACAGCCCACAGCCGGCACAGCCCACAGCATACACAGCCCACAGCCGACACAGCCCACAGCCCACAGCCAGCACAGCCCACAGCCCACAGCCGGCACAGCCCACAGCCTGCACAGCCGACACAGCCCACTGCCGGCACAGCCCACAGGCCACAGCTGACACAGCCCACAGCCGGCACAGCCCACAGCCGGCACAGCCCACAGCCCACAGCCGGCACAGCCCACAGCCCACAGCCGTCACAGCCCACAGCCAGCACAGCCCACAGCCCACAGCCGGCACAGTCCACAGCCCACAGCCGGCACAGTCCACAGCCCACAACCGGCACAGCCCACAGCCCACAGCCGGCACAGCCCACAGCTGGCACAGCCCACAGCCGACACAGCCCACAGCCCACAGCCGGCACAGCCCACAGCCGACACAGCCCACAGCCCACAGCCGGCACAGCCCACAGCCCACAGCCGGCATAGCCCACAGCCCACAGCCGGCACAGCCCACAGCCGACACAGCCCACAGCCGACACAGCCCACAGCTGATGTCCCTGGGGCCCAGCCCCCCTCTGGGCACCATTCACCTCTGCCCCTTGCCCCTCAGCTCCGGGGCATCAGGGTCCATGGCCCCATCCCTCCTGTGTCCCTCATGCTCATCTGTGAAGGACTCCGTAATTAGACCCTCCCCACCCTCGGGCTGTGTGAGTTCCTCTCTGCTGGGACCCCAGTGGAGAGAGCCCCCCAGGGCGCCTGACAGAGACCAGCTGGGCGGAAGCGCTGGGGACTCCAGAGGGACCCTGAGAGGTCTTCCTGACTTCTTGGGAAGAGCAAAGGGAGCTGGAGTCGGGGCCAGAGGAGCAGACCGGGGAGAGACGCTGCACTCAGCCTGGTAGGGGACAGGACACGGACACCGGGCGGCTCCACATGGCCTGTCCTCACGCTGCCTGTCCACACAGGGCTGTGTCCCATGCAGTTGGTCCACTGCTCCCTAGACTTAACATCACCTCCAGCCCCTGGCTTCTCAGCTGCCCCCTCACAAACACAGCCCCGCCCAGACAGGAGGTGGCCCGCGTGGCCCTGCTACCTCACCCTTGTCCTCTGGACATACCCTGTCCTCAGGACTCCTTTGCATGGCTCTGGCCCCCGCCCCCCGGGCCTCAGGACACTGGCTGTCCACTCTCCGTGACATGCTGCTTCATCCTTCGCTCTCCCTGATGAGGCTGGGGGAGGAGTCCAGGCGCCCAGGGACTTGCTCAGGGTCCATGATCCCAAAAGTGCGGGGCTGAGGGCTGTGCACAGGCCACAGTGGGCTGGGGGAGGGGCAGAGTGCAGCCTTGTCACCTTGTCCCTGCTCTTCCCCGACCACGGAGGATGTGCACCTGGACCCTCTGGGTGGTGGATCCCTGAGGAAGATGGCGGGCACCAGGGAGAGGCTGTCCCCAGCCCTTCCCACGGGCTGGCGTCCAGGTACTCTGCACCAGGCTGCTGCTCCTCGGTCACACAGCATGATCCATGAGTGCTTTAACATTATTTTTATTTTAGTTTAGTTTTTAAGTTTTTGCCACGTGTGCTCACCAGAGACAGAGAGAGACTGTGAGAGGGAAGGTGAGAAATCACGCCCCAGAAGGCACTGCCACACTGCAATCCCTTCTCCTCCATTCTCCTGGGATTTGCGGCATGCACGCACATGCACCTGGCATGTTTTTCAGGCTGTCGGGTCTGGGACTCGGACTGTGGTCGGCCATACATGAGTCCAATGTCTTACTTACCATGCCACTTGCTGGCCCCATAATCCATGGTGTGACAGTTGAAGAACACATGGTCTTTCTTTTGTCTTCCAGGTTACAAACTGACCCATGAGCTGCAGCCCGCAGAATCTTAAACTCCTGCTCACAGGCATAGCTGACATCCCGCTGTGTTTCGGTGACCTTCTCCTGAGCTGGGGGCTTTTCTCAGCAACCAGGGCCCTCTCGATCGACAGGAGCTGGGAGCCACACTGCTCCCCATCCCCTTCCACTCTTAAAGCCCTACAAGTCCCATGGCTCACGTGGGAGACTTGACCTAGAGAGGTGACGTGCGGGGTACCGGGGTGATGGACCCACACTCGCAGTGAGACGTGGGTGCTTGTCCCATGCTCAGGAAGAATTAACGTTGTGGACACGGAGAGGAGGTACAGTGAAGCAGAGAGTTTATTAGCCAAGTGGGGATAACAAGTGGGAAGTTTATTAAAGGAGAGGGAGGGACAAACAGAGCTCCCAAGAAGGGAGGGGTCCCGGGCAATGGGTTGCCAAGGAAGAACTGTGGCAAGGGTTTTTTGTGGGTCCGGAAGGGCTTTGTCCGGACTTTGGTTCTAGATGGGGCTTATGCGTGCATCCCGCTCCTGGTAGGGAGGGGCATGCTGAGTGGATCCAGTTACTCTCCTAATTTTGGAGTGGGTACAAGGTCAGGAGGTTCTTTGTCTAGCTTTGGGCCATGAAAACCATTCTCATTTTCTTCCAAGAAAGTGCTGGGGTGTGGAAAAAGCCTTCGTCTCACGTCTGCGTCAGGCACTGAGCCACCACTGCTCCATCTCACATCTTCGCCCGTTTGTGACCCTGTTCCGGGCTTATACCTTTACTATATGTGTAGGGTCCCGGTCTTCTACCTCAGATCTTCTTCCTGTCCCAGCCTCAGCTCTCCCAGTGGAGGCTGGGGTTCCCCTGGACAGCTGGTCACCGTCTCCCCAGGCTTCCTTGATGCGAAGTCCTTCCCCAGGAGCACGTCTCCTGGCTTGCTTCATTATGCATATTTTAAAGTATGCCGTGACCCTGTAATCACCAAACCAGCCGCTTGCCGAGCCAGCAGGTCTCAAGCCCTGGACTCAGACATCTGAGCGTTGCAGAAAACCAGATGCTGAGGAATGGAAAGCAGCACTCAAAGAGATTAGAACTGTTTATTACGCCGGTGGGCATGGAGGAGTTAACACTCTGAATCTCTGGTCCTGAATGGGGGTTGGAAAAGGTCTTTTATGGGGGAATTAGGGAAAGGGCTTAGAACCCGCCCTATGCAGGGTCAAAGGGAGGAGGCAGAAAAGCAGGAAGTCTAATCCATTCAAGGTACTAATCTATTCAGGGTACTAATCTATTCAAGGCACTTATCTATTCAAGGTATCAATCTATTGAAGGTACTAAACTATTCAAGGCACTAATCTATTCAAGGTACTTATCTATTCAAGGTACTTATCTATTCAAGGTACTAATCTGTTCGAGGTACTTATCTATTCAAGGTATCAATCTATTGAAGGTACTAAACTATTCAAGGCACTAATCTATTCAAGGTACTAATCTATTCAAGGTACTTATCTATTCAAGGTACTTATCTATTCAAGGTACTAATCTGTTCGAGGTACTTATCTATTCAAGGTATCAATCTATTGAAGGTACTAAACTATTCAAGGCACTAATCTGTTCAAGGTACTTATCTATTCAAGGTACTAATCTACTCAAGGTACTAATCTATTTAAGGTTTTCAGGTTACCCTGTAGCTCCGGGCGGGGAGGGGCAGTAAGTGTGCTGGGTGGAGGGCAGAAACTTCAGGCAGCTATCAGCCCTGAGTTACTCATGAATTCAGGGTCCTTCCATATCATGAGCCCAGCTCTCCTTCCCTCTGGGATCAAGTCCCCCATTGGGCAGTGAGGTGAGCAGGAGGCCCCGTGGTCCTACTGCTGCTCCCACCCCTCACAGTGGTCAGCTGTCAACCCCAGCTCTGTTTCTGACAGCCCATCCGAGCCCGCAGAGTCCTCACACCGGCAGGAGCTGCCAGCAGGCCCACTGGTGCCCTTCCGACTCCTGGAGAGAAGGGCGTGGAGGAGCCTACTAGGTGAGGCTCTTTGAGGTGGCCCATGTGGGTTCCAGATTGCCAGATAACCATCATGCAGGCATTCTGACGGTTTTTCTTCATCCCTGATAAGGTTTTGAAAGTAATAAAGAAAGGTGCCCCAGGAAACGAGATAACGGGATTACGTGAGCGAGGGGAAGAACAGCAAGCGATGTTGTGTGATGCCCTGGCAAATCCTCCCTTTAATTGTCACTAAAGGGATTATTCCGTTTTCTCCTTAGAGGGAAGTGTGACTAGCCAAGCATAATTAAAGTGTATTCCGAGGGGAGAGACAATGGGCTCAGGTAGGCCTTGGGGACTGCCTTGGGGTGAATCCCATTTGCATGCCCTTGAAGCATCCTTATCAGAAGGCGAGGGGACCAAGCGGGGCCCAGGCTGGGGCCTCGGGACTGGAGTAATTAAAATGCCTTTAATTGGAAGGTTCCGCAGTGCCTTGTGCCGCAGCTGCCAGTTACCAGCCCCTTCCTTGGCCGTTGCAAGCCGAGCGCCTCTCTGCCGGGAGAGGGTGCCCGGACTGGAGCTGGACCTCCCCCGGGGCCACTGAGGCTGAAGCAGGGCCAACGTGGCAGGCACCGAACTTGTCTAAAGCTCGTGTCTGTTCTCTGTCGCAGCTGTGAGAAATTGCCACCGAGTGGTTTAAAACAACATAGATTTACAATTATTTTAAGTTTCTTTTTATTTTATTCATGACAGAGTGCACGCATGCACCCAAGAGAAAGGGAAGAAGAGAGAGAGAATCTCAACAGGGTCTCACTCTGAGGTCCTGTTACCCCAGCCCTCCAGCTCCTTGGGCTCGGGGGTGCCTGCCTGCGTGCGGTCCTCGAGTGTCCAGGTGACCAAGGGTCTGAACCTTTGACCAGCCACGTGGCTTTCAACTCTACAGTTGTGCACATGACTTCCTGTGCCACCGAGGCGTGCTCCTTTCTGGAGCTCCAGGGAGAATCTGTCCCCTGCTTTTTCCAGCTTCTCGAGGTTCCTGTGTCCTGAGGCTGTGGCCTGATCGCAGCCAGCTCTGGGGCGTCTGCGACTCTCCCTGGCCTCTGCTTCCATCGCTCCATCTCGTGGCCCTCCTGCCCCCTCCCACAGAGATCTGTGGTTACCGAGGTCCACCTGGTAACCCAGGCCGTCCTGCCTCCTGAGTTCCTCCCTCGTGTGGGGAATTCCTTGGCCATGTTCGTAGCACGTTCACAGGTCCTGGGGTGACAGCGCGGGCCTTCTTGCAAGGCTGCCTGTGCCCACCAAGGGCCAAGGAGGCCAGTGACTAGGGTGTCATAGAGCACCTGTCTTTAAGGGGAGCCTGTGTCGTAGGAGGCTGTCTCTGTGTTTGGTTTTTCTTGGTAAAATTCTGTCTAAAGGTATACCTAGGCCTGTAGGCTGTGAGGGCATACTGAGCGAGCGCTCTCGTGAGTCGGCCCACGTGGTTCGGGCTTCCGCTGGCGGTGGCTGAAGGAAAGCTTCCACGGAGTGGGCTGGGAGATGGCTCGCTTGGTGACAATGCGGCAGGGACTTCGTCTGAGCGATCCTGGGGCAGCGATGAGGGGCTGTGGTCGTTCTGCCGGGACACGCAGCACTGCGGGGCTGGCTCACGTGGCTGGCTTCTGGAGGCACTCCGGGCCTGCTGAGGCTGGGGCTGGGTCGTTGCCCTGAGATCCGATTGGGGGTGCTGTCCTTGTCTCTCTGTCTCTTTCTCTGTGTCTCTCTTGTTCATGGAATAAACAAATAATAGACTTTCTGTTTTAAAGAAAGGAGGCCGGCTGCTGGCACGGTTAGGGTGGCTGGATCCCACATGGCGGATTGCTTGGTTCAAGTCTTGGACCAGGTAACTGGAAAAACATGCCAGGTTGGGTGTGCACGCCCCAAATCCCGAGAGAGTGGAGAAGGGCTCTGGGCATGGCCATTCTCCCTCCGACGGTGACTTGTCTCTCTCACGCACTCCCTCTCCAGGGAATGCCTTAAAAAACAAGTAGGTTCTGCCCATCTCACTAACGCTCAGTGCACTGTGTTGGCTGAGCCAGGCTCTGTCTTGTGTGTGAGAACCCAGGTGTTGGGGCAGCCTCTACTGAGTGGCCTCCCTCTAAACTGAGCAAGATACTTACCCTAACCTCCAGATGGTGCGCCTCCGAGGGGCTCCGTGGGTCACAGCGCTGCACACCATCGGCAGCTGGTCCCCGGCGTTCTCATTTCCTCCACCAGCGGCAGCTGCTCCTCGCTCCTCACTCCCCCACTGCCTGCCCCGGTGAGCGGGGTCCGAGGTTCTGCCTCTGCTGGGGAGCCGGGTGCCTGGCATGGCGACCGCGGCCTTCTCGTCTGCTTTCTGTGCTCAGTAGCATGTCCAGGTCTGTTCTCAGGGCCGCGTGCGTCGGGACGCCACTCCTTCTTTCTGCCTGTGTCGTATTCCTCTGCTCAGGTCTACCATGCTGGCGGCGCCTGCAGTGCTCGGGGCTGTCGGGAATATTCCGTCACGGGCTTCCCACGTGGTGCTTGCTGAGCAGTCCTCTGTCCTCTGGGACAGCTGCCAGGAGCCGACTGTGCATCACGGCTGGCGTGGCTTTCTCCCGCGTGGCGGACAGTCGTGCCCTCAGGTTCGGGAGTCGCCTTCCTGGGCCGGGGCTCACACCCTGCGGGGAGCACGGGCAGGTCCTGAGTGTGACCTGAGAAGCCACGTTCTCTGAGAAGCTCCTGCAGGCTCGACACCATGCCCTGTGCTGCCCGCGGTCTGCAGTGGGAGGAAGACGACCACGTGGGGAGTCCGGACCTTGTGCTCCCGGCGGCCTCCAGAGGGCCTCGCTGACATGACATAGAACACAATAGCAAAAGCGAGTCTGGCTTCTTTAAAAAAAAATTAAAAATGAAGCAAAACCCAAAATCAAGTCTCACTTCAGAATTTCCGTCCTGAGAGATTAGTCCTAAGGAACAAAGCTTTGGTCCCCTACTGCAAATCCCTGAAAAGAAATATCCCCATGACACCCATTCAGAGCAGAGGGGCACAGCACGACTTCCCGAGGACGTTGTTCTTGTCTAAACAAGGAGGGACCCGCCCCTGGGGAAGCAGCACTGGGCCTCGGGCTCGCTAATCCCGGGTGACATCAGACAGGAAGCCTTAAGAGTGGGACAGCCGCATGGCAGGTGGCAGCCCCCAGCCGGGGGCCCGATCCACTTTCGGATGAGACTGGGAGCCACCGTGGCTCCCAGAGCCCTGCCACATCCACGTGTGTCTGAGGTTCAGCCCACAGCCTTGTCTCCCACGAATCTTAGCGAGAGCTTCCCTTTTCTGGACTTGTGAACGTGGGTTTGTGTAATTTGTTATCGAAGTCGCATTTTTGAGTCCCTCCCTCGTGTTAGGGTGCTGGTGCCAGTCCGGGCTGTGGGACACGGAGTCGGCCTTCTCCGGGAGTTCCCTACCGGGGGCACACACAGGCAGGGAGCGTGAGGTGTCAGGCCTGGGCCGGGCGCCCGATGGTGGGCTCAGCAGCACGTCTGCACCTCTGTCAGGGCATCCCGGAGCAGGTCCACGTTCGCACCCACAGCCCAGGCATCGTCCAGGCCGCCAGGCCTGAGGAGAACCAGAGGGAGGGGCGGTGTGGAAGGCCGCCTGTTAGATGGGGCACATGGACAACTGTTCGTCCATCTTGTTCCCTTGCCCTAACACGGCTGGCTGCTTCTGTAACCCGCTTGCTCTTCCCATGAGAAAATAGCTCGTGCTAGCCACACAGAAAACCGCATCCGGACGACACCGTATACCTGCTACTGTCTTTGCTAACTAGGAGCCCCTTTTGTTTAGCAATGGAACTGCTTGCGTGGAAACCCACCCCACTGCCCTCAGAAATAACTAACCTGCTGATTCAGCTCCGTAACTGCTCGCACAGAAACCCCTGGTAACCGACCCTATAAAGACGGCTCAGACTGGTCGGGGCGGCAGTTCTGACTCTCGGCCCCCTACCCCGAGCCTCAGGCTGTAGTCGCTGGCCAGCTGATAGAGACTCCCTTTAACCTTAATCTGGCTCTGGTGTGGTTCATTCAGTGGCACTCTGCAACAGAGCGGGTCCTCTCGGGCGGAGCCGTCGCCTTCTCCGACCCTCACACTCAGGTCCTGCTTCGGGGGCCTTTCGATCCTGGAATGGAGCCAGCACCCCTCCATGCCCCACCAAGCTCTCAGCCTTCAGTCCAGACTGGGGTCACACTGTGGGCTCCCCGCCGCTCAGGGCTCGGGTTGGGACCCATATGCAGTGTCCTCAGGGCTCCAGCTCTCCGACGGCATGTCACGGGCTTCTCAGCTTCCACGCCTGAGTTGGTCCCACACAGCTGTCTCTGTCTCTATCTCTCTGCATGGGAAGTCGTGGGCTCTCTGGAGAGCCCTCCCTAGCACAAGGGAGCATCTTCCTGTAAGTGGCTCTGTGCCGGCACCGGAGCACGAGCGCCTGCGGCCTGCGTCCTCTAGGTTGGGTCCATAGCTATTAGATGTCGCATTAGCTTACACGCCGAGGCCCTGGGAGGCCGCAGTGTCCGGGCAGGGCCGGAGCGCTGTGCTGAGGGTTCCGAGGTGTCCTTTCCTGGCACGGGGCTCCTGGGCAGTGGTTGGGGCCTCGGTCTCCCAGCTGTGCAAGCCCACCTCTGCCGCTCCTCCTCAGGGGAGAGGAGGTCCCCATCCCTGCACGTCAGAGATGCATGCTGAGGGCCGAGGGCCGGCCCTGCCCTGCCTCTGCGTGAGACCTGACAGGGGTGGGCCTCCTAGGTGGCAGCCCCTCTAGGACGGGTTCCTTGGCGACAGCAGCACGCCCGGCCCTCCTCTGGGGAACGTCGTCATTAGCTCCTGCACGGACCTGCCATCTCCGCTCCTCCCTGTCTGCGAGTCGCTGCTGCAGGCCGGGTGGTGAGCTGTGAATGGCTGTCCTCTGCCTTCCCCTCCCAGAGGGTCCTGGGTGTCTGTGCGGTAGTCCAACCCGGGCATCCCTCACTCACTGATCACCACGGCCTCTTCACCTCCCATGTCCCCAGGTGTGGGGGGTAGAGGAGATGAGAGAGCGGGCCAGAGGTCCATGTACTCACCCCTGGGCCCAGCGGCGACTTCCTGCAGAGCCCGGGCCTGGAGGCTGGGTGCCCTTGGTTCTACAGCTCTGCGCTGCGTGGGGCTGACTGCGTTTGAGTTTGAGCGTAGTCCACACCCCGGGGCTGCCAGTGACCTTCCCGCATCCCTCCACTCTTCATCCTCCCATCACCGGTGGGCCGCAGAGGGAGTCAGTAACTCCATCCCCTGGGGTAAGTGGGAGCGTGAGCTCCGGATACCATTATCCAGGGCTGCAGGAGCTCCTGGAGCCCTGTGGGCTGGAGCGAAGGCAGCACGCCCCGAGACCGCGCCCAGGCCCCAGCCCCGTCGGGTACTGGCCTGGACAGACAGTGCCGGTGCAGGCTGGGCTCTGTGCGAGTGACTCCAGGCACGGACACCTCCCGGCCCCTCAGGCTTTAGGTGGGTCTGAGGCGAAGCCAGCTGTGAGAACCTTGTCCTGGGGACAGGAACCATTTAGAGGTGGCGCTCCCTACCCCAGGGCTGAGACTGCACCCGTGCTGCCGGCCGCATGGACACAGTGTGACAGACTATGGCGTCATGACGGGTGCATCCCTGTTTATTTGACCCCAGGGAGTGCAGGGCCGTGCTGCGTGGCATTTCAGTGGCCTGGAGGACTGCTTTTGTCCACTGAAAGATGATCCAAGACTCACTTAGGAACTTTTGTTTTCGACATTATTCTTTGATTTATTAAAATCACACATGGAGAAAACTTCCTTATCCCTTTAGAGTCAACTTTGATTAATGTTTGATCCTATTTATAAGCTTAGATAATTAAATTCCTTTAAGTGTTTTAAATGGAATTAATATATGTGATAGATTAGATTTTCTTTTTTCTGTATTTCAATTGTCTGATGAGCAAACAAAACTCCAAGCATTTAAATAGTATTGTAAATCCAATAAGTTAAGCTAACAAATGCAGAACATCTTTAATTCTCTGTGTTTCAATACACTTTGTGGACTTCGAAACATTCTTATTCCTCTTTAGATATATATTTTTTAGGCTTTTGCCAGAGAGCACATGTGCTTCCAGAAAGAGAGACGGAGAGAGGGAAAGTGAGAAATCACCCTGGGGGGATGGCCATGTCCCAACCCCTTCTCCTCCATTTTCCTCTTGAGAATCTGGGCACCCCGCACCCACACCCAGCATGACTTTCAAGTCCCAGGTCTGGAACTGGAACCTCGGTGGACCATGTGAATGAAAGTTGGAGACAACGTTAAGAGCACAGCCTGAAGTGCAAGGTTTCATGTGGGACGAATGTGTGATGTGCACACAGGCAGTACGCTCCCTCCCAACACCAGGACGGACCCCGTCCAGAAGCCACCCTCGAGGTCCCCAGCCGCCAGCCTGGGCTCCCGTGTTCTCACCTGTGTCACCGCAAGTAACAGCACACGGTGACACTCTTCCCAGAGCGGCTTCTTCCCGCTAATAGCATTAGAGGATGAGAAGACCTATATCGTGACTATAAGATTAATGGCGGCTGTGAGGCTCCTGGACTGTCCCACAGGGCTGAGACTATGTGATGCTTTGTGATAGAATGTAATCCGGCCCAGGAGTTCCAACCCTGGACGAAGGATTACCAAGTCTCTGTGACAACAGGACCTCAAAGCCCTGGGTACCCTACGGACAAGGCCCCCTCAGCACAAATGTGACTTTCATGAACCTTAAAGCAAAGCTCACCCTCACAACAACAGTTAGAACTTCCATTATGAAAGGAACCCCTGGACCGATACCGGGATAAGCAAGCAGGAGGGTCCCTGCCCTCTGCGGATGGCCTCTGGTGGGACAGCGTGGTCTGTGGTCGCCTGACCTCTGCACGGAGCTGCCCCACACCTCCGGTCAGCAGCTGGCCCTCTCGTGAGAGCACTGCTCGGAGAAACCGCCCAGACATCAGCGGGTGACTCAGAGTCATCTTTGCTGTTATTTAGACCGATGCAGAGAAGTCAGCCGGGGGGCAGCTGGGCACTTAGGACTCCCTGAGACCCCCAGGCATGACAGGTGTGTGTGAGATGCGCCATGCTGTTGGGCATGGACAGATGATACTCAGCTGCGAGAAACTTGCACAGCACACTCATCGGTTCCAGCCGTGGTGAACGCTGGGTTGTCTCCGGAACCCGGCCGTTAGAACACTGCTTCAGGGGTGTTCATGGCTTTTGGTACTCTACGTGGGGTCTTCTAAAGGTTCATGGAAAGTACACACTATACAAAATGCACATGAATTTCAACTTTTTTGCAACCAACATCAACTTGTATTTTAATTCCCTTTTCCACAGCCGTTTGCAGTTGTCAGTGGCCCTGCGAAGTCATGTACTGCCTGTAAGCTTCAGCTCCATGAGGATTTCTGCAGCCTCAGTCCTCACCAACACTCCAGTGGTCGGTTTTTAACATTGTATCCCTTTAAGTGAGAACACAGCTCTAACTCTAGTTTTCAGATGCCTGTTCCTGATGACTAATAAAAAAGACACATTTTGTATTCACTGTCCATTTTGATATCTTTTTGTGAGTGTCAGTTCTTTTGTCTACTTTTTATTAGGATATTTTTCATCTTATATTAAGGAAAATGGCAAGAGTTTTATCTTTATGCCTTAGCCATACATATTATGAACATAGGCAAATATTTCCTCTTCTATAATTTGCCATTTGACTTTTTAAAACTTATCCTTTGATGAAAAAAAGCTCTTGTTTTGTTTCGCATCACAGAAATGCTTAACCTGAGCGAAGTCCAGGTGCCTCTCCTTCACTTTACGGTTAGTATCTTGTGTCCTGTGGAGCAAATCTTCGCCTTGGCCCAGGCTCGGCGATGGAGCTGGTAATGACTAAGGGGTGTAGCGCTGGAAGCCACGTGCTGCCTTTGGGTTCCGATCCCTGGCCCAGGCGACCTTAAACACACTGGACAGTCACATGTGCGTGCCCCGAGTCTGACGACCTGGAGGGAATTCCGGCATGACCAGAACTTGTTGAGGTGCTTTTCTCCTTCACTCCCTTTTGTGTATGATGTTGTCTTAATCAATCAATTAACCAATAGCCAAATCGTTTAAAAAATAAAGAAGACACCTTCATTCTTCTCATGGTGAACTGAGCCTAAGGAAACTGTGGAACAGCACCATGCAGATCTATGCGTCAGAGGAGTGTCAGAAGGAGAAAAGAGAGTGAAAAGGGCAGAGAAATTATTTGAAAAATTAATGGCCAAAAGTTTTTCAAATTTGATGGAAGACATGAATATAAGCATCTAAAAATCTCAATGAACTGAGGCACATTATAATCAAACTATCAAAAGACAAAAAACAAATCTTCAAAGTGACCAGGCAGAAGTAATTTGTCACATACAAGAGATTCTTAATAAGATTATCAGCAGATTTCTCACCAAGAACTTTTTATTTTTTTTTCCTGCTGAAACCATGACTAGAGTTGCCCTAAAAGCAGTGGCAGGAGATTGTCATAAGGGAGAACCCCAAACCAACCTGTGAGGGGGAGGTTGGGATCCCAGGGAAAGAAGCACTGATGAGATCGTGGTAGTCCACGGTACTTACTGGGTCGTCAGAAAAGTCACGATGCATTTTTGCGTAGACAAGCATAGACAAATACATCATGACTTTTCTGATGACCCACTATTAGGGCAACTCACTTGCGGAGCGGGCTGCGGTGTGTGCTCCGAGCAGACAGCAGGAGGAGGATGTTCTACCCAGGGATGTCCACAACGAGGGCTTCAGGACTTGAGGGTTACACCTGGGCTTGAGGGATTAGGACTGGAGTCCATCTCTTTGGTGTTGGAGCAACAACCTAAACACCTTCATCAGTGCCTGGGAATGTTCGGAGCCCTGATGTAGGCCCAGGTCTGCAGGAGAGATGTGCTGGCTGGGTCACAGGGTGACCAAGGCGTTTTGTGCTTCTCGATCTGGAAAAGAGAAGAAGTGGGGAGTGGGGAGACCCTACTGCAACCTTGGAGGCCAGGGACAGTGGATTGATATGTTTCAAACACTGAAGAAGAAAAAACAATTCTCTCAAAAATGAATTCTAGTTCTTGTACCTCTGTTCTCACAAATGAGCGCAAAATTAAGATATTCCAAACAAGTAAAAGTGGACAAGTTTATTAGCACCAGCTTGCCCGGCCCAGGGGAGTACTACGAGGTGGAAAGAAAGAGCACCGCAATCTCTGGAACTGCGAGACGAGACTGTGCGGTTAGAAGAGCTGGTGTTATTGTAACGCTGCTGTTTCGGTTTTTACATCGCTTTAGAGAACAGCACATTAAAATTGCTACTGTATGTCTTTGGGTGTACAATGTACAAAGATGCGATTCCGAACCACACTAACCGGACGGGGCAGGCTCGGAGCTGGAGCCGGGGAGCTGTGTGGGAGACGGCTGGGGGCGCTCCAGCTCCCCATGGCTGTGTTTATTCGCTCTTCCCACTCTTCCTCAACGCTAAATAAATATTCTTTCTCTCTCCTTCTCCTCTTTCACACACACATGCACATACACACACACACACACACACACACACTCACCACTTACACACACAGCTGAAATGGCTGAGATTTTGATTGAGATTTCATGGAATCTATAAACAAAATTGAGTTAAAATGACATTTTTACAGAGTTGTGTCTAAATCCATGGACAATTTAGGTCTGCTTTGAAATTTTTGGTAATAATATTGGAATTTTTTAATATAGCGTTCATATATACATTTTAATATTTTTTTCTAGATATTGGATTTTATTTTTCAATACTACTATAAATTACTAAGTAAATTTAAAAAATATTTTCTAATTACTGTTGCTGGGATACAGAAAGAATTTATTTGACAGCTTGACCTAGAATCAAGAAAGTTTGCTAAGGTCCTTTATTAATTCTAGTAATACTCATAATTTTTGAATGCTTAATTTCGCTTTTCTTACATATGTAATTATCATGCTTTTAATCTTACCTATTGTTACTCATTTAATTACTTCATTTTTCTCTAAGGTAGAAAATAGCAAAACTCCTTTTCTCTTTTGTGATCTCAGGAGGAAACTTTCAATATTTTCCCAGAGAGTATAAAGTGACGATAAGCTTTTTCTTTTACTAGACATCCTCTTTTCAGCATAAAAGAGTTCCATTCCCGGCTTCGCTGGACACTCACCCTGCAGTGAAGGGGTGTCAGTGCCGTGCTGTGTTCTTCCTTTCATTTCACACACTGAGTCTCGTACGTCACCACAGCTAGCACAGGGAGTCTGCCCAGCCACCACGGACACACTTCACGCCGGTCGGAATGCTTCTTCTGATGGTTTGAAGGAATTCACCGTGGAGTCATCGACAATTGTGCGTGTGTGACTTTTAAAATTAGAGATTAAAGCTATGTACAGTGACTAAATTTTGTATTTATTTTTGTGCAATTTGGGGGAAGTGGTGTTTTTAAGAAGTTTGAGTATTTCATTTAAAAATTCTAACTTTTTGGCTTTTTTTGGAGAAGCTTTTGCTATAGGACGCATGCGCTTGCCAGAAAGACAGAGACAGACAGAAAGCGAGAAATCACCCCTGGCGGGATGGTCACACCGCAATCCCTTCTCCATTCTCCTCTTGGGATCTTGGGCACACACGCACAGGCGCCTGGCGTGAGTTTAAGCCACCGGGTCCGGGACTTGAACTGCGGTTGACTACGTAGGAGTCCAGCGACAGCCATTATGCCAACTGTTGGTCCCCCAAATTATAACTTTTTTGCCATAAAGTCATTTAAAATGTCTTATTTTCCTTATAAGACCTGTGTGATCTCTTGTCCACTCTTGTTTTTATTGATATTTACATCTTTGACTGTTTTGTCTCCTTGCTCGTATATTGCATGTTTCTGTTTATGCAACTCTATTATTAAATGCTGTTGTGATGCAACCCATCATTAAACACTGTCGCGGTGTAACCCCGTCATTAAACACTGTCGCGATGTAACCTCACCATTAAACATTGTCGCGGTGTAACCCCATCATTAAACACTGTTGTGATGTAACCCCGTCATTAAACACTGTCATGATGTAACCCCATCATTAAACACTGTCGCGGTGTAACCCCGTCATTAAACACTGTCGCGATGTAACCTCACCATTAAACACTGTCGTGATGTAACCCCGTCATTAAACACTGTCGCGATGTAACCCCACCATCAACACTGTCGTGATGTAACCCCGTCATTAAACACTGTCGCGATGTAACCTCACCATTAAACACTGTCGTGATGTAACCCCGTCATTAAACACTGTCGCGATGTAACCCCACCATCAACACTATCGTGATGTAACCCCGTCATTAAACACTGTCGCGATGTAACCCCGTCATTAAACACTGTCATGAAATATTCCCCTTTATTCTCTAGCATCTTACCTTAAATCTTTGTTGAACGATACCGATATCAGCTTTTTATTGATGTACATTTAACAATGCATCTTTCCCCAGTATGTTTTGACGCACCTGTTTATATGTGTTTTACGTCTAACGTGTGTCTTCTGTAAGGAGCAAATGTTTGAGTTTTGCTCTTTATCTGGAAGATACACTCCTATCACATTAAATATGACTGCTGATATACCTTATTACTATTATTTTATATTTTTTGTTATTTTAACTTTATTTATTTATTTTTATTTGATGACCAGAGAGGGCCAGAGTGAGTGAGAGAGAGAGAGAAACAGAGAGAGAGAGAGAGAGAGAGAGAGAGAGAGAGTGAGAAAGGAAGCTGGCCTGTTCCAGGACTTGAACTGTGGTTGGTCACGTGAGTCCAGCGCCCTTAATCACCACGCCACCTGCCGGCCCCTGCCGATATACTTTTTGTTGTAGTTTATTACCAGAAATAGGTGCACTCACGAGAGAGAGAGAGAGAGAGAGAGACAGCACACCCGGTGGGGCCTGGTCACACCACGATCCCGCCTCCTCCAGTCCTCGGCCCCATCCGGATTTGGGGTACACATGTACATATGCTCGGAATGTTTTTCAAGTTGCTGGGACTGGATTTGAACCACAGTTAGTCATCATGTGAGATCTGGCTCCTTTAACCACTAGGCTACAGAGCTGGGCCAACTGAGATGCTTTAAAATGTGAACACAGGAGGGGTATTCAAAAGGTTCATGGAAAATATGCATTGTGAAAAAACCATGCATGAATTTCAAAAATTTTTTGCACCAAAATAAACTCACATTTTGATTCTGTTCTTTCACAAACCTGTTGAAGTCCTCCCCCGTAGGCGGCCACTTGTTTTCTATTTATTCCACTTGTTCTTTGGTTCCTATTTTACTTTTTCTCTTCCTTTGACACGTGATGATGATAACCAAGTCATTACCATCCTTCCTCCTCCCCAGCCTGGCTCTTAGTCTCCCACTCCTTGCGGCCCTCCCATGCTTACGCGCGGTCGGCATGGATGAGGCTAACCTGGGCGGCTGCTCTGACCACTGCCTCAGCCATGCAGAGACCGAGCCACACGGGCCTGGCAGCGGAGGCCTGGGCGTGCACAGAGCAGCTGGCCCGTCCTCGGGTGCGCTGTCTCAGTGTCTCCCGTCTCTCGTCTGCAGATGAGGCTTCAGGTCCCTTCTGCTCTCCTCCTGGCTGGCTGCCCCAGGCACTCCTCCACGGGAGCTCTTAATAAGCGGTGCCATTTGATCCTCACATTATCTCCAGAAGACAGGCTTAATTACCCTTGTCAAAGCGCGAGGGCACCACTCAGAACGCTGCAAGCAGAAAAGCCGAATGTGCTTCTTGCTACGTAAGGGAAGCTGTGCTTGTAGGACACCGTCACCCCGCACAGAGCCCGCTGCTCTCCGGATCCAGAGTTCGGAGGGGCACGCAGCTCAAGATCGGCAGGCTTCCGGAAGGAGGAGTGTGTAGGGGTTGGACGACCTTGGCGGTGGATACTGGTACTGGGATGAGGCTGCCGCTCCGAAATGTGGTTGCTGATGGGAAGCTGACCTTGGTTGATCCGGACAGGCTTAAAACCAGCTTCCGTAGTGATTCATTTCCATGGAGAACAAGCAATCTTGTTTATTTAAAAAAATTTATTTTTATTCCTTCAATTTGAACTTTCATTTGGACTTAAACTTTGAAAAAATAATGGAGGAATTTTTGTTTTAATTTTCATGACATGTTTGAGAAAACTGAGGCTCAGACGGTAACATAACTTAGGTTGGGCAACACGTTTCTGGGGTGGCACGGTGAGCTTTGAGCTCCAGTCTGCCCACCAAGCCCACGCTTCTGCTTCACACGGTCGCTGTTAGTGCGGCAGGACCGCCTTAGTGACAGGCTCACGAGCTGTCAGTCACCCGCGTCTCTGTTTGGTCCACTAGCTCCGCCATTTCCCACGAGACATCTCTTGTTCAGCTGTTTTCCCTTCACCCTGGATCCCACTTCCTGCTCTCTCCAGCCTGACAGTCGCTCTGCCCAGTGCACTTCCAGCTGTGGTTAAAGCTTTGTGCAACTCTAAACTTTCCAAGGGTTACGTGCTCATCTTAAATCTCTATGCCTGCTATTGTGCCATGGATCTCACTTGTTTTTTTAATTTGTTTACTCAATCCCATTTTTAGAAAGCTCATTTACTTATCCCATGAGTGAGACACACAGAGAGAGACAGAGATGCAGCCCCCGGCAGGCCGTGGTCCACCCCTGGCTTCAGCCCACTGAGATCGTGGGCACGTGGAGCCTGGCGCACTCAGAGGTCTCTGGGCGCAAACTAGGAGGCTTCCTGTGTGGGTCACATTTTATAACGGCACCTCCCCAGCTCCCTCAGCACCATGTGTGGGGGCTGGGCCAGCAGATTGCATGGTGGTTCAGCTGCTGGGCTCCATCACGGAGACACCAGTTAATTCACCCGGCATAGTCTACCGTGCAGACTGCGCGGTGGGCTACCCTCATCAGCAGAGTGTGAGGGCTTCATTCTGACACTCCTCGCCAACATCCTCCTACTGCGAAGGCTTTGCACTCAGAGGGTTGGGGTAAAATGTCATGTCTGGTTGGCTTAGTCTGCAGCTCCGTGATATCCACGAAGTCACATGGTTCTTCACACTTCCTGCCAGAGAAGTGCCGTTCATATACCCTACCTGTTTCTACAGTCTATTGTATTGATCTTGTGGGTTTGCATAGGCTAGATGTCAATTTCTTGCAGTTTTCTTAAGATGCAGACTTTCCCCCCTACCTGTCACTGACCTGTTTAATAATGCTGTCCTGCCTTGAACTCAAATCTTTAATGT
This sequence comes from Tupaia tana, assembly GCA_026018925.1. Taxonomy (NCBI): domain Eukaryota; kingdom Metazoa; phylum Chordata; class Mammalia; order Scandentia; family Tupaiidae; genus Tupaia; species Tupaia tana. The sequence goes on from JAKSZU010000006.1 coordinate 225,809,441, forward strand.
GGTTATAGTGAAATGCATTTTTTTCCTCCCTGAGACTTTGTCCTTTGGAGGTATTATATAAGAAGTGCATATTCAGTTCAAGATAAGAAGTTTTCTACAACAAACTATTCTATTGGCTGTATTGCTATCCCTTTTGCATTTAAATTTTAACCAATCTAGAAAGCATTTTCTTTAGGATGAGAGGGAGAGTTCTAATCTTAATTTTTTATGTAAGGTGATAGTACTCAACACTAAATGTTTAAAAAAATCTGTTCTTTTCTCATTGAAGAGTGGTGTTGTTTCTCATAAAACAGATCCTTACCCTATGGAATACTACTCAGTCATAAAAAAGGCAATGAGATCCTAGCATTTGATAGAAACTGGATGGATATGTAAGATTTATTGCTAAGCAAAGCAAGTCAGACTGTGAAAGAGAGGCATTGTATGTCCCTACTCAACATATACTGAATGTCTGTACCCTATGGCAGAAACTGAAGGACTGGGTGGTATAAAAGGACAGGCAGCAACTGTGGGTACAGCAGGCAGTGTGGGAGAGGGTGGGAAATGGGGGACCGCAGGGGAGGGGGTCGGGGGAAAAAGAAAGAAGCAAAATATTTAAGGAACACAAAAATGCAAAATTTTTGTGTATGGTAATATCTTTAATGTGCATGGTAATATTTCTGATTGAACCAATATACAGTGTATTCAGGATGAGAAAATCCATTTAGTATGCTGTAATAATACACAGTGATTAAATGTAAAAAACAATAATAATAAACAAACTAAAATGAAGGCCGTTAAACCTTTTGGCATTAAGATTTTTAAAATTAATTAATTAATTTTTTTGGAGAGGTTTTTGCCATAGGGCACGTGCACTCCCCAGAAAGACAGAGAGAAACAGAGAGACAGAAAGCGAGAAACCATCCCCCAGGGGGGATGGCTACACCACAATCCCTTCTCCTCCATTCTCCTCTTGGGATCTTGGGCATGTACACACACGCGCCCGGCATGAGTTTAAGCCACCGGGTCCAGGACTCAAACCGCACTCGGCTACATGGGAGTTCAGTGACATAGCCATTACGCTAACTTCTGGTCCCAAGATTTTTGTTTTCTTCCATTTACATAGTTAACATTTATATACCAAAACCTTCTTAAATAGGACCCAAACCAGTATTGTGTAAAATGTCTTTGTATCTTCTAGGCCAGGTCCCCTTTCAGTCTTATTTTCTTTTCTGAAATTGTTTATTTTCTTCACAGACCTTTTTTCTTTCATATGAATGTTAGAATAAGAGGTTTTTAAAAGTCACTTCTGAAAACTCTTATTGGAAACTCATCAAAGTATGACTTCACGAAAGTTAAGCTATCTCATCATTGAGTAGGATGTATTTTCCCTTTCTTTTTTCTTTATACCCTTTAATCAATTTTAACACTTTATAAAGGTCTCCTAAATTCATTAGATTTATTCTTAGATACTTTGTAGTTTGTCTTGTTGCAAATGTCATAGTGTTTTGCTACTAGATATTTTGGTTAGAAATTACCAGTGTGAAGGACCAGCAGATGGCGTAATGGTTATGTCACTGGACTCCCACGTGGCCAACAGAGGTTTGAGTCCTGGATCCAGTGGCTTGAAACTCACGCCGGGCACGTTTCGGTGCATGCCCAAAATCCTGAGAGGAGAATGAAGATGGGATTGTGGTGTGGCCATCTCCTTACGGGGTGATTTCTCACTTTCTGTCTCTGTCTCTACAGTAAGCCCGCACACCCTATAGTAAAAATCTCTCTCTCTCTCTCAAAAAAAAAAAAAAAAAAAGAAAAAGGAAAATAAAGAAAAGACCCATGTGAAGAAATCCCGTTGTGTGGTTGGCATTGTATCTTCTGAGCTTTGTAGAACTCAGATATTGCTAACTCCGGGATTTTGTGTGGATTGTGATGAGTGTTCCACTTAGGTGAGCGGATCACTGAGGAAGGGTGTGTTGACTCCTCCTGTACGATCCTCGATCCTCAGCCTCTTGTTGGTCTTTTCATTACTGTGCTAGACGCAGCATTGCCAGGAGTGGCCACACCGGCTGTGTCCTTCCTGTCCCCCGTCTCCAAGGAAATATGCCTCAAACTAATGTGCTAAATAATGTCTTCTGTAGACCATAGTCTGTAGTCGGTTGTTGCATAAACAAAGTTCCCCTTATTTCCAGTTTCCTGGAAACATATTATTTTATTTCAGAATATGTTGGATATTTCCAAGTGCATATTTTTTGCTTCTACTGACCTACTCAATAGTTTTTCTTTCTTTAACTTAGTACCAAGAGATAGTGAAGGATACTCATAGGTTTTCTGATGTTAATTTAAGCCTTTTCATTACATTGATACACTATTTATAATAGTATATCATTATTAACACAACAATGAAGTCAATTAGCAAGTACATAAGTGAGCCCATTCATACGTGAGCAGAGATATACTTTTGCTTTCTGAAGTGTTTCCACCAGCGTTAGAGCGAATAGAGCATGTTTAAAATTAATGAAACCATTCTCTCTCTTTCTCTCTCCCTCTCTCTCTCTCTCTCTGCCTGTCTCTCTCTCCTCTCTCTCTCTCTCGCCTGTCTCTCTCTCTCTCCCTCTCTCTCTCTCTGCCTGCCTGTCTCTCTCTCTCTCTCTCCCATTTCTGGAACAACTTGGAGTCATGCTGTAGGGCGGGAATTCTTGCAAAAGTTTGGTATAACTTCCCTCCAGAGCTTCCAAGGTCTGATTTTTGTTCTTCTTATTGTTTTCCCATTGTGGGAGGGTCTAATTATCACTGCAAATTTTAAATTGAAATGCTTTGTTTCTTCTTGACCCAATTTGGAATATTATTGTTTTTCCAGAATTTATCCATTTTGCCTATGTTTTCAAATTTATGTCTTTTTTAAAATTCTGTTATTTGAGTAGTTATCTCCTCTTTTAGATTCTGTGTCTTGTAGATTTTTGTTTTCCCTTCATTTTATTGATTAGGTTTATCAGAGGCTTGTACGTCATGCTAACTTCTTCTTTATTTATTTTTAGTTTCGGCTATAAGGTGTGTGTGCCTGCCAGAAAGAGACCGAGACAGAGAAAGGGGAAGGGAGAAGTCAGCCCCCGGGGAGATGGCCACGCCACAACGATCTCTCCTCCTCCTCCTCTTGGAACGTTGGGTCCACGGGCACCACACCCTGCGTGCTTTACAAGCCACTGGGACTGGGACCCAAGCCGTGAAGTCGGCCACGTGGGACCCAGCCACCCTAACCACCCTGCCTCCGGCTGGCCCAAGGTGCTGCTCCGCTAAGGAGACGGCTTCCGGTTTTGCCAAGGCTCGCGGTCTCACGGCCTGCCCTCACCCGTGTACTTCCTCCTCTCCTCACTCGTCGGGCTGCCCTGCTCTCCGCGCTGCTCGAGTAGAGTGCTTAGCTGCGTTTTCACATGCTTTTCTTACTTTCTGATGACATCTCTAAACGTGCGCAGCTGTCACTGTTGTATAAGCCCGCCACTTCTAAATTCTCTTCCGCTTACTCTGTAGTCTAAGGTCTTTTCAGTGGAACAACTTTTCAGTTTGGGAGCCTATGCTATTTTATTTACTTTTAATCATCTTTTGTTACTGATCCCTAATTTCACTGCATTATGCTCAGGGAAGATAGGACGCCGTGATGGATTGTCGGCCGTACCGTGGCTTCCGGGCCGTTTATCATCTACGGCTGGGAACTCCCCTCCACGCGCACGTATATTTTGCTGTGGGGTTTTTATTAATCTTGTCATTCAAATTTTATATGTATGTATGCTTTTTGTTTTTTACTTTTTTTGTTTCTCTGATCTAACAGTTTCTGGAAGGGCTTTGTTAAGATCTTGGGCAATAAATTTTGCTGTCTCTATTTTCTCTTGTAAATCTGTCAGTTGTTACTTTATATATTGTGATGTGATATTTTAGAGGGCAAATATATTCACAGCGATGACGTCTTTTTGATCTAGTGTTCTGCTTTGTCAGTATATAACATTGTTCTTTGTCACTGTGGGGCTTTTCACCTTAAAATCTATTTAGTCCAGTAATGAAAAGTGTTAGCTTGTACTAAAAAAAAATCTCTTATTGGGACAAGCTTTATTAAACTATCCAGATCCCCCCTTTTAATGATTTCATTTATTAAGTTTTGTAAATTTTCATATCCAGTTTTTTTCTCTTTTTAAAGCAGTAAGTCAGCATTTTGGACTTAACGCTTGGCCTGGAGGTTGTGACTGTGTGGGCTGGGAGTCCGTTTTCAGGGACCAGGGTCTGGACCATGACAAGGACTCGGCTCTGACCTGCCTTACGGGAAGACCGCGAAGACCGTCTTCTTCCTCCGCCCGAGCCTCGTCAGACTGCTCACCTGCCCCCCACGCACACCCTTCTGGGGTTTTCTTCTTTGTCCTTCTCTGAATCGTAAGATAGAAATGTAAAGGGCAGAGCTTACACGTGCTGATAAATAAATAAAAGGAGGCCCCGTAACTGGCACCAGTGTCAGGAGGGGCGACCAGCAGCCTGGGGCGCCGTGGCCCTCTGCAGCCATGACCGCCCACTCCCTGTGGGAGACTCGTCTGCTTGCCTGACTCCATGCTTTTAGCCCGGCCGGTCGTTCCTGCTTATGCGGATCCGAGCAGGTAAGTCACGCGTGGATTTCACAAGCAGACCCGGACCTGTCCTCTCGTCTTACCGCATGGTGGGGCCGTACGTGTGCTTCGCTGACAGCACGGCTCTGGGTCACTGCGGCCCAGCCACAGCCTCCTTCCCATGGGCCCGCTGTTGGGCGCTGTGGTTCTGTTCCCGTTTGGGGCAATTACGGGCCAGACGGTCTTGAATGGGTGCCTCCTGGAGTGAGTCTGCCAGTTTGTAACCATGGTGGAACTGCCAGCTGGTGGGGTCTGAGCCGAGTGGCTGCTCCCGATCAGCCCGACCAAGGCCCAGTAGTACCCGGCGGCGGGGCCTGGGCCTGTGCTGCCCACTGACACCCTCCGCTGCCAGTGCCAATGCTCGTCCGGGCCTCGTCGCTTCTCAGCCACGCACTGACAGGTTCCCATCCCAGGAGCACACGTCGGCCCGCCTGGCCCTGCGTCCCCTGCCCTGTGTCCCCTGCCCTGGGTCCCTGGCCCTGCGTCCCCGGCCCTGCGTCCCCGGCCCTGCGTTCCTGGCTCCTGATGTGAGGACACCAGAAATGCGTGACCCGCCGCTTCTGTCTTCCCCTGAGCCTGTTCCCGTTTCCGGTCCACTTTCCTCTGGGGTTGTCTGTTTATTAATTCATATACATTTTTAAAAAGTGAGCTTTGGCTATGAGCTCTATTTTTTTGGTCATGAGTGCAAGTATCTTCTATTCTGTGTCTTATTTTCACTCTTCCATTAGAGTCCTCTAATGAACAAAAGTTCTTGATCTCATATAGTCAAATGTATTCATGATTTTTATGCCTGAGAAAATCTTATCAGCGTTATATAACAGATTGGCTTGACATGATGGTTTGGGCATCCCTTTTCCTTAATGACTTAGTAACATTTTCACGCATTGCTGTGCTTCCGGAGCTGGTAAGTGTGACTCCTGCTCGATTCTTCTTCATATTCACAGGTACGATCTCTTTTTTCTGGAAACTTCTAGATTTTTATTTTCTTTTCTTTGGTGTTTCAAAATGTACTTTAAATATGTCTAGTTTAATTTTTTTTTCCTGTCTGTTTCTTTGAGTTATTTCAACTCAAGGGCTTTCATTTTCTTTTTTTCTTGCTAAATCTTTGTTGTCTGTTTTTAAAAACATTTTCCTCTTGTCCGTGTGTATGTCCTCTTGGGCCGCTGTCCTCTGCTTTGGCATGGGTCTTCATGTCTCTCCTGGGACTCTTCCACCCGTCCGTCTGTCCTCCACACTCCCGGGCTCTGCTATCCCCCTGTCCGTCCTCCATACTCCCGGGCTCTGCTGTCCCCCCGTCCATCCGTCCTCCACATTCCCGGGCTCTGCTGTCCCGGCGTGTCCGTTCTGCTGTCCCCCCCCTTCTTTACGGTTTCCGAGTGCCCCCTCTCCGGTCGTTTCTTCCTGACACTTGCTCCAGCGTCACGGCTCCCGCGCCTCCGTCCTCCGTAGCGTACCTGCTGCTCTGCTTCCTCCGGCGGGTGCAGTGTTGGAAACAGACCGCAGCCCCTGCATGTGCGGTGCGCACAGCGATCTCACGGCCCCGTCTGCGCAGACGCTGGCTCTGTCCAGGCTGGAGAAGTGGCATCTCAGGCAGGAGGCGCCCATGTCACCGTGCATCCTGCCCTTGCACTGCTTTCCCTCTCAGCTTTCATCACTGGGAGGGGCCGCCGTGTCCTCATACCCGAGGCTCACCTTGGGGTCTCCCGGGGCCTCTAGCAGCAGCGCCCTTCTCACAGGGTCCCGGGGTTTGGAGATGTCAAGAATGAGTACTGGTGGCACCAAAATGTCACCTTCCTTTTGGAAGCTCGGTTGGAGGACTGGGGCTGGATGAAGAGCAATGGTACCCGTGGGCTGGGCCGGGGGGGGGGTGACCTGCTCTCCGTTTAGGCAGCAAGGGCAGGGTATAGCTGGAGGAGCCGAGAGGACCTGCGGCCTCCCCGGGCCAGCTCCGCCCCGAGAGAGAAGGGGGACAGCTGAGCTCAGCAGGCACAGGGCAGAGTGAGCGAGGTGGGGAGGCGGGGAGTGGGGGCCTCACCCAGTGCTTTAGGCTCAGGGCCGGCTCCAGCCTCCAGCCTCCAGCGTCCTCTGAGAACAGCTGCACCCTCGCCTGTAGGCTCCAGTCTGGCCTCGTCCGCCGAGCATACCACGGGGAGGAGCAAGAAGAAAGGGCCCCTCCACCCTCACTCCCTACCCTGACCTCTGCCCCTCCAGGCAGCTCACCCCACCCCAGGAGCGGCTGCCTCTGGGCTCTCGGGCTTGTTTCGGACAGCCTGACATAGCCACGGCCTCTCCCTGACCTCTACGGCACTTCCAGGCTTTGGCTCGACTTCACACTCTGCTGGAAACTAGAAGTTTCCATGCTCAGTGTTCCATGTTCCCGCGTTCATTGAGTGAATAAGTAACCGAGTGTGTGGCCTTCCTCCGTCAGCTTCAGCGTTCCCGAGTGTGCTAGACAGAGCTGTCCTCATCTGTGGGGCAGGGTTCTTACCCCGGGCCTGTCCCCCTCTGCGAGCCAGGGGCCCAGGGTGGGCACTTCCCGCCCCCGAATGGTGGTTCGTGGATGCCGGCAGCGCCCAGGCAGGCCGAGTGGAGAGAAGCCAACGCAGCCTGTAAGGGGAGGCTCGGACCCGCATGGCAGGTCGGGAACCACCTCTGCGGCCTCCCAGGCCTCCCTGCTCCAGCACAGCGGCTCTGCGACGACCTCTGTCCTCCACGGCCTCGTATGCCCACCTCCAGAGTGGGGAGAGCAGCACTGTGGGCTAACGGAGTCCTCCCAGGACGTCTGGGGTCAGATGGAGTCTCCCTTGCTCACTGCACCCGGAAAGGCCTGGTGCTGCCTGGCAGGGTCGGCTCAGCCAGCGTCCAGCCTCCTCTCTGGTGGAGAGTCGCATGGTGTGGCTAGGAACAGAGGGGACAGGCGGGCTGGTCCTACCTGTGTGAGAGGCCACGTGCCCGTCAGTGCTCTGGGTGACTGAAGCCATCCTCGGGCAGGCCTCCCGGCCTCCAGCGATGCAGTCTCCCCCTCTCTCTGTCTTTCTCTCATCTCTCACTCTCTCTCGCACACATCCAGCTCTGTTTACTGTCACTCTTGTACTTAACACAGCCCAAGGCTCCCCACGTCTGGAAGACAAGCCCCCCACCTCACCCTTCCCCTTCTGCCCTCCGGAGCCCCAGCTGCTCGTGGGTCCCAGTGCCATGCCCTGCCCCGTCTGTGTGCTTGTCCATGCAGTTCTCTGCGCTGGCATGCCCACAGCTGGCAAACTCCTACTCCGGTCACAGACCCCAGCCCAGCCCAGTGCCAGCAGTGCTTCCTGGAGGGCCTTCCTGGACCCATAGAGGCCGAGTTCGGGACTTCCCCCCCAGGGCTGGGGTGTAACTGGCTTCTGCTCTGGGAGGGCTGTGGGGCCTCCACCCTCCCTCCAGCCTCCTAGACTCGCACACTTCTTCCGGAGTGCCGCCTGGCTCTGGGGGAGATGCAGGCTTTTGGGGTTATTTGAATGGAACCCAAGGGCCGCCAGCGAGGTCCAGGCGGGTGCTGGGCTTGAAGGACGGCCCGTGGCTCTGAGGCTGTCCCTCCTCTTAATTTTCTCCACCTGCCCCGTCCTGACAGCAGTTAGAGCAGACAGTAAGGCAGGGAGCATCCCTACGTGTTTATTTACTTTCCTTTAAATCTTAGCTGCTGCAAATGGTGTTCATTTTAAACTGTAAACTGTACCTGGGAATGTTTCAGGGACCCCCTTAATCAACGCTGCCCCCATGCCTCCTCCCTGGCCCTCCCCGGTGCCTGCAGCCTCCAGCTCAAACCCACTTCACCACCACGGCTTTCCTGTCAGGGGACTGGCAGATGGCCTGGCTGTCAGGGACACCACTGCCAAGCCACTGATTTGGAGGGACTGAAAACAAACACCTTCTACCAAGTGGGAAAAAGTGACAGGGCCTCTGCTCACGTCTGCTGGGTGCAGGTGAATTTGCTGCTGACAGGGGGCCTATGACCCAGCCTGTCCTGCACCATCTCACCACCCACTGGAGAATCCCCAGGGCCCTGGGATCTGGGCTCAGCTCTGCATTCCGCTCCTATACCCAGGCAGGACGGAGCTCCAAGGGCAGCACAGAGCCCAGGACTTGCCAAGTGTCCGACCCTAAGCCTGGGTCACTTCTCGGAGTCCGTCCCAGCTTCCTCCCCTGGCCCAACCTCCTATATTGTGAGAACTACCACCAGACAGGCCTGGACTAGCACATCCTGCCAGACACCCTGCTGGGTGGAAGCTTGACGCCCTGCCTGGTGAACCCTGCCCCCAGCTGGCCCTGCACCTGCAGCCTGGGCTCCACCCCAGGGGAGCTGTTTGGTGTGTCTCAGATCAGCGTGGTGGAGAGACGCTGTTTTCTGTTCATCACAGACTATTTTGAAAATTACAGCACAAAGAAATTACTGAAAAAACGAAATCAAAGGGCGTATAAAATACAGACTCTGCTTTTTTGTTATTAATTTCAGCAGACATAAAATGACTCTGACAATTTTCTACAAACATTTCCACATGCTTACTCTCAATCTTCATTCTTATCCCATCCTGGGCTAAACCTGCAGCTTGGGCTCTGCAGGCCCCAAGGACAGGAGGCCAATCTGAAGCTCCTCAGAGACCCCAGAACTACCACACTGCCCACTCTGCTGGCCGCCTCCTCCACCCACCCCTGCCCAGAATCGGCCTAGGAGCCCCCCAGATGCAAACATTTCCCTGGGCCCTTTTTCCAAGGCAGGTGTGCTGGCTGGAGCGTGTTCTCTGTCGCCTGCTGCACCATTGCCCTGCGGGCCCTGGGTGGGGGGCGCGGGGGAGTGTAGGTGCTGGTGGCAGCGTGTTTCCCACATGAGGGACGTATGAGCTGGGCGGCTGCAGCCTGACCTTGCGGCTTTCACACTGTCGGCCGCAGGCCCCGGGCAGTGTTTTCACTTTGAGCCTAAAACCCAGCCAAGTGTGCGCTCCGCATTGCCGTTCTGGAGGGACGAGCTTCGGCTCCACGGAAGGCATGCGATGATTTGCAAGGACATGTGGCAGTCTGCTCGCAAGCCAGGAACCTTTGTCGCGCGTCCGCGTCCATTTGTCGGCTCTGATGAGAAGCAGTAAGTGATGTCCCGTAGCAGATGGCAGGCAGGACATTACGCAGCCACTCGTCGGGACCCATATGTTGGAAAGTGAGGTGGAGGCCTGCGAAGGATGAGGGAGGCCCACGCTGAGCATCTAGAGGGAGAGCTGCGCGGCGTGAGGTGCAACCTGCTCTGATGGGTGGAGGCCGGCTTCCACGCTGCCGGAGGAAGCCCTGGGAGGCATAGCCCCGAGTGATGCGAAGGGAGCACAGGAAGCTATGCCCTTGGGGACACTGTATGGTTGACCTGTCCCAACGACCTTGACCCTGAAGAGGTTGGGGCACCAGCCCTCCATGCAGTCCAAACTCGTCCTATAACTTTTCTTTTTTTCTTTTTTTTTAAATTATTGGGTCGCTGGAAAAGTCATGATGCATTTTTGCATAGGAAAACATGGAGAAATACATCAAGACTTTTCTGACAACCCAGTCAATGATGCAGCCACTCTGGAAATCAGTGTGACCTTTTCTTCTTCTTCTTTCTTAATTAATTAATTAGTTTCTTCCATGAGTGAGTCAGAGAGACAGAGGGAGAGACAGAGAAAGAGCGAGAAGCTCCCCAGCAGGGTCTTGGCATGGTGTCCGGCCAGCTCTGGACCGTCAGCTCACACTCAGGGAGTGCCCAGGGAGGTCCCAGGTGTGAACCGGGCACCTTCCCAAGTGGGCCACCCTCCCGGAAAGTCACATGGACACTACACCCCAGTCCCTCCTGTGGAACTTCCAAGTCTCCCAAAACTTAATTGTTTATGGCCTTTGGTCGACCAGAAAGCATACTAATAACATAAACAGTCGGTCAGCCTATATTTTGTACATTATGTTTATTATATGCTGTGTTCTATAATAAAGTAAGCTACAAAAAAAGGAATGCTATTAAAAAATTCATAAGAATAGATAATATTTTTATTGTGCTTATTGAAAAAAAACCTGTGAATAAGTAGATTTTCATAGTTTAAGCTGTCCTGTTCGAGTCAGCTGTATTCTGCTGTTTAGAAAAGTGGCCTTCTGGTTATCTGCCCAACAACCAACAGGCATTTGGTTGTTTCCAGCTTGTGGGTTTTACAAACGAAACAGTGGTGAGCACGCCTCTCAGATAGATGCCGAGGTGTGGAGTCGCCAGCTTCAGGGTAAGCTTATGTTTAATTTGGTAAAAGACTGCCAGAATTCTTTCCTATGACTGTAGCTTTCATATGACTGTAGTGTTGTATGCCCACCAGTTTCTTATGAGGGCTCCAGTTTCTGGCTCTCACCGACTCCTGGCACTGCTTACCTTTCCACTGAAGACGTTCTAGTGGGGGAAGTGGTATCTCCTAGGGGGTTTTGATTTGCAGTTTTAAAATTCCCACGATGATGAGCCTCTTTTCATATGCTTAAAACCATGTACATGTCTTCACTGGAGAAGGGTCTGTTCAAATATTTGCTTGTTACTATTACTATTTTTTACACACAGGGTTGCTTGCTTTCTTCTTTTTGAATTGCTACAGACCAATATCACTGATGAGTACAGATGCAAAAATTCTCAACAAGATACTCTCAAATCGTATCCAGCAAACATTCTTTATGCTGTCTGGATGCAAGTCAATTACCAGGTATATGATTCGTGCACATTTTTCTTCAATCTTTGGTCTGTCCTTTCATTTGCTCAGTGCTTTCTTTCAGAGTATAGGTTTGAAACTTTTTTTTGAGAGGTTTTTGCTATAGGGTGTGTGCGCTCGCCAGACAGAAGAAAGAGACAGAGAGACAGAAAGTGAGAAATCACCCCCCCAGGGGGGATGGCCACGCCACAATCCCTTCTCCATTCTCCTCTCGGGATCTTGGGCACGCATGCACATGTGACCGGCATGAGTTTTAAGCCACCGGGTTCGGGACTAGAACCGCGGTCGACTACGTGGGAGTCCAGCCACATAGCCATTACGCTAACTGCTGGTCCCATAGGTTTGAAACTTCGATGCAATCTAATTTGTCAAATTCTTTTTTATGGATCATGCATTGGTGTCATGTTCAAGACATGCTGGCCTCACCAAAGGTCACAAAGATTTTCTCTTGTGCAATGTTAAAGTTAAAATGATCTTAAACGTTTTTAAGTTATAATGATGTATTTAGGTCTATGATACATTTTGAGTTAATTTCTGCATATGATGTGAGGTCAAAAGTCTGAGTCCTTTTCCTCTACTCCCTCTTGTTCCCCATGTTGTCCCTTCTCATCCTCTTTCCTCGTCGGAATATCTTACTGTTTCAGGACCATTTCTTGAAGATTAACCTTCCCCATTTAATTGTCTTGGTGCCAGGCATGTTAGAGTTTTCTTCTGCACTCTCAGTTTTGCCCCTTGAGCTAGATGTTTCTTCTGAGACCATCATCATGTTCTTGATTATTGTAGCTTTAGAGTAAGTTTTGAAATTGAGATGTGTGAGACCTCCAACTTTGTCCTTCTCTTTTGCTGTTCTATAGTATTTGCATTTGCACACATATATATTAAGATTGAAGCATCATAACATAACGACAAGTTCATTGGTATTTTGTTGGGATTTGCAGTCAAACTAGCAATCAGTTTAGGAGAGAAAGACCATCTTTTTTTTTCCTTTTTCTTTTTGCTATAGGGTGCATGCGCTCGCCAGAAAGACAGAGAGAGACAGAGAGACAGAAAGCAAGAAATCACCCCCGGGGGGCGGATGGCCATGCAGCAATCCCTTCTCTTCCATCCTCCTCTCGGGATCTTGGGCACGCATGCACATGCACCCAGTTTGAGTTTAAGCCACTGGGTCTGGGACTCGAACCACGGTCCACTACGTGGGAGTCCAACGACATAGCCATTACTCCAACTGATGGTCCCGAGAAACACCATTTTAAAACTGTTGAGTCTTCTAATCCATGAACATCAAGTATCTTTTTATTTATTTAGATCTTCAGTTTATCTCATCAGTGCTTTAAATTTTTTCAGTGTACAAGTCTAGTACTTTTTAGTTAAATATATTCCTGGGCCAGCCAGTGGGGTGGTGGTTAAGTGGCCTGTCCCAGGTGGCCAACTCTGTGGTTCGAATCCTGGATCCAGTAACTTGAAGCGCACGCTGGGGCCATATGTACACATGCCCAAAGTTTCAAGAGGTGGGTGGGTGGAGGAGAAGAAACTGCAGTATGATAATTTCCTCTGTCTCTCTCCGGAGAATGCACAAACTCTCTGGGGAAAAAAAAAATAATCTTTTTGATGCTATTTTGAATGAATTTTTCTCATAAAGAAATAGAAGTGCAGTTGACTTATGAAACTTATGGTTACTGAAAATTCCAAAAGTCTAGGGCTGGCATCAAGCCAATCCACACTTCTCTGTAGCTGTGAGATGCGGAGAGGCTGGTGAGCATGTGCGGAGAGCTGGGTGAAATGTTCCCTTAATTTTATTTTCAGTTAGCTCATTGCTCAGATGTAGAAATACAACTAGTTCTGAAGGAAATTGTACCTTGTCACCTCGCTAAGGATGTTTATTTGTTATATTGGGCTTTTGATACTCCCGGGGATTTCATATACATAAGACTACACCATCTATGAACTAAATACATAAAGCAAAAAATGGCAAATTAAAGGTAAAAATAGAAATATTCGCAATTATATGCAGAGATGCTAAGACCCTCTTACAGTATAAGAGGACGAGTAGCCACGCAATAATTAAAGATTGAAATATTGGAAAAACTTTATCAACTGTCCCGATCTAATTGAAATTTATGACACACTGTATTCCACAATTTCAGAATACATACTATTTTTCTGCACAAGTAGGAAGGTCACCATGATAGACAGATCCTATGGTGTCCCATAAAATAAACCCTAGTACATGTCGCTGGATTGAAGTGATGTAATTAAAATGTGGCATGCCTCTGACCACAGTAAAATGCAACAAAGGAGGAAGGAATGCTTTATACATTCTTTTGTTATGCCACCCAGGCCTGATGCACTACTATTAAATTAGAGATTAATAACAAGGAAATACCCAAATAGTTGGCAATTAAGATATACACTCATAAATAATTCATGAGTCAACAAGAATCATAATGAATATTAGAACATATTTTATGTTTTCTGAAAATGAAAGTACACATATCAAAATATATGAGCTGAAGTTGAAACAATGGTTAGAAAGAAATTTACAAATTTAAATACATAATTAGGAAGAAAGTTTTGAAGTTAATAATCTACCTTGAGTAGCTAGAAAAAGAAGAGCAAATTAAAAATAAAGCAGCAAATAAAGTAGAATGATAAAAATAATAAAGGTTAGAGCAGATGTAAGTGAAATAGAAAACCTGCAATTAAGAAATGAATGAACTCAGGCCAGCCAGTAGCCTGGTGGTCATGGTGGCTCGTTTTGATGTGGCTGACTACATGTTTAAGTCCTGGAACCAGTGGCTTGAAAACCGTATCAGTCACATGTCCATCCATGCCCAAGTCCTGTGAGGAGAATGGAGGAGAAGGGATTGTGATGTGGCCATGCTCCCCGACAGGGGCTTCCCCACTTTCTCCTCTCTCTTCTCTGTCTCTCTCCTTCAAGTGCACGAGTCTCACAGCAAATTAAGAAAAAAAAAAAAAAAGTGACAAAGTGAAAAAGACTTCCTTAAAGAGGCTAACAAAATAGTAAGCCTTGGCAAGGTTAATAAAGTGTGGGCACACACATGCATGCACACACACACATGCATGCACACACACACATGCATGCAAACACACACACAGTGTAGAGGGATGAGTCAGCAGGGGGAGCTGCAAACGGACAATTTCAGAATGAAGAGAGGGTTTGCCTAAAGGGTCTGCAGACACTAAATGGGTAGGAAGGGTACTATTAAAATCTCCATGGCAGTACATTTTACAACAGATATAATGGACAAATTTCTTGTGGGGGGGAAAAAAACAAACTTACTGAAACCAAAGGAACTTAAAAATCTGAACAGCTCCATATCTATTGACTAGATAATTAACAACCTTTTCATAATGAAAACTCCAGGCTCAGATAGCCTAAATGATGAATTTGACATTAAAGTAAGAAGTATTACCAAACTTAAACACTCTACTTCAGAAAACAGAGGAGAGAGTATTCCTTTCCAAATCATTTAGTAATATCTGCACAACTGAAACTAAACCCCAATGACGTAAAAGAAAACAAAATTATAGACCAGCTTCTCTCATTAACATACACACAAATATCTTAAGCAAGATATTAGCAAATAGAATGTAGTGATATATAAATGTACAATACACATTACTAAATGGGGTTTACCCTAGGAATGCAATATTTGTTTAACAGTCAAGAATCAATCAGTGTAGGGACCAGCAGTTAGTGTAATGGCTATGTCGCTGGACTCCCATGTGGTCGACCACGGTTCACGTCCCGGACCCAATGGCTTAAAACTCATGCCAGGTGCGTGTGCGTGCATGCCCAAGATCCCGAGAGGAGAATGGAGGAGAAGGGATTGCGGCGTGGCCATCCCCCCGGGCGGATGATTTCTTGCTTTCTATCTCTCTGTCTCTGTCTGTCTGGTGAGCACACACGCCCTATAGCAAAAACCTCTCCAAAAAAAAAAAAAAAAAAAAAAAGAATCAATCAGTGTAATTCATTATGTTAACAACACAGGAAAAATGTGAAAAACCAACAGCTAACGTTATATAATGGTAAAACGTTGATTGCTTTCATCCTCAGATCAGGAACAAAGGAAAGAATTTGCCTTGATCATTTCAAATAGCATTATAGCAGAAGTCCTAGTTAGGGTTAGATAGTGAGAAAAACATAAATGGCATTGATATTTGAAAGGAAAAACTAAAACTTTCTATGTCCACAAGTAGCATTATTATCTACAGAGAAATTTCTTAAGCAATCTAAAATAGCAACAAGAAAAATGCGAAGATTATTAAGTAAATTAAGCATAATCACAGCAAACAAATCAATATAATATCCACTTTTATAATAGTAGCAATTAGAATTAATATTAAAAATTATTTAAGAAGATAAATAAGCTATGCAAGAATAACCTAAATAACATATGTGACCTTCCTATTTGAAAAATGTAACTATGGCTTTTAAAGAAGAGTTACATAATGGACAGATATACAATGTTAATAGATTTGGAGAGTCAATATTATTATGTTGATTCTCCCCAAATTAATCTATAGGTCAAATATAATTCCATTCAAAATCAAAACTTTTTTCGTAGTTAGTAATAAATAGTTTCTGAAATTCATATAAGCATGCAAAATACATAGATTAAAAAAGTTGGGGGACTCAAAACTGATTTGAACAATTAATGTAACATTATGATAAAGAGAACAGTGTGTTACCGGCATACATTTAGACACAGAGATCAATTATAATAATAGAGAGTTGCAATCAACCCACACACATAAAGTGAATCGATTCTTGACAAAGTTGTCAAGGCAAGTCTCTTCAACAAATAGTACTCCAGGAATTGGACATCCATAGGAAAAAGCATCAACCTTTATTTCGTACCTTTCACAAAAATTAATTGAGATTTTAGTAGTACATGTAAAATCTATAGCTATAAAACTTTTAGAAGAAAACTAAAAAATCTAATTGTGATTTTGGAATAGGGAAAGACATCTTCACAGGATACAAAAAGCAATAACTATAAAAGAAAATAAATTGACAGTTTGAGCTTCCTCAAAATTAAAAGCTTCTTCTCATCAAAAGATACCATTAAGAAAATGAAAAGGCAAGCCGTACACAGGGAGGAAATATTGGCACTATAATATGGCAATACAATACAAACATTTGTCCCAAGACAAATAACTTGTGGCACAGAATACATAGGGCCATCCTGTAAGTCAGTTACTGAAGGCCAAGCTGCCATGGGAAAAACGTGATCAAGGACCTCAAGAGCCACTTCACGGAAGAAGATGTACGGCCAATAAGCACATGAAAGGGACTAAGCAACCTTAGTCAAGACGGAAATGCAAATGAAAGCACCACCGTGTGACAGATGAGCGGTGTCCCCTACGGTAAGGATGAAGGTTAATGAGAATGCACATGTGATGCTGGTGACGTGAAAAATGGTGCCGTCCTCGAGGATAGGTGTTGGTCATACATGTCACGTGCACCTACCCTATGAACCGATGATTACCGCTTAAAGAGGAATAGAAACAGACCTCCTCAGGAAACTTGCAGATGAGTTTTATACTGAACTGACTTATTCATAGTGGCAACAATTGCAAACAGCCCAACTACCCACTGACGGAGGGGAACGTGCACTTTGTAGAATGGTAATTAATATAATAGTACACTGCTCAGAAATAAATAAAAATTAAATAAACTATTGAAACATGAAACCTCATGTGATCACACACATGGTTCAAGAGCAGAACGGCCATCACTGATGCTGGAACCAGAAGAGTGTTCACCGTGGGAATAGGGTGACTGGAGGGGTGTACAGAGGGTGTCTGAGGTGACGAAAATGTTCAAAATCTTAGTAGATCTGTGTATGTTCAAGTTTACTCAGTGGTTCAGTTAAGATTTGTGTATTCGATTACATGTAAACTTTACCTCAAATAAAAAATTTTTTTCTTAAAATTCATTTTTAGTTTTTTTGCCCTAGGACATGTATGTTTGCTGGAGACAGACAGAGAGAAGGAAATGAGAACTCACTTCCCCAGAAAGGATGGCCATGCCACAATCCCTTCTCTAGGAATTTTGGGCACATATAATCATGCACCTGGCATGATTTTCAAGCCACTGGGTCTGGTACTCAAACTGTGGTGGGCCATGTGGGAATCAGTGCCGTAATCACCAGGCCATTTGTGGGCTCCATCAAACTTTTGAAAAGAGAAATGTAGATAGTCTGGTACATAATGATTTCTCACTTGAAGGAAAATGTGACTGTCTCTGGAAGAGTTTCCGTAAAATGCAAGTGACATTCTTTCCTTCACAGGGAAGAAAGGGTCCCCTGCTCCTTCCCCTAGCTCTGTGTGAACTGCCCTGTTGCTGACCTGGCCACGTCCTGTTCTCACCTGGACCAGCTCTGTGGGAGGCTCTACGGACATTCAGCGAGCTCGCTTTTTCCTTTTTTCTTTTCTTTCTTTCTTTCTTTCTTTCTTTCTTTCTTTCTTTCTTTCTTTCTTTCTTTCTTTCTTTCTTTCTTTTTTCCTTCTTTCCTTCCTTCCTTCCTTCCTTCCTTCCTTCCTTCCTTCCTTCCTTCTTTCCTTCTTTCCTTCCTTCCTTTTTTCTTTCTTTCCTTTTTCTTTCTTTCTTTTTTCTTTCTTTCTTTCTTTCTTTCTTTCTTTCTTTCTTTCTTTCTTTCTTTCTTTCTTTCTTTCTTTTTTTTCCCTTCCTTCCTTCCTTCCTTCCTTCCTTCCTTCCTTCCTTCCTTCCTTCCCTTCCTCCCTCCCTCCTCTTTTTTCCTTTTTCTTTCTTTTCTTTTTCCTTTCTTTTCTTATTTCTTTCTTTCTTTTTTTTTTTTCCTTCTTTCTTTCAAGATTTTTGCTATAGGGCATATGTACTCCCTGGAGAGAGGCAAAGAGAGACAAAGAGGAAAAATCACGCCAGGATACACCACAATTTCTTCTCCGTTCTCCTCTTGGGTTTTGGGCATGCAGACACCAGGCTGCCAGGTCTGGGACTAGAACTGCGATCGATCGGGCAGTCCAGTGCCTTAGCTACTATGTTCCCTGCTGGGCCACTTGATTGAGTTTTCTAACATTCGTTGGTAAACCAATCTGCCAACAATGATCCTTTATTCAGAATGCAAGTTTTATATGAAAATATAAGCCTTACGTCATTTAAAAACAACACAGATTGAGTTAAAAAGCATATATTTGTGATTCCTTCTTCTATCAATTCTTTCTACTTACTGTATTTTTTTCTTTCTCTTCTTTTTCTCCATAGCAGCCCATAAAATGAGACACTGAGATCTCCAGCTAGGAAAAACAGAATTCACTCCTGGCCTCTGCGCGCCATGTTTTTGATTCTGTCATGCCGGAGCATGGCAGGGGTGCTAATACAGGGCCATGCCTGCAAGGCAGGGGACTCTGAGGGGCAGCTCTGGCTCAAGGACTCCCATCCTCCTGGCCCCAGCTTTCCTGGGCCTGTGCTGTGACCTGAGGCTCTCTCTCCCCCATCTTCCTTCCTGCTGCCCTCCTTCACTGACATTCCACCCAAATCATGGCCTGAGGGGTCCCTCACGGACGTCTACTCAGTGCATCTTTCACACGTCGGATCCCATCTTGGAGCCTGGCATGCAGCAGATGCGGCCTTGCACGATCCCCCTATGCTTGCCCTTTTCCTCTGCCTTTTCTCTCTTCTCTCTCTGCCTCACATTCCTTCTCTTCCTGCTTCTCTTTCTTTAGTTCTTTGCCTTCCTCTGAGCTTTTCCTGTGTTCTACCCCTACTTGGCTATCTGTGGTATTCACTTCCCAGAGATAACGGAGATCATGCTGTCTGTGGGAGGACGGGACATGGCCTAGCTGCGTACAGAGCACACTTGGCGTTTTTACCTCTTCTGGCCAGAATCCATAAACACGTGCTTAATCAGGAGTCCAGTAACCATGAAGACAGGAAGAACTGGAGAGGCTAACCAGGAGATAAGGAACACCTGGGTGGGGTTGGAAATGTTATGGATTTACTTGAGTGTATAAAAACTCCAGGGAAAAGAAACCATATGGAAGAATATATTTTGCCTCAAGATAAGGAAAAATGTACCACAAGGAAGATTTACACATCAACAAAATAGCAGCCTTAGAAGCTGCCAGTTCCTCATTAGCAGAAGTTTTCACATTTAGAATTGATTTCTATTTTTAAAATAGAAAACATGTTTAATTGAAAGTGAGTTTTAGGAGGAAAATCTGAACTCAAAAGCCTTCAAGCAGGAAGACCCCTTTCCCTGTTGTCTTCTGAAAATACAACTCCATATCCAGCAAGAATACTTAAATATTTTGACTCAAATTTACATTGTGAATCACTAAATATCTGCTGGCTGGGTTGCTTTGAATTTAGAAACAGCATCGGTGATAATTACAACGAGCTTCCTTAGTTTACTGACGTAAAAAATGCAATGGCTCAAGTTGGTCTTCTATAAGAAACCATGGTACACCTCTATCAAATGATGACAACTTAAAATCTTTAATGGGAAATGGCATATATATTGCAACATATGTGCTGCTACCAAACATTTTTCTGAATGTACTGCCCAATGCAATAAGATAAGAAAATAAGTAATATATAGTAAGGAAGAAACAAACTGTGTTTTGTTTCTTCAGACGTTTCTAGTTAAAGTATAAACAAAGGTAAATAAAAATAATTAAAAGACACATAAGTAATAAAAGTCCTCAGTAGAGGGGCTAGAAAAAAAGAAAACATAAAGAAAGATTTCTTTATATGCAAATCCCCAACTTCTTCCTTAAATTCTAGATACGTGTATGTACACACACACACACACACACACACACAATGCCTAGTCAATACTGCTACTTACATTTTTACATTTCTTCCTCCCTTCTTTCTCTTCTTCCTTTTTCCCATAGATATTTATTGAGCCCTGATTATGTGCCATAGCTTCTTTGAATCACTGGGGAAAGAGCTGACAATAGAGAAAAAGAAAGTCTTGCCTGCCTGGACCTTCTCTTCTAGTGGGATATTTTAAAAATGAAAAATACATGTGGTGCATGAGTTATGCCTGTTAATATAAAAGCAAAATTAAAAAAAAGGGCTCTTGATAGCGAGAGACTCAGAATTTCAGACAGGATACCTGAGAAGCCCTCTCTGAGAGAACATGGAATGCAGATATTTGGGAGAAGAGTGTCTTGGATAGAAGGTACAGAAATGCCAGGCCACGATGTGGCAGTTGCATGGCCTGTTCAAGCAGCACCGAACACCAGCATTTTGGACTAGAGTAAGAGGAGAGAGGTAGGAGAGAGGTCACTGTGAGGATATTGCCTCTACTGTGAGAGACTGGAAGTCCTGGAGAGTCTCTGCGTGGAGGAGTGGCATGGTTTCTACTTGACATTGATGATAGACTCACAGCCTTTCTACTGCACTCCAAAACTTGCTCCTCTCTTGCTGTTTCTGGTAGTAAATGGGTTCTCCCTTCTCCAGTCCCTCAGCCCATGATCCTTAGAGCCTTCCTTCTCATCTTTTTCATAACTATGCCCCAAATCCATCATCGAGCCCTCTTGTCCTTGCCTTAAATACTTAATGCTAATCTCCTCAAGATGTTCACGCTGGCCTCATATAGAATCAACTCTCATGGGCTAGTGCAAGGGCCTCTGGACGGGTCTCCTGGCTTCTCTTCTTGCCCCCAACTCTGTCTCACAGGGCAGTCATAGTGACTCTCGGAAAAGTAGAAGTCGAGCCTTGTCTTTTTTAAGTACTCAGAACTGTCCAAGAGCTTACCTGGACATTTAGAAAAGCGAACAAGTCTTTAACATGGCTTAAGTAATTGACGAATGGAAAAAGAAAATGCTGTATATATACACAATGGAATATTATTCAGCCACAAAAGGGTGAATGCTTGCCATTCAAGGTGACATGGGTGATTGGAAGAAATACTGTAAAGTGTAATAAGCCATACTCTGAAGGACAAATCCTGGGTGTCTTCACTAACACATACCGTGTGGGCTCAGTCTAGTGGAAGCCAGGAGACTGGATTGCACAGAAGTCGAGAGTGTGCTGGTGGGTACAGGAGCTGGGGTGGTGGGGGACTTGGTTAGCAGATACAAGGCCCGGTGCGAACAGGTGGACTGGGCTAGAGAGCAGTGAGCGCAGCAGAGTCATGCACACCGGCCACAGTTGAATGCGTATTTCCAAGTACCCAGAAGAGTGTTTCAGCTGTGAAGACCACAAAGTCATGGCCCCTGTGGGCAAGGTTGACTCAGCTACTTCCTCGATTTGATCGCTGCACAGTTTACGGACTTTGCAAACCATCCTTTGCCTGACAAAGATGTACAATGATAGTGTGCAAATCAGAAATTACAATAAAGTTGTATTTAGAAAATGATATGGGGGGGCAGCAGGTGGTGTGGTGGTAAAGGTGCTGGATGCCCACATGGCCAACTGCAGTTCGAGTTCCGCATCTGGCGGCTTGATTTCTCACTTTTCCTCTCTCTCTCTCTCTCTCTGGTGAGCACGTGTACCCTATAGTAGGAATAACAAATTTAAATAAATAATTTAAAAAAATAGTAGGAATAACAAATAAAATAAATAAATGATTCTTTTAAAAAAAGCGATATAGGGCCTTGTCACTGTTCTCAGCTGATCCCGTCTTCCCCCCCTCGCCCCATTCACTGCCTTTCAACAATTTTAGCCCTGGTTAGTTCTCAAATACTCCGACACATTCTCTTTCAAACCTTCACACTCACTCATTGCTCTGAAGAGAATATTCTCCTTCCTGATTCCATAGTTGATTTAATTCTCATT
Source organism: Tupaia tana (assembly GCA_026018925.1). NCBI lineage: Eukaryota > Metazoa > Chordata > Mammalia > Scandentia > Tupaiidae > Tupaia > Tupaia tana. The sequence goes on from JAKSZU010000006.1 coordinate 225,831,586, forward strand.
ACTGCTTCAATTCTACCTCCTAAGAAGTCATTCCTATGACTGTGTTGAATGGACTTCTTTGGCAGCAAGTTTAAAATAGGCAAAATGTTAATAAAGCAATTTATAGGATGAATAAAATCCTCCCCCGCCAAATCCAATGGCATTTGTGTCCTCTGAAAAACTGATTTTAAAGTTTGTGTGAGAGAAAATTTGCAAAAAAAAAAAAAAAAAATTTCCAAAAATTGTTTTTATTTTTTGTTTCTTTAAACAAACACGCAAGCCACCCAGAGAAGGGTACTCTACGAGCGGCAAAATGACGGCGCAGGGCGAAGCAACGGAGATCAGCTCGGCATGCCATCAGTGCTATAAAAATAACGAATGAACAGCGACAAAACACATCCACGTAAAAATCAGATTTTAGTTTATGGGTTGGTTATAAAGAAGCCATTTCACATTCATGAAGAAAGGAGAGACTGCTAAATAAATGCCATTGGAACAGATATCTAACCATGTCAGGAAAGGTAACATATAAATAAGAGTTGACATCAAACATCAAATGCTATATTTTAAAACAAATCATGAAGTATTAGAAGAAAACGCAAGCATCTATTTTAATCATTTGGTAAATGAAAGTTTTTCCAAAGCGAGGTATGTAATTTGGAGGCCATGAAGAAATGAGAAATGGGAAATAAAGATGTGACCTAATTACAAGAAAAGTTAAGTCTTTGAAGAATAAAAGACAGCATATCCAAAATCAAAGGAAATGTTCTAAGTTGTGAAAACAGTGCATCCCACGCGATTAACAAAGGGTCACCCCGCTAAGGAATCGAGGCCCAGAGCGCCCGTGCGGGAGGACTTCACCTGGAGAGACAAGGTAACAGCGACGTGAGCTGCAAGGTCCCAAGCAGCGTGGAGATAAAGATGAGCATACCGGCCACACTCTCCTGCTAGATGACTGCGGTTTGCTGGTGGACAGCGTCGGTGCCGTGGCCTTGGGGGTCAGTGTGCGTGTCCACATGCAGGGCTGGGGCAGTCGGGGCGACGATGAGAGAGGCCTAGGCTGGCGGCCACGGGGGAGGCGGCCAGCAGCCTCTGCTTGGCAGCCGCCCTGGGCCGTAGCCCGTCACATCAGGGGTTGCGTCCCTGGTGCCCGCGGGTCTGCAGGTGCCGCTTTGCCTTTCCCTGAGGCCATCTGGTGACAGGGCTGCCGGAGAGGTCCGTCCTGGCACAGCCCCTGCTGTCTTCCCGCGCTGGGAACCGCACTCTGACCAGAAGCATGGCTGCACGGACTGCGTGCTGGGCCTGGGCTCTGTGAGCCCACGGACGTTGGCTAAGGCAGCCCCCCATGTCCCGCCAGGCGTTTCCACTCCTGAGGTCGGGTCTCCGCCTCCCCCATGACCAGAGGAGCTCCCTTTACGAGCCTGCCCCGGGCAGCTCCTCCCCGTGAGTGGGGCTCACCGGGCCCCAGTGCTGGTCTTTGCTGCCGGCACAGAGCTCTCAGCCCTGGGGCAGCAGGTGTGCCTGGGTGAGGGCGGCCCACCTGCTGAGCCCAGCCGGCCTCCACCCTCCGCGTGGACCTTTGTCCACGGCCCAGGAGGGAGGCGGATTGAGGTCCACGGACAGGTTGTCTTGCCCACCTGGGTGAGGAGCCTCTGCCTGTGGTTATCCTTCGGGAGCACTCATGGGGGCCCAGATATTCTCGTGGTCTGTTTCCCGTCTGAAAGGGCCTCGGCAAGCCTCCCCCCTGGGCCACCTGGAGGCCCTGGCTGTCTGTAGACCGTGAGCAAAGGCTCGTGGTTTGTGTGGCTGTTCACGGCCTGGCGAGCTCGGGCAGAGTGGGGCTGACGGAATTTGCTGCTCAGAGCTCAGCCCCCAGGTGCTTCTCCGTCACCACCCCTGCACCCCAGGCTGGGCTGTCGGGCTGCAGCCATGCACATGGAGACACTGGTGACATGCCCCACCTCCGTGTAGGTGGGTGCAGGTTTGCTCTGCCAGAGCCCCTGGCCTGGGTGGGGAGTCGGGTGCTGTGGGGGAGACCCAGAGGTGCAGCCTCTTCTCACTGAGTCTGAGCAGCTGCTGCCGCCGCACCACACCTCCAGGTCTCAGGGATGAGAGGGGTTCCAGAAAGGCAGACGGTGGGGGAAGGCTGCCCTGGACCTAGGGTGCTGTGGGTGAGCTCTGGGGCCTGGCTGCAAACTTGGGCCAAGGATGTCTGGAGTGCTGGTCTACGAAGCCCGCTCGGCCGCAGCATCCTCTGGACAGCGGGCGTGAGTGCGACTTGCAGGGAGACGGAGCTGGTGAGGACCAGCCACTCAGACGTGGTGGCCACCTGGGGGTGTCTACATGGCACGTGTGGTCACTGAGCTGAAGTGTGCAGTGGCCCACCTGGGGACGAGATGAGGCCCCAGATGAAGACAGATGTCAGACAGTGGCCTGACTGCCCCTCCGTCCCCAGCAGCTCTGAGGTGGTGGGCACTGGCCAGGTCTGTGTCCCTCCCTGTTCCAGCACTTTGAAGCCAGCATCACAAGTGAGGGACAGGAGGTGTTCCTGAGGCCTTGACAGAATGCACACCTGCTGCTCCGTCGTGGCGCCGTAGGAAGTGGCCGTCCATTTGCACTCCAAGGGAAGGCTCCCACTTGCCCATGCGCTCGTCCTCCGCGGTCCTGCCTGGTGCCCTCCGAGGAGCACAGGCCGAGCCGTGTGGCCTGTTCACAGAGCGCAGGTTGGCACAGGATTAACATGGCCTGGGATGAAGGATAGCATGTGCCCCGGCTGCTGCAGTCGCTGGCAGCTGGCGTTAAGCAGATCCCAGCCTCCTTTTGGAACAGGAGTGACCTCACAGAGATTTCCTTGATTTCCCCCGAGTCAGGCTGTGGCAGCCGACAGGAAGGGCTGAGCACTGCCCTCCTCTGGGGCTCACCCTGGCACGGCGTGGGAAGTCCGAGGACAGGTGGGCGAGTCATTTTCCCTGCTGGAATCTGGGATGTCCTAATTCTGGGTGAGTCAGGAGAAATCGGGGCAGACCTGTGTAATGAGACTCCATTCGCTGTGCATGAGTCACACACAGGCTGTGTTCAGGCGGGATGGGGGACTGCAATCAGCTTAAGGCAAATCAGAAAGATCAGAAGGCAGGAGGCAAGGGGGTGCGTTGGAGGCCGGTGCCGGGCAGGGCAGGGCAGGAGGGCCTTGGCCAGTGGGCAGCTTCTGAGCGAGGTGCAAAGGGGAGCCCCAAGCGCAGGGTAGGCCCACGCCAGTCTGTGGTGCTTTCACTTCTCCCGCCAGCTCTCCACACAGACGGTGAGGAGCGGTGTTTCTGTGTCCCCCGCCGTGCCAGGCCGGGCAGGCATTTCCCTGTCTGAGGGCCACCCCCCCCAGCCCTCCAGCCTGCTGTTACCATGCCCGCTTCGGGCGGCCACCGACGGGGAGAGATGGTGCAGCTCACCTATGGCCATGCAGGCCTCAGGTCGAGGGGTCAAGATGCAGCTCCAGGAGTGCTCACCTGCAGACTCAGCTCCGTGCATGCCCTGGCTGTGCACCCTTTCTCCGTGTGTGCGCACGTGTGCACACATGCACACACACACACTCGTGTCCTCTCTCGGTACTGCTGAGCCCTTGTATGGCGGTGACTTGGCCTGAAACCCTCCCTACCCAGCTCTTGCAGTGCCCCCTCTCTGGACATGCCTCCTCCCTACTTGTGACCCTGAAGCCCCGCCTTCGGCCTAGGTCGCAGAAGACACACTCCCCTCCCTTGCCAGTGGTCAGCGAAGCAGAAACCCCCATCTTCTCTAAAGGTCTCCCCTTTAATCTTTCAAATGGTCTCCACCCTGAGTTATCTGGCCCATGATGGACATCTGAGTGCAGGTGCGTTCGGGCCCACGGGGGGAGGAGGTAACCCTGCACCCCAGCTGCTATTCTGGGTGGGCACTGTTACATGTGTGTTTGCACCAAGCTTCCCACGGGGAGATCTCTTCCAGCCAGAGGGTGGCATGGGCTGGCATTTGCTTACTCTGTGCCTCTCCTTGGAGCTGGTGCTCAGGAGGGGGCTCTCCTGGGGAAGGGAGGGGGAGGATGGGCAGGCCCAGGGGTCCAGTTTGGGCTGAGGAAGGCTGAGTCTCCACCCAGCCCAGTTTCCAGGGAGCAGGCGGCATTGTTTGGAATCCCAGTGTGAAAAGGATCTTTGAAAGCACCCAGTGAGGAGGACAATTGTTATTCAGAAATAGTCTATTTTCCTCCCTGGAAAGACTGCCTCAGAACACTGTGAGTTATTTTCCTGATCTTTCTCAGTAAATCAAAGGTTGGACCATCATGTAAACCCTTGGGCGACAGAGCGGCTCCGTCCCCCACCCCTGATATTGTTCTATGAGATTTCGCTGCTATCTTTGTTACCAGCAGGCCTGACAAAGATGCATGGGGCTGGTTAGGCCCAGGTGAGATTAGATCAGCCCTCCTTATCTCTTCATTGTCATTTGATCACTTTCAGAGCTGCTCTGTGGGGAGACTGTGGTTCTTCTTCTTAAAGGGACACCTGCCCTGCAGTCCTGGGGAATTTCCTGCTGGTGGGTGGGTGACTGGCCTCTTGCCCTGCATTAGTGACCCGTCCTCTCCTTGGGGTGAGGCCCCCCCAAGCAGTGGAAGCTGGTCCCAGGTGCACAGGGGCCCTCAGGCGAGGACACGTGGGTCCCTCTCCCTTGCTGCCTGCTTGGGCCTGTGCAGGGGTGGACAGGGCTGCACAGTGACCTAGGGCCTCTGCTATGCTGGTACCGCCGGGGCTCTGGGTCCTGCGGAATAGGCCTATCCTGCAGACACAGGGGAAGTACAGGGTCCCCTCCTCCCCTCCCACCCCCTCCTGCCTCTTTCTGGGTTTAATACCTAGTGCTTTAGTTATTGCAACTGCTTTTTCTCCCAACCCAAATACATTTTCTTTGCTATTCTCCATTCCCATTAATTGTGATTTATATGAACTTAAATGTCTTCCATAGCAGCATTTATATCTGGAAGCTGTAAATCTCAGGAACTAACTTTCTGTCCAGACACACACACGCACACACACACGCACATGCACACGCACCCCACTTGACCAGTGAGCACCACTTAGGAAACTGCCAGGCTCTGTCATTGTGGCGACCAAGCTGGATGGCCCCTGGTCCCGGAGAGGCAGCATGGGTCTGATCTCATTGTCCAGAGAGCAGGGTGACACCTTGAATGCGGGCGGCCGCTGGCTGGCGCACAGCTGGGTTGGGAGCCTTCCATGGCCGGGCTTCTCCTCGCTCCGGAAACCTGGCCAAGATGGGAAACCAGGAGAGATGGCCTCTCCCCAGCTCAGCCTTCTCTCCCACCTCGCTCCTTAAACATAGGTAGCACCTGCCTGCAACATGGCACCTCTGTGCGCAGTTCAGCCGGGGGCTGGGAATCGGGACTGCTGAGTGACCGGGCAGTCGCTGTCAGCGAGCACAGGCTGGCCGCCGAGACACACCAGCTCCAAGGAGGACCGTCGGTGCCATTTTGCAGTGGGTGGAAACTGAGGCTTGGAGAGGGTGGGTATCTTCTCCAAGGCCACACAGCCGATGCACACCTGGTGGGCCCTTGCCCTCGTCATGGGGTCCTTGTGGGGTTCGGGAGAGCCCCCCTTCCTCCTGCCCTTGCCTGTTTCTCAGCCGCGTGGAAATCCTGGCTCACAGGCTCCGGCCCCCGCAGCTGGGACCGTGTCAGGACGGTTATGAATGCAGGGAGCGCAGCTTTGCTCTGGGTGAGGGCTTGTTAAGGCCCCTCATGGTTTTAATCCCCGTGATTCCGTGATCTGACTAGGCTTCTTAGGAAAAACACGGTGGTTGTTGCTTTTCGTAACAGACAGTGAGGCCTGGAAACAGAAGAGGTTTAGAGCAGACCCGAGGACCCTACTTGGAATAATTTTACACTCATGTGCTTTCATTTGAAGAGTGCGTCACCTGGCCAGAGGGAGAGCCCACAGTCAGCGTTTGCTCTGTGATTGCAAGCAGAGAGGACTGCCTGGAGGAACCCTGTTCTCACATCATGAGCTTTCCATGGCCCTTGTGTTGGCACAGAGATAAGGCCATTGCTAGTGAGGTGAGCGGGGAGACTTTTCCTTTTTCTGACTTGTGGGCTCTACTGTCAAAAACTCACTGATATCGATACATTTATTATATTTTTCTCTCTTATTTGTTCAGAAGAAACACTTTCCTACAAACCCCAAATAATTGCCCAGGCAAGTTTTCACAGCAGACGTTTCCTGAGGAGCTACGCTGCTGACACTCTAGAACAGTTCGCTTTTCTGCTCGAGTTGTCAGCGGCACTCAAGTTGGTGTGAGGAAAGTGGACATTTTTAAAAATTAAGTTTATTTTATTTCTTATAGACAGAGAGAAAGAGAGAGAGAGAGAGAGAGAGAGAGAGAGAGAGAGAGAGAGAGAGAGAGGGAGGCACCCTCGATGGGGTCTGTTCAAGCCGTGGTCTCCCTGCCCTAGTGTTCAGGCAGCAGGCTCTTGGCGTGCCCACGTCCTGTGCCATAGGACTGCCGTCTTCCGCGGCTCCGGCAGGGCAGAGTGGCATGCTGCCACCCGTGTCACCGTGACTGGGCTGAAAGTCAGGAAGTTCCTGAGGACATACAAAGCCATTCTGGGAATTACTTATTATTAACTTGAGAACTATTACATATGCTTAGAAGAGACAGGCTTACTTAGATTGGTCAAAATTTAACTTTATACCAGCTATTTACAAATTTGGATAAAGCCCCCGTCAGATCATATGCCTTGACTCCAGAAGAGGCATTTGTTGACTCTAAGACTCCCCATTTGGACCGTCACTGGCCGGCAGTGTGGACGGAGTGGGCTGGTGTCTGTGTCTGCGGGGTCGTGAACATAGAGAGTGGAAGAGAACGGGAAGGACTTTCACAGGTGGGGCTTGAGCCCGACAGGTTTGCGATCTGCGTTTTGTATTAAGAAACAGTTGGAAGTGAAATTACCCGTCCACACTGAGGCAGCTCCGGCGGTGACCAAGGGCCCGTAGTGGAGCTGCGGTCCCGGTCGTTCCATCGTGCCCGGAATACGCACTCAGGAGAAAGCTCAGCTTATCCTTCACGTGACCAAGGTCACCTCGAAGGTGCACACACCGCACAGAGACCTCTACAGGAAGCGGTAGAGAGCGGCTGGGAAACAGGATGAGACCGCGCGGAGCGCCTTGCTCGGTGTCGCCCGCGGTAGGTGCCAATACATACTATCCACCACAGAGAGCCGAGGGTACCAGCGAATGTGTGAGAACAGAGAGATTTATCCACGCGGTAAAATGAGTCATGTCTTTCCCGCCTTTCAGTCCCCAACTGTAACTGGGGTGAAGGGGGCTATTTCTTTAGATGCCCGGGAGGATAAGAGGGGCTTTGGCGTCCATGGTCCTGCCAGGCCCCTAAGCCACAGCCACATCCTTGCCTCCCAGAGCTGCCATGGCATGGTAGGGCCTGCGGGCAGGGAGAAAGGCACAGCCGTGTCCCCAAGGCGCTGAGGATGGGACAAGGTGGAGAAGCCTAGGGCAGGCTTCCACGGGCTGGCCCCGGCTGTGTGCGAGAGGACCATGGCATATGGCTGGCCCGAGTGGGTGCCCTGTACTAAGGGACACTGGTGGGGAGGTGACAGAGCCGCAGTCCTGGCACAGGGACCTGGAGCAGGGGACACAAACATACAAAGAAAAGAGGCTCCTTTCATGAGAGGAAGGGCAGAGATGTCCAGTTCCTGGTCACTCCTGGCCCAGCACCTGCACGCATACAGCTGCGGTTAAACCTGGGAGCTGCGGGCACAGGGGGACAACGCAGCCCTGCATTTGGGGCCGGCATTCTAAGGGCAGAGACAGACGAGACAAGTGTCAGCCACTCACATCACACCCCGAGAGACAGTGGGCACCTGCTGCTCGGAGCCGTCCTGGGACCCGTGTCCTGTGCCCTCCCCACCCATCGCTTCTGCCAGAAATGGTGTTCTCCACTCAGCTCGCCTTCGACCCAGAGTCACCTCCTGCATCCAGTCAGACTCCTCCCCAGCCTCCGTCGTGGCATCCCCCTCTCTGCGCGTTGTCACCCCTGGTCTGGGCCACCAGAACCTCTCCCCAGGCCTTACTGCTCTCTGCTGCTCTCCGACCTACCGGCTGCCGCAGGCCCCGTGTGGCCCCTGACCGTAAAGGAATCGATCGGTTAGTAGGTCTGTTGGTCAGTCTTTTAAAGCTGAGCTTGAACAACTCTGACCACACCATCCTTGCCTAATACACGGGCTTCAACGAGTTCACAGAAAACAGAACTGAAGTGCGAGTTTTTTTGGTACAAAGCATCTTTGAAGTCCATGTAGAGTTTTTCATCACACATATTTTACGTGAACTCTTTGAAGATCGCCTCGTACTCCCTGGAGGACTCCTTACTGCTCTGTGACCCGTCTGGAGGGTCCCCGCCGCCTGGTCTCAGCTGACTTCTCGCCGTCGGGCTCCCTGTTTTCCTACCCACAGGCTGACCTTCTCCCACGTGCCGGGCTGGGCGGCCTCCTTGCAGCCTCAGCTGCACGTACAGGCCAGCTCTGCTGGTGGGAGCGCCCCCCACAGGCCCTCTCCTTTCCAGCAGGTTCTACTGCGCTTCCCGGCTTCCAGGGCACACTGGGGCCTCCAGCTGCTGTTCCCCGCCTCGCGCCACGTAGGTGACTGCAGTGAAAAGCTACCAGTAACAGTTCGGACTGAAATCTTCCCCCAGTGGTCAACTCGCCCCACACAGGACCCTCCGTGACTTTGGTCAGCCTCGAACTCTATATTTCCATGCCATGATTGTGCAGAAATGTGTTTAGCAAATACTTTTATTTTGTATTTTTTGGACTTAAACAGGACACTGTGGAGATACATCTTGGTTAGAAAACGTGTCGCCCGGAGCGTGTGTCCCTGCACTGCCTGTCTGTGTCTGTCGCTGCGTCACAACCTTGTAGCTCCCAGCTTATCTCAAGGCAGAGGTCAGAGTCGGATTGGCTCGGTCAGAACCCTTGCCCTGGTAAAAGCCAACTGTGAAAACTTAAGCAAAGGTCTTAACCTCTCCGCATTTCATTGCTTGGCATGTGGTTGTGTCACGGGTCTGCTCTAAGGGGGAACAGCGTGACTGGTGTAAACTGCTTAGAACTTACTGGATGGATGTTCATTGGTTAGTACGCGTAAGTTGTTATCGTGATTAGACTTACTGCTATCGATATTACTATTATACGTACCAAAGTTCTAAATCATTATGTGCACATCCAAGTGTTAATGTTTTAACTCATGAGAAATACAACCACCAAGTAAGCCAGTGTCATATAAAGCTAAATTATAATGATAAACTGTAATGTGCAGTATTGACTTTTAAATATTGTCATTAGTAATTAATGTAAGTAATCATCATAGTAACACTTTCTTTATTATTGCAGCCCTCATTTGGATTTTGTGTGTGTGTGTGTTGTTCCGTTTTGCTGTAGGACTCATGCGCTCGCTGGAGAGAGACAGAGAGAGAGAGGGAAGATGAGATAGCATCCGCGGGGGACGACCATGCCACAGTCCTTTGTCCTCCATTCTCCTCTCAGGATTTTGGGCACACACGCACACTCACCCAGTGTGTTAGAGGGCCGGGTCCAGGACTCAGACCACACAGCCAGCGGTGCAGGATCCAGCCACCTTAACCTCCATGCCACCTGCTGGCTCCACTGTGGCTGTGCTTTCGAATATTTACTTGATAATATTGTCTCAGCTCTAAGCTTGTTATCACACAAACCCTGGGAAGAAAGGATTCTTCTAGTGACAACAAAGTAGCAAAAGCAGACCATCCTCCTTCTGAAGAAAATTTGAAAATATATTGGGTTACAGGGAAAGTCATGATGCATTTTTGCATAGAAAAGCAGAGAAACAAACACACACACACACACACACACACACACATACATGTATATATGTTCATTTAAACAGACGACAGAATTGGGAGAATCAATATTTGAAGAAGCAATGGCCAATAATTTTTCAAAATTGATTAAAAACATGAAACCTCAAATTTAAGAAGTGCTTTGAAAACCATCTAGAGGATCATACACATATGCACACACACACACACACACACACCCACACATGCACACACACGCACGCGCGCGCACACACACACACACACACACACACACACACACACACTACCCTAGGCACATTATAATAAAAGGATTGAAACCAGAACTAAAGGGAAAATATCAAAAACACAAAGAGAAAAAGAGAAAAATAAAAATGCTGCTTTTAAAGGCCCTGCAGTAAAAGCAGCAACTAGGTTTTCAGTAGACACAGCACGTCGGGAGACCTGAGCTGGGGCCTTCGAGGCGGCACAGATGCTCACCTGGTTCCACGCACTCGGCCGATGCGGCAGTGAAAACGCAGGGAAGATGGAAATGTTCAAGATGAGCAAAGCCGGAGGGAGCCAAGAGCCAGCAGACCCACCCTGAAAGAAAACTGGGTAGATTTATGCAAGCAGACAAAAACAAAGAAAGAATAAAGAACAATGGAGCTGCTAAATATTCAGCCGAGGTGTTATTTCGACAAAGTGTGCGTCCCTGTGAATTATCGTGTAGACACACCGTGCACTACCACAGGGGGACCTTCTGAGACGGTCTATTCTGACAGGGAATGGAAGCGCGTGCAAACAGCAAAGCACGATGCAGCAGGAGGTGCCTGCACTTAAAGGGCTTGAGGGGCCTGGTTTTCCTGAACAGTTAAATATTCATTTAAGGGGCCAGCAGGTGAATGGCGGGTAAGGTACTGGACTCCCACGTAGTGGATCGTGGTTCTGTTGTAGAGTGTCACCGAATGAACGACCGCCAAAGCCAGATTGAGGTTAAATGGAGTCTTTATTAGCTGGCCAGCGACTACAGCCTGAGGCTCGGGGGCCGAGGGTCAGAACTGCAGTCCCGACCGAAGTTTGAGCCGTCTTTTTATAGGGGTCGGTTACCAGGGGTGTCTAGGTGGAGACCCAGACCTGGTGGCTTGCTTTCTCACTTTCCCTCTTTCTGTCTGGTCAAATTAAAAAAATAATAAATTAAATTAATTAAAATAAGTATTCATTTAAATTTGATTCTCACAGTAATTGAGGCTTATGGAAATAATTAATTTTAAAAAAGAGCTGAAGAGAAAGTAGAATGAGAAAATATTTTCAGTCTAAAAGATTGCAAGAGAATAGCTGAAAATAAAGTAGGATGTGTGGAGCAAATAGAAAAGTAGTTGACAAAAAAATCAAACCTGCCAGTGACCACGTTTAATACAGAGGGGTTAAATACACCAGTTCAAATGTAAAGATCGTCAGACTGGATAAAATACAAAATGAAATAAAATCGAAGGATGTCGTTCTCACAAAAGACACACTCCGGACGGAAGACGTGTTGAAAGGAAGGTGATGCGGAAAGACGCATCTCTAATGACCTACGAAGCTGGCATAGGCAAGCGTCAGGTCAATGGGTGAAGGCAAGAAAAGTCATCGGAAGCGCAAAGGATTATTTTCAGGATGGTGAGAGAGGTAATCAGCAAAGGAGCTGTAACAATTCTAGGCTGACAGTTTCTAAGAATATAGTTTGAAAAATAAATAAAGTGAAATTCTCAAAAGGGTGAAATAGACAAGCAGAAAGCCATACTATAAAACCACAGAGGTTTAACACGATTATTTCCAGAGTGGATAAGAAGCATAACTCAGCAGTAACAGAGGATTTGGACTGATGACAGCTCTGGACTAAGCGGGGCCTGCAGAGTGGCACGTCTGACAGTGTGGTATCCACTGTCGGGGCACTGGGGGCATTTATGGAAATGCGCTTTAGCTGAGACCGAAAGCCAGTCCAAAATATCTCGAAGAACTCTGATCATTTTGAGTATGAATTTTGACCGTAGCTACGGGAGACGTCAACAATAAGACGGTGAGGAAAACCTAAATATTTGGAATTTAAACAATAGGCTTCTAATAACCATGGATAAAAGAAAATAGAAACTACATTGAAAATGGGATGGAAGTGTGTTGAGTTAAATAATGATAAAAATACGGGACACTGATGTTTGTGATGTGCATCTATGTCTGTGGTAAGATCTGGATGTTTGTCTGGATGTAGGTATTTATACGTAGATTTAGATATTTATACCTAGAAGCCATATATATTTGAAGTTTATCATTTCTTTCTTTCCAGAGAGAGACATCTGGCTGGACTTTGTTATTTGCAAGCCACACCCCTCCAGGCTCACAGTCAGACAGGACCATGGGGACACCCTGGGTGTGCCCTGCATTCAGGCAGACCAGGGATCTGAACCCAGGGTCTTCCCATATGGCTCTGCTATCACACATCAGCACCCCATGCCTGTGCCGTCGTGGCTGGGCCCCATATTAATGTTTAGTTATAGAGCCATACATGGATATCTGAAGTAACCATTCTGCTGTCTGAACAGAGATGTGCACCCGGTACCAAGACTGACAAGATCATAGACGTGGGACGGCCGCAGTTGTGCGCACTGTGCGCCCCCACCGGCAGGCCGAGGCCGAGGCTGACTCTTGGCCCACCTAAAAGAGCTGCGTAGTGACACGTGCCTACAGTTCCAGTTACTCTGAATTTGATTCCAGAGGACAGCAACGTTCGAGACCCTGTCTTTAAAAAATCAACATTCTAAATGGCACGTACAGAATAGTGCACACAGCAAACACGCGGAATCCAGTTTTTCTTCTGTCCTCTATCTGTTTATCTACCATCTCTAGTCCATCTGTCTATTTGAAGATCAGTGATGAAATCAAAGTGAAGGAAAGAATAGTGGAGTTGGTCGCCCAGTATGGTGGCCAGGCGCTGCCCAGAGGAAGCCAGAGACCACACGGACGGCCGGGATTCAAGTTCCTGTCCTTTGTCTTGAAAAATGTGCTGGACACACGCACCGTGCCCGGGGTCCGACAGGACGGAGAGCTTCAGCGCAAGCGTGGCACAAGCAGGCTCTGTGGAAGGGCCTTCCTCCCCCTTCCTCCCCTGGGGAATGTGCTCTATCGTGAATGAAGAGAAAAGGAATTTTGAAAGTACATACTTAAAGAAAAAATAAAAGGGCAGAAAATTAATTCCAAGTAAAGTATGAGGAGAAACTAATATTGATAACAGAGTAGATGTAATGAAATTAAAAGGTACAAATATGCACTAGAGAAAAATCAATGAAAGCTAAGCTAATATTCTAAAGTTAAAATAATCAGTGACTTTTTTTGCAGAACTAAGGGATAAAAATGAGAAGTTACGTGTTGTTAGTATCAAAAAAGAAAAAGAAAGAATTTCTGTAGATCCTATGGATCTAAAAAAGTAATGGAGGCTAATATAAGCAATTTTTTTGCATAGATACAAAAATTTAGATAAACTGGACATAGTCTTACAAAGCACAAAATTTATCAAAACTGACCAAGAAGAAATAGAATATCCGAATAGTTTTATTATATTAACCAACCTTGTCATGAAATCCTTTCCAAATATCCTAATACTCGTCATTTTACCTGTGACTGCTCCGAATATAAGGATAAAATAGCAGAACCCTTTTGAAATCCTCATAGGGAAGAGAAAATGAAACACTGCTTCCCCATTAAGGAGGTCAGGTGACCAGGATTCTGAAACTCCAAAGAGTGTTATCTACAAGCACGGAAACTCTTCACAAACATAGATGACAGACTCCACACCAATATGAGTAATCCAAACATAGCAACGGTAACTAGGACAGCCTCGCACACCACCACGCAGGCTTTCCAGGTGCGGATCCCTGCGTTAGCATTCAGGTGTCCACTCCCGTGGCTCACCCAGGCACGTTGCCAGGACGAGGGGAACCTCAGGTATTTGATCGTCTTGGCAGGTGCAGTCAGCACGCTCGGGACATTGAGGCCCACTGTGCCGGTGCTCTCGCTGTCCACGTGACTGCACTAGGGTACTTGAGGACCTGCCAGTGCGTGTCCGAGGGGGATGTTTCCAGAACGCATTGACATGAGAATCTGAGTAGACTTGGTGGAGAGGATCCACCTCCATGTGGCCAGGCCCAGGCCCAGAGAGAAACAACTCTTCGAATATCGGACAGCAGGCAGGGCCAGCCTGTGGCCCCAAGAACAGGGAGGTGGCAAGGCAAGTACCGCACACTTCCTCCGGGGACAGTTTCCGTGTGTGCTGTCACGAGGAATGTGGGCAGAGCCTGTGGTCTGTCAGGGTGGAGCAGGTGGAGGCTGGCGCTGGCGGGGCGAGGCACAGAGAAAGAGCTCTGAGAATGGACCCCGGAACTCCGCGCCTGGCTGCATCTGGGACCCACGTGTGTGGAGCAAGACCCTTAGAGCCTGGCCGGGGGCGCCGGGGGAGCTCCACGCTCAGCGGTTCTGAGCGCTCGCACCGAGCAGGGAGACAGGGCCCCGAGAGTGAGCGGCCCGGGTGGAGATGTTCGCGTGAAACGAACACTCACGGTTCTCAGAAGCGATTGTGGAGGGTTATTGGTTAGGCAGCACCGTTGTTGCTGGGAAGAGCTGAGCACCGAAAATCAACGCCAGGCCTCTAAGGCGGGCAGTGGAGGAGGCGACCTGCCCCAGCTCTACGCACCGTGTGCAGAGCGCAACCTCACGTGGTGAGAGTGGAGCAGGTTGGCCCAGCCGTGGCACGAGCTGCAGGTGCAGCGTCACCAGGCTGGGGCCACCCGGGAGACTGGGTTTGGACCGCAGACCCACCTGAACAGGCCCGCAGGGGAGCTCCGGCCCGTGCTGCAGGCACGTCCAGAGCATGTTAAGACACCCGCCTTTCTCTCCCTCCCTCCCTCCTCCTTTTCTCGGTCTCCTTCTGCTACTGTCTGTCTCTCTCAATTAAAAAAAAAAAAGGAACACATTTAAAGTAAATAGAAATGTGGCTAAGACACCGGTGGAAATAATCAATTTATGTCAGAGCAGGTTAGCCCCTGTTAGGAGAAGTTATGGCTGAGAGCACAGAGGAAAGTAAAACAGATTTGCCTAAAAATATTTCAACTTACGACGATCAGAAAGACACATTAACAAGATTAGTGTTCAGGGTTGGTGTAGCTGGGTCCATGTGGGGTGAGGGCCCCGTGTTCATGCCCAGGACCTCCTTGGGCACACAGGACACGTGTGTGCCTGTGACTGGGGTGGGCATGTCGGGCTGTCCCTGCGATTGAGGCTGGCTGGGCTTGGCGGTGGTCATGGCATGGGGACCCTGTGAGGGTGCCTGTCTCTCTCTCCAACTCATGGAAGAAAGAAATGGATAAACTCTTAAAAAATATATTGAAGTTTACAAGTTGCGGAAAAAATGCCTCTGAAGTAAATTTCATGGAATGTATGTTTTCCAGGTGGGACACGGGACTGGCGAGGGGGAGGCCTACAGACGGGCGAGCTTCAGCAGGGAGGGTGGGAAATGTAAAACGTGAGCCTGCAGCTGGCATCGGTGCAGAGAAAGCATTGACAGTGACCGCTGGCTCCTCTAGCCCGGCTCACCCCTGTGCCCCCAGGTCCTGCAGTCCGCGTGAGCGCCCGGCAGACGGGGCCGTGTGCCTCTTGGACGAGGAGCCGTAGCTAGCACGCACTAAGCTCCACATGCCACCAGCCGCCCAGTGCGAGCGTCTGCTCCCGGAAACACTGATCTGTTGAACAGTGGAGAGCTGTTCCCACAGAGGAAGACGCCATGATCTGTTATTGAGGATGGAAAACAAAACACTGTGAAATAAACTGAAGTTCCGGATTGCATAAGCACCGTGAGGACCGTCCAGGAAGCTCCTTTACTGTCGCCCCTGCTCCAGTCTCATCAGAATCCAGCCAAGCGCTAACAGCAAGTACAATCAAGTTAGCCCCGACGGGATGGCACGGGGAGCCCTCCTTCCGCAGCGAACCCAGGCGTGTTTGTGAACGTTCAGAGCCTTCCGTGCTGTGCTTGATAGCTTTGGAAAACACATGATACGAGCTTCGTTCAGGTCAAGCAGATTTGTCCCCAGGAGTTTGTGTTGGGGCACTAGTCCCCAAAGCAGGGGACACAAGGGCCCAGGCATGTAGGTGTCGGTGAGGGGGTGGCAAATGAGGGTTGGGGCAGCCAGCCTCTAGGTGACCCCTGGTCATGCCACCTGGACTTCATGCCCTCGAACACCCTCCCGTGAGTGGGACGCTGGTAGGGTCCCGGGTTGTCTCTCCTGCGGTTTCACGAGACCCGTCCTGCCAGCGGATGTCAGTCCTGGCTGGCTGATGACTTGGCGACCTTGCTGGTGAAGCCCACGTGGCAAGGAGCTGCAGGCGGCCTCGGGGCCTGCATGGCTCCAGCTTAGTCCTGCAGCCACAAGACCGGATTCTGCCACTGGCCTAGGGGAGCGCGGGGCAGTTCCTACAGCATCCATGCCCCAGGGAGACCGGCTTGCACTGAGCACCGGTGTGTCTGGGTCCTGTTAGGTCACGCCACACTCACGCGGCCCACGGGGACAGGTAGGCGCGTGCTGCTGTTCGCGTGGTCATTCATCGTATGACATTGGACAGTGAGCACAGAGAGCAGGTACACAGTGAGGGAGGTGGGGACGGGGCGGCTTTTCTTTCTTTTTCACATTTTTTTTTTTTTTTTTTTTTTTCTGGAGAGGTTTTCACTATAGGGCATGTGCACTCGCCAGACAGACAGAAAGACAGAGAGACAGAAAGCGAGAAATCACCCCCCAGGGGGGATGGCCACGTCGCAATCCCTTCTCCTCCATTCTCCTCTTGGGATCTTGGGCACGCACGCACACGCGCCCGGTGTGAGTTTTAAGCCACCGGGTCCGGGATGTGAACTGCTGTCGACTACATGGGAGTCCAGCGACATAGCCATAATGCTAACTGCTGGTTCTTGTCTTTTTCACATATTTTTTAATTGCCAGAGAGCATGTGTGCTTGCGAGAGAGAGAGAGAGAGAGAGAGGAGGAGGAGGAAGCACCCCCAGAAGGGCATGGTCATGCCGCCATCCTTTTCCCTCATTCTCCCATATTGTTGGGGTTTAGGGCATGCATGTGCCTGGAGTGGTTTTTAAGCCACTGGGGCTGGGATTCCAACTGTGGCTGGCCACGTGGAATCTGGCTCACTTCACTTCTGAGCTACAGGACGAGAGCCAGACTTGTTCTTCCTGACTGTGTTAACTGCTTCCAATGCCGTGTGACTGAGGGGGCACTTGGAGGAGGAGAGGGACCTGATCTGACCCCACGTGCTAGGAAACGCTCTGCAGGTCTGTCCAAGAAAGTCTGGGGAACCAGATGAGCTCGCCCAGGTCAGCACGCCCAGGTCAGCACGCCCAGGTCAGCTCGCCCAGGTCAGCTCGCCCAGGTCAGCTCGCCCAGGTCAGCACGCCCAGGTCAGCACGCCCAGGTCAGCACGCCCAGGTCAGCACGCCCAGGTCAGCTCGCCCAGGTCAGCACGCCCAGGTCAGCACGCCCAGGTCAGCACGGCCAGGTCAGCACGGCCAGGTCAGCACGGCCAGGTCAGCACGCCCAGGTCAGCTCGCCCAGGTCAGCTCGCCCAGGTCAGCTCGCCCAGGTCAGCACGCCCAGGTCAGCACGCCCAGGTCAGCTCGCCCAGGTCAGCACGCCCAGGTCAGCACGCCCAGGTCAGCACGGCCAGGTCAGCATGCCCAGGTCAGCACGCCCAGGTCAGCACGCCCAGGTCAGCACGCCCAGGTCAGCAAGGCCAGGTCAGCTTGCCCAGGTCAGCTCGCCCAGGTCAGCACGCCCAGGTCAGCACGCCCAGGTCAGCACACCCAGGTCAGCACGCCCAGGTCAGCACGCCCAGGTCAGCACGCCCAGGTCAGCTCGCCCAGGTCAGCACGCCCAGGTCAGCACGCCCAGGTCAGCACACCCAGGTCAGCAAGGCCAGGTCAGCACACCCAGGTCAGCTCGCCCAGGTCAGCACGCCCAGGTCAGCACGCCCAGGTCAGCTCGCCCAGGTCAGCTCGCCCAGGTCAGCTCGCCCAGGTCAGCTCGCCCAGGTCAGCACGCCCAGGTCAGCTCGCCCAGGTCAGCTCGCCCAGGTCAGCACGCCCAGGTCAGCTCGCCCAGGTCAGCTCGCCCAGGTCAGCACGCCCAGGTCAGCTCGCTCAGGTCAGCACGGCCAGGTCAGCACGGCCAGGTCAGCACGCCCAGGTCAGCACGGCCAGGTCAGCACGCCCAGGTCAGCACGCCCAGGTCAGCACGCCCAGGTCAGCACGCCCAGGTCAGCACGCCCAGGTCAGCACGGCCAGGTCAGCACGGCCAGGTCAGCACGCCCAGGTTAGCACGCCCAGGTCAGCTCGCCCAGGTCAGCTCGCCCAGGTCAGCACGCCCAGGTCAGCACACCCAGGTCAGCAAGGCCAGGTCAGCACGCCCAGGTCAGCTCGCCCAGGTCAGCACGGCCAGGTCAGCACGCCCAGGTCAGCACGCCCAGGTCAGCTCGCCCAGGTCAGCACGCCCAGGTCAGCACGCCCAGGTCAGCTCGCCCAGGTCAGCTCGCCCAGGTCAGCACGCCCAGGTCAGCTCGCCCAGGTCAGCACGCCCAGGTCAGCACGCCCAGGTCAGCACGGCCAGGTCAGCACGGCCAGGTCAGCACGCCCAGGTCAGCACGCCCAGGTCAGCACGCCCAGGTCAGCACGCCCAGGTCAGCTCGCCCAGGTCAGCACGCCCAGGTCAGCTCGCCCAGGTCAGCACGCCCAGGTCAGCACGCCCAGGTCAGCACGGCCAGGTCAGCACGCCCAGGTTAGCACGGCCAGGTCAGCTCGCCCAGGTCAGCTCGCCCAGGTCAGCACGCCCAGGTCAGCACGCCCAGGTCAACTCGCCCAGGTCAGCACGCCCAGGTCAGCTCGCCCAGGTCAGCACGCCCAGGTCAGCACGCCCAGGTCAGCACGGCCAGGTCAGCATGCCCAGGTTAGCACACCCAGGTCAGCAAGGCCAGGTCAGCACACCCAGGTCAGCACGCCCAGGTCAGTACGCCCAGGTCAGCACACCCAGGTCAGCACACCCAGGTCAGCAAGGCCAGGTCAGCACACCCAGGTCAGCACGCCCAGGTCAGTACGCCCAGGTCAGCACCCCCAGGTCAGCACGATCAGGTCAGCTCGCCCAAGTCAGCTCGCCCATGCATCATTCCCAGGAGAGCTGAGGGTGGGCCTGCAGTCACAGGGGAGCAGCATGGGATTCTAGCTCTGTAATGAGAGAAGAGGCTGTGGTTCACCCTGAGAGTGCGAGGAAGGCAGGCAGGGATGGCTCCAGGAATGTCTGTGTGAGCCACCGGGTGCTGGACGGGGTTGCCTTTTACTTCTGCAGGTCCGCGTCCTATACCAGGCACAGGCTGTGGGTCGGCCCATATAACAGCCAGGCTACTCACTGCCCTCAGAGGCTGGAGTCCGGGGTAGGTTCCGGGTGGAGATGTGGCCTGGGCTCCCCCGAGGAGAGGCGGGATTCAGGGCAGGACGGGATGGATGGGCAGGTCAGTGTGCAAGCGGGCAGGTCAGTGTGCACGCAGGCAGGTCTGTTCAGAGCCTCGCAGTGCCTGACCTCACAGAGGGCAGAGTCCCAGCGGCAGAGCTGGGCCTGGGGTTTCTCTGGCATCCATTGGCTGTCTTGGGCTTCGTCCCTGGGAATGGGGTGCAGGGGCCTTCCCTCTGCACTGCAATGTTTGGCAGTCTGTGTCTTTGATTTTGCTCAGCAGATGTCACCCGTCCTCACCAGGACCCCCTCCCTGCGGTAGGATTTCGGGAAGAAGCTGCAAGCTCGTGGACCGCGGAGAAGTGAGGGATGGCCCTCTTAGGCAGGTGAAGGGAAGAAACAAAGACCCTCCTCTCACCAAGGGCTTTGCATACACCTAAATCTGAGCAGACACGTGTCTTTAAATCAGGATCCTCAAATCAATCGCTCCTGCCAACATGCTTCCATGTTCAAAGTTGGTTACCGTCAGATGCTTCCGAAAATAGACCTGCGCTGACCAGCTGCCTCTTACGTAAGGTTCAGTACTCTCTGAAGCCTGCACCCGCCGGAAATGTGATGTGACAGGCTGGGCCGCAGCAGCTCATGGGTGATAGATTTCAGCCGAATGAGAGATGACTCTCTACGTACACAGAGAGCACACCTCGGCCGGCAGGGCCTGCTCGGGGGAGACCTGGTGGACGTACTGCCCCCCCAGGGTTCATGAGGGTCCCCAGGCAGGTGCAGCAGGTCTGCCGTTGCCTCACAGTGCTCAAGCAGGGCTGTGACCAGTCAGCGGTGAGGGCTGGGAGAAGTGAAGTCCCCTCCTGGCCCCTGAGTGGAGGGCCTGTTGGCCACAGCTGCACCCTGTCCAGGGCTAACCAGACGGTGATGGGACCCTCTCCTTCCACTCAACAGAGACACCGATCGGGTCCAGGCAGCCTTCAGTCCCATGTTCCTCACTGACAGGTGTGGGGACCAAACCCTTCAGGAAGCCAGAGGCGGGCACCCACAGGCCTCTGCAGACGCCATGGCCTGCAGGCTCGGTCACTGCCCTGCAGACCTCCTCCTGCAAGTTCCTGCATCCCAGCGGCCCCAGCCCCAATGAAGGCAGGAAGCACAGGCCATGTCCACACTGCTGCAGAACCCTACAGCAGGTGACCGGTCCCGAGTCTCAGCCCTGGCCTCTGTGCCTGTCTCGCTGTGCCCCTGGCAGTCTTCCGGCAGCTGCCAGAGCGACCTGCTCTCGTGCAATCAGTTCATGTCTCATCCCTGTTTAACGCTCACCTTCCGGCCAGGGGGCCTGCTGACTGTCGTGCCTTCTCCCCAAGGCCGGTCACCGCGCCACTGCTGCCTGCCTCCGAGTCCTCAGACGGACCCCCACCCCAGGCCCGCCTGCCTCTGAGGCCTCAGATAGACCCCCACCCTGGCCCTGCCTGCTTCTGAGGCCTCAGATGGACCCCCACCCCAGGCCCGCCTGCCTCTGAGGCCTCAGATAGACCCCCACCCCGGTCCTGCCTGCCTCTGAGGCCTCAGATGGACCCCCACCCCAGGCCCGCCTGCCTCTGAGGCCTCAGTGTGCACGTCTTCCTCTTCCTCTTCATGGTTGGCATTCTAGCCACCCCACATACCAGAGCCCCCGTGAATGGATTATGCTTTCTCCCCTCTTCTTAGTCCACCGAGTGACCCCGAGCGGGCTCTCTGACGTCTCAGCTTTGCCACCTCTTAGTGCTGCTGGAACCGTGGAGAGTACCTCCCAGGGCTGTTTTCTGGTGCGGATTGGGTATGACAAGTGCACATGCTGCTTCAACCAGTGCTTGGCACGGAGCCGATGCTCGGGGAAATAGGGCCATTGTCACGGGCCGCCTCCTCTTCTCTGCTGGCCTGCTGTTCCTTGTTTGTTCCTAAGGACTCCTGCAGGAGCCTTCTCCAATTCCACGAGGCTGAGATGGGGCCTCCCGCGGCCTCCCACGGCCTCCCACGGCCTCCCACGGCCTCCCACGGCCTCTGTGCTTCCCTCTTCACGTCCAGGTAACACTGCATGGTGATAGCTCACCACTGTACGGTCTTCCCACCAAGGAGGCTTCCCGCCACTGCTCCCTGGCCGACCTTTCCCCTGTGACACAATGGCAGGGCGTTATCCCCCGGGCAGAAGCAGTCCTTGCTGCAGGCACAGCTGGTCCGCTGTAACCCACATGCTAGGAACCGGAGCGTCCTCCAGGGGCGAGGGGCGCCTCTTAGACAGAGACTGCCTTCTAGAATGGGAGTCTCCGAGCTGATCTGATGTCCGTGCCCCGTCAGGACATTTCCTTCTTTCATTCAGCAACACCTACGGGACACGACGTTGGAGTCGGTGTGCTGCCCCTCACAAAGTGGGTACTCGAGGAATTTCAACTGAGTTCAGCTCATTCCTGCCGTTATAATCTTCCTTTCTGTATTTTGTTTGTCAAAATTGTATCAGTTAGGGGAACCAGCAGTTAGCGTAATGGCTATATCGCTGGACTCCCACGTAGTAGACCGTGGTTCACGTCCTGGACCTGGTGGCTTAAAACTCACGCCGGGCGCGTGTGCGTGTGTGCCCAAGATCCCGAGAGGAGAATGGAGGAGAAGGGATTGCGGCATGACCATAAGCCCTGGGGGGTGATTTCTCGCTTTCTGTCTCTATGTCTCTCTCTGTCTGTCTGGTGAGTGCACACGCCCTATAGCGAAAACCTCTCCAAAAAAAAAAAAAATTTGTACAAGTTAGGCCTTGCTGTGTAACAAACCACCCACAACTTAATGCAACAGCCCTTTATTATTTCTCACAAATCCGTGGGTCAGCTGTGGGTCCTTTGATGTGAGCCAGGTTCGGAGACTCAGCCAGGCTCACATTGCTTCTGTGGTCAGTGGGTGAGTGGCTGAGGGCCGTGTGACTTTGCTCTGCTCGGTCGGCCTCTTACTCCCAGGAGGCCGACTTAGGTGTGTCCATTCTAAGAGACACAGAGAAAATCTCATGGCCTCTTAGGGCCCAGATTGAAGGTTGCTCATCTTCACAGCCAGCATTTTCTACTGGCCAATAGAAATTACTAGACCCACAGATCAGATTCCGGAAGGTTCCTCTCTTTAATGAGGAGCTAAGAAGCCGCATTTCTGGGGAAAGGGCAAAGGTAGGGATGGGGAACTGGGCCATTTTTCAGCCAGTGGCCAACACTGTGCCCGAGCACGTACAGAGCCTGTGTGAGTGCAGGTGGGACCCCCTCCGCTGCGTGTGTCCGTCTCTGGCCCTCACGTGAGTACCTGCGAGGCTGCGGCTTCTGCCAGGGTAGGGCCACAGTACAGGCTGGACAACGGCCTGGAGGAAGGAGAGGCCCTGCTCGTCCGTGGGGCGTGCACTGCTCACGAGCCCCCACTCCATGCACCTCATCGTTGAGCTCGCTCAGCCCCTTTCAGGCAGGAGTGCTGGGGAGCTTCTGTTCTGCACGTGCACTGGCCGACACCTCTGGGTCCCCACAGCAGAACCAAGTGAGCACAGCACAGCGGAGTGCCCTTCAGGTGGGTCTCCAGGCCTTGCTTCCCTGCAACACCGGTGTCCTTACCACCTCTCTGCCACGTCTGTGCTTTGTCCTCGTTCGCCTCGGTCGGCACCGCACCCCAGGCTCTGCTCACCCCTGGCTGACTGCTCCCGCTCCTCCACGTTCCTAGAACATGTGCCCGTCTTTCTGGATTCCACTTTCAGGGGTCAGCAAGAGCCCTCAACGTAAAGTCCTCTCTACATGCCGTGGGACGCCTTTGTCCCAAAGCCTCCAAGGCATGTCACTCAGGGAGTTCCAGTCTGATGAGGTCAGCCAGACCCTGCCCCTTGGCCTGTGCTTCCCCTTTGACCCCATTTCGTAACCACTGTGCTGCCCTTGCGCCGTCCCCCCCCAAGCCCCTGTAGACACACCAGGGGCTTTCCAGCCTCACCGCCTTCTGGCTTGAGGGCCCCTCTTGCACACACCTGCCTACGAGCGCAGTGAGGTTTCCTCGCCTTTTCCTGTACCTTTTTTGTATGTGTGGTGGGGGCTTGGGGGAGAGCCTTTCTTTCTTCCTTCCTTTCTTTCTTTCTTTCTTTCTTTCTTTCTTTCTTTCTTTCTTTCTTTCTTTCTTTCTTTCTTCTGTCTTTCTGTCTTTCTTTCTTTCTGTCTTCTTTCTGTCTTCTTTCTTTCTTTCTTTCTTTCTTTCTTTCTTTCTTTCTTTCTGTCTTCTTTCTGTCTTCTTTCTTTCTTTCTTTATGTCTTCTTTCTTTCTTTCTTTCTTTCTTTCTTTCTTTCTTTCTTTCTTTCTTTCTTTCTTTCTTTCTTTCTCTTTCTTTCTTTCTTTCTTTCTTTCTTTCTTTCTTTCTTTCTTTCTTTCTTTCTTTCTTTCTTTCTTTCCTTCCTTTCTTTCTTTCTTTCTTTCTTTCTTTCTTTCTTTCTTTCTTTCTTTCTTTCTCTCTCTCTCTCTCTCTTTCTTCCTTTCTTTCTTTCTTTTTTTAAAGATGCATACCTCTCAAAATCTACCATCTTAAAGCATAACGTTCAGTGGATTTTAATCTATTCATAAAGTTGCGAATCACTATTAGGGCTTGATTCTAGAACACTTTTGTCACCCTCTACATAACCTGTGAGCTGTCACTCGTCACTTCGGCATCCTCACGCCTGGGCAACCACTCACCTGCCCCCCGTCGCTGCAGACCCACCTTTCGACACCATGTCCCGCAAGCGGGGTCACTCAACATGTGGCCTGTTGTGTCAGCTTCTCTCCCTTAACACGGTGTCCCAAGGCATGTCCAAGGGGCAGCACTGTCAGGGCTTCATTCCTGTGGATGTGAGGGGCAGCCCACTGTGACACCTTGGGACACGGGCTTCACCATTCCTCCCTTCATCAGTCCATGACGATCGGGTGGTTCCCTCTTTCCGGCTATGGATAATGTTAGCAAGGTTCACGAGTGAGTGTGGTGTGAACGTATGTTTCCATTATCTTGGCTGGATATATATGTGTACATACATGTATTGTATATTAGGGTTTCTGGGTCCTAAGGCGACTGTGTTTAACATTTTCGACCTCTCCAAAGCCACTGTGCCACTGTATGTTCCTGGCAGTGGAGTAGGAGTTCCAGTGTCTCCATGGTCTCACCAGCACTCGCATGGTTTTGTGCAGTCATGCATCCCTCTGCGAAGGGCGAGCTCTAGGTGGTGCACCACTGCTGTGCAGCCCTGCAGGGTGCACAGGCACAGACCCAGCGGGCATGGCCGGCCACATGCCTCGGCTACGTGACAGAGCCCACCATGGCCCCGGGGGCACTGGGGGACTTGCAGTCTGTACCATTATGCAGTGCCTGCGGTATTTATTCTGGCCATCTGGATGAATGTGAGCTGGCATCTCCCTGTGGTTCTGAGCATCGTTCTTTGCTAGATGGTAAAGCCTCTCTGCCCTTCTCAGATGGCTTTCCTCTCCAGGCACTTATCACCCCGACTTTGTGTACCCATGTGTCCATCTGTTCCTCTTGTCACACACACACTGTGTGTCTCCCACAGCCCACCAGGACCACTGGCTTTCGGCCTCCACACCGCTCAGGCTCACCCCTACCTTGACCCCCCCCCCCCCCCCCCCCCCCCCCCAGCTTGCAGTCCACGCCACAGGCACGGTGAGCTTCACATTCCCCATCCATCACGACATCTAGGACCTCGGCCCTTTTGCTTGGCCTTTCTTGGCCCCTTTCATCTTGTAAACTCCTAGGACTCTTTTAAGAAGTGTCTGTTCCAGCCTGCCTTGATGAAATGCGGACAGGACAACTGAAGGGAGAAGTGAGGAAGGAGGACAGGGCATTGATCCATTATCTGGATCAGCCCAATGCTACAGGGACGAGGGACAGGCCAGAGCTGTGGTAGGAACCCCAGACACGCCCTGAGGGTGTGTGTTTCTCAGAAGGCTTCCCTGGCTGAGGAACTCCCGAGAAAGGTGAGGGCTAGCTCGGGAAATGCTGCAGACGGCAGAGGGCTGTGGGGACAAGGTGTGTCCTGGCTGGGTGGGGAGAGTCAGCCTGCAGGCGCTGCGCCTCGGCTCCCTCGGAACCTGTGTTCTGGACCCGGGCTGCATGTCCTCAGGGTCCCTGTGGATTGCCTTCTGGTCACCAATTTCCTGTTTCAATATGAATGCTGTCATAAGGCAGAAACTTCCATTTCTCTGTTTGTTTTTTCTTATTATTAAATTCGTCTCTTGTGATTTATTGATTTTCTTAAAAGAAAAGTAAATTCATTTTTTATTTTTTGCAGCTTATTACCAGACACTTGGGTCAGGGACATGCTGAGCAAGAATTCTGTTAAAAGTGTTCAGGAATGTATCCCGACCAAAATCAATACAGCTACATGGATATATTTTTAATGTTACAAAGGACAAATGTAGAAAATCCCATCGATGCGCGCGACCTGAACCAGGCAGAGCGCGGGTCTGCACAGGTGCCGTGAATCACAAGCGCTACGCGGTGCAGACTCCCTGATGCAAACGCGCACTGAGGCGTGGGCCTGGGCAAACTGGCTGAAAACTCAGTCCTGACCCTCAGAAACGCTGGACACGATACGTGTGGAAGACTGGGAAGCAGACGGCAGCAGGAAGCCTGCGGTAGAGTCCAGAAGTCGACATGCCCAGGTTCACAGGGGGCTGGCGGCTTTCTCCTCTGGCCTCCTGTGGCCGGCCTCTGCACCAGAGACCCAGGAGGGCGCAGGGAGCAGGCAGGAGACCCAGGGAAAGGCTCCGCTATGGCCCAAGTGGCAGGAAATCCAGAAAGTTCTACTTGTTTTTTTCTTTCTATTTCCCCTCCATTCTCTCATGCCCCCGCCCCTTAAACAACCATGTGAAGGTGAGGTTCGCAGGATCAGCAGGGGTGAGTGGTTGAGGGGGCTGACTGCGATCTGAGTCCTGGACCTGGTGGCTTGAAAATCATGTGAAAAACATGCTGGGCACATGTGTATGCATGCCTCAAATCCCTAAAAGAGAGAAGATTGGAGGAGGGCTGTGGCATGAACGCTCCCCAAGGGGCTGCCTTTCCACTTTCTGTCCTCCCCTCTCTTCTTTCTCTGGCAAGCCCATGTGCCCCCTGGCATTTTTTTTTTTTAAAGAAAAATAAAAGATAATGGTGGGACCCTGAAACATGAGTCCCAGGGCCAACACTCTGAGGCAGGATGTCCAGACAGGGGAGCTGATGTTCCGGGGGCGAGACGCCCTGCTTGCCCGCGCTGTTCTCAGCTGCCTGGCCGCAGCAGAGCTCACAGCAGAGCATAGGGGCTGCCATTCAGGCTTCCAGCCAGAGAGACCGGCTGACGTCGTCCACAGAGTCCCGGGCTCGTCATCCCCTCCACACACAAATGTCACCATGCCACGCTGGACACATTTTGAAGGTCGAACAAATCAACTGGGCCCTAGATTGGCCCTTGGGGGACACACGTGTGAGACCGATTTGAACAGAACTGCCAAGGCTTTGCTGATCTCATTCTGAGCCATGGCCAGCCAGGAGCAGGCACGATGTAACTGTGGCCTGAATGAAAGCAGGTCAACTGTCTGCACAAACAGAACATGGCACGTGTTCCCTTCAGAGCTTCCCGGCGTGTCCTTACATTCCCGGGTATGATCCAAAATTAGTACAATCCAAAATGACTCGGCATGTGAAGAAACAGGAATATCACAATTCTCACGGAAAACGACCATCAGCAGACACTGGTACTGAGATGACACAGTGGTTGGAGTTACCGGACAGAAAGTTCAGAAAAAGTTATTCATGGGGCCAGCAGGTGGCATGGCAGTTAAGGCAGTGGACTCCCACATGGCCAACTGTGGTTCAAGTCCCAGCTTGAAAATCATGCTAGGCGCGTGTGCATGCATGTCCAAAATCTCAGGAGGGGAGTGGAGGAGAAGGGATTGTGGTGTGGCCATCACCCTTTAGGAGAGGGCAATTTCTCACTTTCTATCTCACTGTCTCTCTCCTTCTCTGATGAGCACATGTGCCCTATGACAAAAACCTTTAGTCCAGAAAGAAAGGACACACACAAACACTTATTGGTAGGCTCAATAACAGAATAAACACGGAAAGAGGCAGATCGATAGAAATGATCCAATTTGACAACAAAGAAAAGGATTAGAAAAAGGAACCAAGCCTCAGGGACCGTGAGATGAAAATAAAAGGTCTAGCATCAGAATAAAACAGGAGAGTATGATGCTTACAAAAATATTCTGGGGGACCAGCAGTTAGCGTAATGGCTATGTCACTGGACTCCCACGTAGTTGACCGCGGTTCGCGTCCTGGACCCGGTGGCTTAAAACTCACGCTGGGAGCGTGTGCGTGCGTGCCTAAGATCCTGAGAGGAGAATGGAGGAGAAGGGATTGCGGTGTGACCATCACCCCTGGGGGGTGATTTCTCGCTTTCTGTCTCTATGTCTCTCTCTGTCTGTCTGGCGAGTGCACAAGCCCTATAGCGAAAACCTCTCCAAAAAAAATAATATATATATATTCTGGGAAATATTTGCTGAGGACTTTCCATACTTGGAAAAATATATAAGCCAACAGGATCAAGAAGCTCAGAAAACCCCAGAGAGAACAAACCCAAAGAAACCCACACCCAGACACATCAAAACCAAACTGCTGAGTACCAGACACTCACAACACTTGCGAAAGCAGCCAGGAAAAATGATGCACTCCCTGGAGGGCGACAGCAATTCAAATGGCTTGGGCTTTCCATTTGAAATCACAGAGGTAGAGTGGAAGTGGCGCAGCATTGTTAAAGTGCTGAAAGAGAAGAATTGTCACCCCCAAGAATATATATCCTGAGAAATACCTCCAGGAATAAAGATGAAATAAAGACATTCTCAACTGAAGGAAAACGAGGAGAATTCATTGCCAGAACTGCTCTAAAGAATCCCTAAAGGAAGGGCTTCAGACAGAAGGGGAGTGATAGCAGGACGAAATTTGGAACATCAGGGATGAAAAAAGTGACAGAAGTGGTAAATATGTGAGTAAATATAACAGATTATTCTTCTCCATTTTGAATTCTTTAAAATATATTTAAAAGTTGAAAGTAAAAAGGTGTGAGCCAGCCATGGCATGGTGATTAAGGCGCCTTAATCCCACATGGCTGACTGTGTAGTTTGGGTCCCAGACACGGCAGCCTGGGAGATGCACTGGACACATGTGAGCAAGCCCAAAAATCCCCAAAGGAGTGCCCACTTCGGCAGCGCATGTGCTAAAATCAGAATGATACAGAAGATTAGCATGGCCCCTGTGCAAGGATGACACGCAAATTCGTGAAGCATTCCATATTTAAAAAGAAAAGAAAAAAACCCAGAGGAGGGAGAAATGGAGGAGAAGGGATTGTGGTGAGACTGATCTGTATGGGAGGTCCTTTCTCTCTCTCCAGTGAGTGCCATCTGATAAAATTAACAAGAGGGACCAGCAGATGGAGTAATGGTTACTTGCTGGACGCCCATGTAGTTGATCATGGTTTGAGTCCCAGACCCAGTGACTTTCAAACTCATGTTGGGTGTGTGTGCATGCATGCCCAGGATCCTAAGAGGAAAAAGAAGGGACTGCGGTGTGGCCATCCCTCCTGGGGTTTATTTCTTGCTTTCTGTCTCTCTGTCTCTCTGGCGAATGCATGCACCCTATAGCAAAAATCTCCCCCCCCCAAAAAAGTAAAATTAACAACAAAAAAGTAAAAATGTGTACTAATATTTGATAGTTTTCAATGTATGTAGTATAACATGTATGACAATTATTATATAGAGAGGGCATAAGGATGCATGAGGAAGTACATTTTCTACATTCCTATTGAAGTAATGGTATATTATTTCTAAGTAGATCATAAAAAATTGAAGATACACATTACAGCTCTTCGGACAATCAGTTTAAAATAAATTTGTACGAAGAGATGTAGTAAACAAATTCAATATGTAATAATAAAAGTGTTCAAATAACCCAAAAGAAGGCAGGAAAGAGGAAACAGGAAAATGGAAAATGGATGGAACAAACAGAAAGAAATAGCAAAATAATAGAACTAAACCCCAATATATCAATTATTGCAGTAAATGAAAATGTCCAATACATGCTATTAAAAGAAAAGGGTTGTCAGAATGTATAAAACAGCAAGTATTACTCATGCTTCCATAAGAAACTCACTTCAAATCTAATGGCATAGGTATATTAAAAGAAAAAGATGGAAAATTTATCCAGATAAACACTAATCAAAAAAGCTGAGTTGGCTATATTAGTATCAGACAAAATGGACTTCAAAGCAAATAAATGTACCAGGGATAAAGTAGAACAGTGCATAATAATAAAAGAATCAATTTACCAAGAAGACATAGCAATACTAGATGTGTATGCATCTAACCAAAGAGCTTCAATATACATAAAACAAAAACTGAAAAAATGGAAATGAAATACAGATAAATCCATCATGATAGTTGGGGATGCCAACAATCTTCTATTAGTGAGATAAAACTGCAGAGAGAATCAACAGGAAGAGTGGAGTGAGCAACACTATCAACCCACTGCATCTGATTGACATTTATAGAACAATATACTCAGTAAGGGCAGAATATATTGCATCTTCAAATCTGCATGAGGCCTGGCCAAGGAAGATCAGTAAAAATCATACCAAGCATGTTTTCTGAGCATAATGCAATTTAACCAAAAGTCAAAAAAAGAAAAATGCCTATTAATATCTTTTGTCCATTTTAAAATCAGGTTATCTGTTTTTGTTTGTTTCTTTTTGCTATTTAGTTATTGAGTTCCTTGTGTATTTTGAGTAATCAACCTCTTATCAGATGTGTAGTTTGCAAATATTTTCTCTTGTTCTGTAGGTTGTATCTTCACTGAATTGATTGTCTTCTTTGCTGTGAATGATATCACTCCGTTGGTCTATTTTTGCTTTTTTTCTCTATGCTTTTATTTTTTTTTTGGAGAGGTTTTTGCTATAGGGTGCATGAGCTCACCAGAAAGACAGAGAGAGACAGAGAGACAGAAAGCGAGAAATCACCCCCCCCAGGGGGGGATGGCCACGCCACAATCCCTTCTCCTCCATTCTCATCTTGGGATCTTGGGATCATGCACATGCACCTGGCATGAGTTTAAGCCACCGGGTCTGGGACTCAAACCGCTGTCGGCTACATGGGAGTTCAGCGACATAGCCATTACGCTAACTGCTGGTCCCTCCCTATGCTTTTGAAATCATATATATATTAAAAAAAAATCATTGCTCAGATGAATGTCATGAAGCTTTCTCCGTATGTCTTCTTTTAGCAGTATTATAGATTCAGATCTTACATCTAAGTCTTTAATACATTTTGAGCTGTTGTATAAGAGATAAGGGTCTGATTTCATTCTTCTGCAAGTAGATATCCAGTTTTTCTAACACCAATTATTGAAAATACTCTTCTTTTCACATGGTGTGTTTTTGAAATCTTTATCAAAAATCAGCTTGTTGTTTATGTGTGTGGAGGCAAATTTCACATCGTCTCATTGATATATGGAACCTAAAAAGTTTGATCTCATAAAAATAGAAAGTAGGATGGTGGTTATCAGTGCCTGAGGTAGTTAGCAGGTGGGGGAAGATAGAGATGTTGGTCAAAAGATATATAATTAGAATTATATTGGAGGAATAAGCTCAAGAAATTTATTGTTCAGCCTGATGACAATAGTTCATAGTAATATATTGCACTACTTTAAAAGTTTTATTTATTTATTTATCCAGCAGATGGTATGGAGGTTAAGGTGCTAGATTTCACATGGCCAGCTACATAGATCAAGTCCTGGACCTGGAAGCTTGAAAACTTGGAAATCATGCTGGCTACATGTGCAAGTGTGCCCCAAACCCAGAGAGTAAACTGGAGAAGAGACTGTGGTGTGACCATTCCCTTGGGGGGTAATTTCTCATTTTTTTCTCTCTCTAGCAAGTGGCCTATAGCAAAAACAAAACAAAATTTACTTATTATGAAGAAAGATGGAGGGAGAGACAGACAGGAACCCCCAGTGGTCTTTATGCCGTGATCCCCCCCAGCCTCAGCCGCTCCAGATCATGGGCGTGTGTGTGTGTGCACCTGGTGAATAGAGAGCTCCTGGACAAGAACCAGAGACTCTCCCATATTAGTCCAGTTACTACTACTAAGCCGCGTCTGACTCTATGTATTGTATTCTAGGGAAAAAAAAAAAAAAGCAAAAGATAGTGGATATTAAGTGTTCTCACTGCAAAAAAAACCAAAACGAAACAAAAAGCTATGTGAGAGAATGCATTTGTTAATTAGCTAGATTTAACTATTCCACACGTATATACATTTCAAAACCTCATGTTTCACATAAGTACACGCAATTTTATCATCAATTAAAAAAATATCGAAGGATAACAAGAAAGTTTCCAAACATTTAGAAAGTAAACGAGACCTTTTAGATGACCTTTGAATCAAAGAGGAAGACTCAAGAGAAATTAGAAAATACTTTGAATTGAACAATAAAGATAAAACATTTCAAAATTTATGGGATAAAACTGAAATAGTGTTTTAAAGGGAATTTAATGCATTAAATGCTTATAGTAGAGAAAAGGGAAGGTATTAAATGAATCATGAAAGCTTTATCTTAAGAAACTAAAAAATGAAGAGAAAAAATAAAGCAAGTGGAAGAAAGAAAATTATAAGCAGAAACCAGTCAAATTTAAAACAATAACAATAGAATATATCAAGAAATCAAAAGCTGGTTCTTTGCAAAAATCAATAGCATTAATAAACTTCTGTCAAGGCTAACAAGGAAAAATAAGACAGAAACTAGAATTATCGATATCAGAAATAAAAGTTATTTTTTATAGACCTCCAAACATCAAAAGAATAAGAAATACCACAAACAAATTGAGACACATCAGTTCAACAACTTATTTCAAATAGACCAAGTCTTTGAATACTACAAACTACCAAAATTCACCCAAGATGAAACAAATAACCTGAATAGCCCTATAACTATTAATAAAATCACATTTATACTTAAAACCTTTCTAAAAAAGAAATCCCAAGCCCGACTGTTCACTGGGTAATTCTACCCAGCACTTAAAAAATATGGGTTGTCAGAAAAGCCATGACACATTTTTGCATAGGGAAAAATATACATGACTTTCTCAACAAACCAATAAATATAATAAATCACACATAATTTCTTAAAGATAAGGAAGCACTTCATATGTCATTTTATGAGGTAAGAATTAGCCTGATCTTTAAATGAAGATAATAAACAAAAATAAAACTACAGATAAGTATCATTCATGAATATATATTTAAATATCCTCAGGAAAGCATTAGCAAATAGAATCTGGCAGTATATAAAAAGATACACGATCAACTGGAGTTCAATTAAATAATTAAACACTGGATCAATATTCAAAAATCAATCAATATAATCAACCATATTAATTGTCTAAGATATAATACCACATAATTTCTATTGGTATAAAAAATATTTGAGAAAGCAGAATACTTTTATGATAAATACCCAAAATAAACTAGGAATAGAAGTAAAATGCATAATCTAATAAGGGGCATTTACAAAACACTTTAAGCTAATATCTCAGTGGTGAAAGACATAATAATTTCTCTCTAAAATCAGGAAAAAGCCAAGAAGTCTCCTTTCACTGGTCCTACTATGCATACAATGAATGTCTGAAATACAAATGTGCAAGTCGCTTTCTGATCGTTTTCCCATTGTTTGAGTAGTGGAGTGGGATTGATGGATCATATGGTAGTTCTACTTGTAGGTTTTTGAGGAACCTCCATATTATTCTCCACAGTGGCTTTACTAATTTGCATTCCCACCAACAGGGTAGGAGATTTCCCTTTTCACCTCAGCCTCACCAGCAGTTATTCTTTGTTGTTGTTGTTGTTGTTTTAATCTTAATCATTCAGACTGGGGTATGTCATTGTGCTTTTAATTTGCAATTCCCTTATGATAAGAGATGTTGAACACTTTTTCATGTGCTTTTTGACTATTCATGTCTTCCTTAGAAAGTTTAGCTCATTTGTCCATCTTTTAATTGGATTGAATTTTTTTTTTTTTTTTTTTTTTTTTTTTTTGGTGGATAAGCTGCTTGAGTTCCTTGTGCAAGGAATCAACCCAAATGTCCAAGAACAGATGAATGGATTGAAGAAATGTGGCACATATATAATACAGAACATTACTCAACCATAAAAAGATTATGAGACCTTTACATTTGATACAAAATGGACAAATATGAAAGATTTAATGTTGAGCAAAGCAAGTCAGACTATGAAAGAGAGGCATTGTATGTTCCTGCTCAATATGTAGCAAATGTCAGCATTCTATGGCAGAAACTAAGGGACTGGAAGATACAATAATATGGAGACCAACTGTAGATACTAGAGTAAGTATAGGAGGGGGTAGGTAATGGGGTGTGAGAGAAAAGTGATCATGGAAAGATAAAAATATTAAGACACAGAAATGAAAAGTTATCTGTTGATGACAATGTATGTGGTAATATCTTTCACTTGGCAGACAGCACAATTTATTCATGCTGAAAAAAACATTTTGTATGTTGTGAAGATGTTCTGTGATTAAATGCAATTAAAAAATTTAAAAATGGAAAGTTCTAGCTTGCATAAGGAAAGAGAAACAAAAACAAACACACACACAGATTGAAAGAAAAGATAAGTTGTCTTACTTAGATACAACATGATTGTCTACATAATCTCAAAGATTATATAAAAACCTTCTAGAACCTTAGTTCTAGAAGGTTTTTTAAGGTTTTTGTTAATTTAGCAAAATTACAGGAAATAAGGTACACCCCCCCACAAACACACACACAGATGCACAGAATAATCAATTCCTATGCATTATAAATGGATGATCTGATGGCCCAGTCATGGTGGCCCAGCGGCAGTGCACCACCCTGCAATGTTGGAGTCAACAGGCAAGATGGTTCTCAGTACCCAGGTCAACTTGTGCATGCTAGGCATACCTGCCTGTGCCAGTGACCTGGCTGACCCGGAAAGGCTAAGGTGGGAGCGTGGTCACCTGAGACCCAATTGAGGGTGCCTGTCTGTCTCTCTCTCTCTCTCAATACATAAGGAAACTTTCTTAAAAAGAGAGGAATGATTGAAAACCAAAATGAGAATATACGTAGTATTTAAAATAGTTCAAAAAAGTAAAATATATAAGCCTATATAAAACAAGACGTGTACAGAATTTGAGAGCTGCAAAGTACAAAATACTGTTGAGAGTTTTCAGAGAGACAGAAGTAAATGAAGCACATGGTGTTCAAGATATCAACACAGTGAAGATGTTGGCTCTTCCTAAATTGATCTATGGATTTAAAGTGACTCTAATTAAAATCCCAGCAGGATCTTTTTAGACAAAGGCAAATAATTCCAAAATTTATATGAAATGTCAAATGAATTTAGATAAATTAAAAAAAGAAAACTGGAAATTGCATTATTTGATTTTAAGACTTACCCTTGAGCTCTTGTAATCGTGACAGTGTGGTATTGGCAAAGGAGCAGACACACGGATAAATGGAAGTCATATGATTTCAAAAGTCTACCTATACAAATATGCCTTCTTAATTTTTCTCATAATGGTATAAAATACTTCAATGGAGAAATAATAATTTTTCAACAAATGGTGTGGAACCATTGGTCACTTATATACCAAAATACATGAACCTAAACCTAGGCGTCACACCTCATGTAAAAACCAACTCAGAAAGATATCAATAGAAGAGAAGCACCAATACATTGGACTTAATCAACATTAAAACATTTTCTGCAAAATAGTTAAAAGGAATCAAACGGTAAATGGTTGGTTGAATTATGTCTTCCCCAAATTCATAAGCTAAAGCTCCAATCCCCAGCACCTCAGAATGTGACTTTAGTTGGAGACAGAAGTCATTAAGCTAAAGTGAGGTCCTTAGGGGCCATAACCCAACATGACCTATGTTTAGTAAGAAGAGCAAACTTGGACATGGCGCTGAGCACGGAGAGACAGATGCCAGGAAAACACAGAGAAGGTGGCCATCTACACGGCCAGGAGGGGGCTCCCTCAGAGCTGCAGAGGGAACCAGCCCTGCCCAAAGCTGGAGCTCAGGTTCTGGTCTCCAGAGCTGAGGGACAGTGAGTTGCTATTGCTTCAGCTGCTCCGTTTGTGAGATTTGTTACAGTGACTCCGGCAAGCTGGGACAAGGCACGGACTGAGCCGAGGGAGCTATCATAAAACCACAGGGGCACAAAGTGCTGGTATTCAAAATCAGTTTGGACTGCACAGTAACAAAAATAAATGCACCAGGTAAGAAATAGACAAAAGTCTTAGACATTTCAAGGGCTCAAAATAATTACATGAAAAGATTTTTTTAGATCATCGACCATTAATAAAAATAGAAGGCGATGCCGTACACATCTATTAGAATGGCCCGAGTAAAAATACCAACAATGCCAAGTGCTGGCGAGGTTGTGGGCGACGCCATCTCTCATGTGCTGCTGGTGGGAATGCGGAAGGGTACACATTGGCTAGGCACTTACCTGGCTCAGTTATGGTGCTCAGAGGGAACGGAAAACTCACGTGTACGCATGCACAGGGATCCCCCTAGTGACAGCATCGATAAACGAATTAATCCAAATCTTGTCTCTCTGCTTATAGGCTGGGTGGTTGTGGACAAGCCACCAAATCACCATAGCCTTGCACCTTCTCATTGCTGTCCTGCCGGTTCTAACTGCCTCATCTCAGAGTGATGGTGGGCAGGACACCACGGCGGCTCAGGGCCCAGCTCGGCACCATGCCTGACCTGTAGGATGTGCACACCGATGGCTCCTTGCTATTGCGTTCATGGACAGCTAGCCCTGCACCTATTGTTCTTATTCAGAAGAGACGCAGACCTTGAGTAACTACCCTGCAGTAGTTGTTAAGAACATCGACTTAGGTTTGAATCCCAGTTCGACCACACTTTTAGTTAGGGATCCCTCTGTTACATGAGAATAAATGAAATTTAAATTGCTTTTAAAAAACGACAAAGATACTGGTTCATGTAACTGAAGATTTGAAAGGATGGTTTGTCTGGAGGCTGGCTTGATCCAGACTCTCTAGTGACACTCCTGGGATTTTTGCTCTTTCCGTCTCATTGGTCCTGCTTGATTTTGTCTGGCCCCAAAGCATCTTCATTTTGGGTGCTGTAGTCACTCCCTGCTCCACAGGGACAGCTTTCCCGGGGTGTATCTGGACAGTCATAGGAGAGGGCCTCGTTGGCTCACACGCCCACTCTGGACAAGTCTGCTTCTTCCCCCTGAGCTGTTGGCCATGCCGTAGTCCTGTGACTACCTCTGCGTCCTGTCGGGAATGAGGAGAGGAGAGGGCTGGGTCAGCACGGCCTCAGCGTTGTGGAGTAGGCGGGGCCAGAGGACGGGGCAGCAGTCTTATCGTGGCTCCATCATGGTTTCACTCTAGAGAGGGAACCACGGATGGCCGGACAGACCATTGGCCACAGCCAATCTGAGGCTTGTGTGCTGGAATAGTTCCTCAACCTCAGTGCCCTCCATGGTGACGGGAGACTATGACAATGCCACACTCCCGCCTCTGCGCCTAGCATTGTTAGATCGTTGAAAGGATAACGGTGTCTGCCGTGCTTGGCAAGAGGCTTCCCGTGTGAGAACTCTACACGCAGCTTCTGCTCGTTGCTATCATTATGCCAGATTGCTTTTGTATTGCCTAGCAAATTACCTCGTCTGCTAAGAACTAAATTAGCATCAGTTACCTGCACTCTGCAGTCCCAATTTCAAGCACTTTATATCTTGGTGTGTTTGCAAATTCTATTCCTTCTGCTCGGGAAGCTCTTGTCCCAGTTCACGACCCTGTCCTTTGGTAGCGATGACATTTTAAGCGGTGTTTGTGTGTCCCTCACAGTTTTCCATGTTGTCTTCTCGGAAGCTGCACAAGCCCCCGAGCCTTCTGCTGTGCTGTTGCCTGCCGACCCGGTGGCGTCTGAGGTTCGTGGAGGATTGGCGGGGGTGCTAGTTGCTCTGTCCTTGCCGTTTACTTTTGCTCCTCAGCCCAAGACAGTAGGACCCAGGACTTGTCCATCATGTGTCTGGAGATGTCACTCCGAGCCAGATCAGAAGAGAACACAGAGCACGCAGCACCGTGGCACCTGCAGCTGTGGCTTCCACCCTGGCACTACACAGCAGAGGCAGCCTGGAAGTGCGAGCTCCCGCGAGACCCAGATGGAAGGAGGCCCTGGGGCTGGCTCTGCTAGCTCTCCACGCCTGTGCCTCCCTGCTGCCATGGGCCGTGCCCACCCCGGTCCATGAGCCAAGCTGAGAGGTGACATCCACGTGAGGCCCAAGGCAGGGTTGGTAGCCCAGGAAGGGGTCTCTGATGTCCCTCTTCGGGCACCTCTGCAGGAACAGCCTTCAGAACACATTCCTGTCTGCCTCTTCCCATCTGGCCACTGCTGCGGGGTCAAACCAACCACTGCTCCGTGGTTCTGTGGAAATGTCCAGGCTTCACTCCTGCTTTGGAACACCATCAGCTCTTCTGAGCGTCTGCCTCTTCACCTATGAAACCGGGGAAGCGTTATTACTGCCTGTCGGGGTTTTATGAGGATTACTGAGGTTGAAGGAGAAAGAAGCATTTAAACTGGGCTTTACATTCCTGGGAATATAAAAATTCCAATGATAATTTTTTGACTCTGCAAGTTAAAATAATTTTGTCTGCCCTGCTGACCTCCCGGGATTGGGTGTGCAAATGAAATACGGCAAGGGGGGAGCAAAGGGAGGGGATGCCTGAAAGCAGTTCAGCGAGTGCGTGCTGGGGGCTCGAACCGAAGACATCCCAGGATGCTGCGGCCGAGGCTTAGCTGTCTCTCCCAGGCCAAGCCGTCCTCCACGCTGCGGCCAGACGGCTGTCTGGGGATGCACACCTGTCCATGTCTTCTCTGAGCGAGCCCCTGAGAGGCTCCCAAGGCCTTGGTGCCGCAGGCCATCCTCTGTGGGCTGACACACACACTTTCTGAGATCTGCTTCCAGCCATGACTTCGGCCTCGGAATATCAGTTCCCTTCTCAAAGTTATAGAAATTCTAAAAAGGAAGTAAGAACAAGCCCCCACTACTGCTGACAAGAATAGGCAGAAGGACAGAAGGCACACTCAACTCAATTATCCAGAGAAAACTGTGCCCCCTGGGAGAGAGGCACCCCTCCCCAAGACATGCCCCCAGCACAATGCAAGAGGAGGGAGTGCCAAATCCTGCCTTGGGGAGCTTCGGGCACCCCAGTCCTGCTGGTCTGTGACTTGAAAAGAAGCCAGGTTTCCTGTCCCTGGGAAGGAGCTGGAGCTGGGCTCAGATGAACAGTGTGAGGGAGAGAAAGAGAAAGGCTGCTGTCCTCCTACGGAGAAGCTTTAAGAG
Organism: Tupaia tana; assembly: GCA_026018925.1. Lineage (NCBI taxonomy): Eukaryota > Metazoa > Chordata > Mammalia > Scandentia > Tupaiidae > Tupaia > Tupaia tana. Next base: position 225,870,417 of record JAKSZU010000006.1, read on the forward strand.
CCCCTGCAGATTCGCAGTGATAAGGAGCTTAGAGCCCAGACTGCCTTTTGATCAAGTTGCCATCTGTGGGATTTGCTGACTTTGAGCAGGACTCGCGGATATCTCTGTGTTACAGCCCGGTCGGGACTGTGCAAACGTGCTTTATCTGATCCTCAGGGAAATCATTTTCTGAGTAAGCCCAGCCATGATGGCTTCTAAAGACGGCTAACTCCTCACAGTGGAAAGGTCAACGAATCCTCCACCAGGAAGAAATAATCGTGGGGGGGACTCTGCCCACTAAAGATCATCCCTGAGTTTCAAAGGATGTTCACGAAATTGCATGGTAAAAATGGAAAGGGAAGTGGATGGAGTTTGGGTCCCACTGGAGGGACAGTTGATGACCATGCAAGCTCTTTGGGGCTGAGGACAGTGCTATTCTCAGCCTGCCCCCAGAATCAAGGACAGCGCCTGGCACTGGGTGATGCTTTAGGAAATGGTTGTCCTTTGTGGTGTTCTTGGGCTTCAAGTGGTTCCACCTGGTGCCATTGTCCTAGTGGATTTGCCATCATCCAAAGTTTGGCTGCAGCTACACGGGCCCAGCGGCTCGCTGTTGTCCAGGGAGCATTGGCGAGACACAGATGGAGAGCTTGTGGGTGGCCCACGTGCTGGGGCATTGACTCTTAGCACCATGAGGGCTGAGGGTGGGCACCACCTAGTTACCCTCTAGAGACGACTTACATTCAATTCACTCCTACTGCTTTTCATCGTGTAGAGCATCATCTACTCTTTGTAAAGCCAGGGCAACAGCTTCCATATTCCCAGACATGCTCCAGCCCTGCTACCCTTTGGACTGTCCTCTGTAGGAGCAGCAAGCCCGCTCCATGTAGGGGGTGATTCCTGACGGTGAAGAGGCCATACTTTGTCACCAGCTGCATTAATCTACTGCTATGGGTTGCACCTTGAGGGATGGGGCCTTGACATCAACCAGGCCCAACCCTCAGCCCATAGAAGGATTAAATAGGCCTCCTTGTCTGTGAGGTTAGGCCCAGGTCACACTGAGATACCACAACAGAGGGCTGGGTTCCTAAAATGATAGAATATGTCACGAAATTGGAGATCCTGGAGCAGTCAGGCTACATGGGGAGGGGAGTCTCCATTTCCTGCCTGGGTGCTAGTTCCTCAAAGTCCTGCTAGATACCAGCTTATAGTGCTGTTGTGTGGCCGTGCCATGGTGGTCCCAATTCCATGTGGTTAAGGGATTCAATGTCAACAGTTACTCTGTCAATTCATCTTAATGGATACATGGATGAAGGGACAGATGAATAGACAGATAAATGCATGGAGGAATTAATGAAAGGACACATGAATGGATGACTGGGTGAGTGACTGGATGAACGGATGGATGCGTGAATGGGTGAATGGATGGACAGATGGTTGACTAGATGGATGAATAGACAGGTGAATGGACGAATGAATGGATGGATATATGGATGAATGGCAGAGTGAATGAATGGGTGGATGGATGGATGGATGGATGGATGAACGACTGGCACTAACCAACAGTTATTAAGCATTGCTTTGTGCCAGGCACTGTAGACACAGTGAGACAGCAGAGAGACATGCCCCAGCTTTTCTGTGTCTTCTGTCCTGGTGATTGTGAATGGAGATCCACCTCCCAGCATGTGCAGCTAGCCTGTGGTGGCTCCTGGGCTACCACAAAGCACTCTGGATAGAGGGACAATAGGAAGATGCCATCTGCCCTCAGGGTGCTCACAATCCACAGAAGCAGACTTGGGCCTGGCCATGCTGCAGGGACAGAGGGTGTGCCTGGTGTCATCAGGGATGCCGTTGAGGAAACTGAGGCACTCAGTCCTCTAGCCCTTCTCTCCAGCCCCTCGTGGCCAAGTAGCAGCAGCCAGCACTTGCCCTACGTGGTGTCCAGTTGCGGAAGATCGATCCGGCAGCAATATGGCCGTACTCCAATGACGCGGGGCTCTGGGTGATAGCATTTCTCCAGCTTTGTTCCCCTGCAGAAGCTGAGGCGATATTTCTGGCTTTGTTGCCATGTCAACCCCCGAGCTGTGTCCCCGTCTGCATCAGGGCTGGAGGCAGCCCATCCGTCAGCTCTCTAGGCTGTCCCTGACGTGCATCGCCGGCTGTGTGCGGTGAGGGTGGCACTGGCGGGGTCACACCACACGGCAAACTTTCCCTGTACTCGGACCTCTGACCAGGGTGCATGGTGCCTGCTCTTGGGATGTAGGAACAGGCTGGGCACTCGGTGTGGGGAGCAGACAAGCCTCGTCCCCACCGAGGTGTCCTAGAGGGGAGAGATGTAGGATGTAACGGTGCAGATAAATGACCAGGGGCCCACGAAGGAGGAACGTGGGGGCAGGACACCGCCACGTCCCAGCGACAGTGGCCAGTTGTCGAGTGGACAGTGTGGGGTGAGTGCACAGAGAAGGGAATGATGTGTGAGGACCCTGCCTGAGCCCTGTGTGGGACCCGGGCAGAGACCCAAGCCGCCCTGGCGTGTGTCTGAGTGGCGGTGTGGGCTGGGCGCAGTCGTCAGCATGACTGGGCACTCGGCCTGGGCCAGGCACCATTCTACCTGAATGTGTTCATCCATCCCACAAGACACCATGCGAGGCTGTCACCTGTCATTGCATCATGACACTGACACCCAGGGAAGCCACGGTCAGCAACAGAGAGCTGAGCCAGCCTCCCTGCCTCGTCCGGAGCAGGATCACGCTCTGGGCACAGGAGCCGCCAGCGGGGAGAGCGTCAACAGTGAAGGCAGGACGCTGCGTAGCCATGGCACCCGGCTGCTGTGTGAGTGCAGGGCTGGGTGGAAGGACGGGGGACGGACACGGAGTGTGTGGGGGCCACGTGCAGCTCGGGAAGGTTGGAGGAGAACCTGTGCTTGGAGAGAAGAGATCCCAGTGAGAACGTGCGGGGAGGTGCAGGGTCGTGCTCGGGGACAGTGCGGGGAGGTGCCGGGTCGTGCTCGGGGACAGTGCAGGGAGGTGCCGGGTCGTGCTCGGGGGACCGTGCAGAGCTCTGAGCCTTTACCACAAGCAAGGAAGGGGACTCCGAGTCACCTAGAACCTGAGACACAGGGCCACGAGACTGCTCGGGAACGTCTCGCTCTGCTGTGGGAGGGACCAGAGGTGGAAGAAGAGTCAGGGGAGAACAGGGAGGGACCAGCCACGCATGTCCGGTGCCCGTCAGGTCGTGGACGTCATAGAGTCCTGTGATGGGCATGGGGACAGGCCCCACACGGCTCAGGTCATGGATGGTCAGAGCAGTGCCCCGAGCTCTGCAGTGGCAGCCGCAGCAGGGCCGTCATTATCCCGATGCCCTCTGACCCCATCTCCTCCTGCTGGCCCTTAATGTCGCTGGAACAGCTCTTACCATGCCGCGTCAGCCGAGAGGTGGTGGCCGTTGGCCTGGGCACGTGAGCCTTCCTGGTTGGCCGGCCTCGCAGGGTTCTTGTCCTGCCTTACAGAACCAGGAACATTTTCTCTGCTGTCCCTCAGAGGCACCCTCACATCGGGGCTGCTCCTCCTTGAGTGTCCTGGAGCTTCTGTGTGACTGCACAGGCTGGGCGACTCCCCAGGAGGAGCCGTATTATCCCAGCTCGCGAGGCTGCGATTCCTGGGCCGAGGTGCTGGAGAGGGCTCGGTCCCTCTGAGGCCCCTCCTGTGGTGAGTAGGTGGCATCTCCCCCTCAGGTCCTCACAAGGTCGTCCTCCTGTGCGTGTCTAGGTCTTAACCACCTCTTCTTTAAGGGACAGCAGTCCTACTGGACAGGGCACACCTGCACAACCTCGTCTAACTCAGCCACCTCTTTGAAGACCCCCATCTCCTGGTGGGGCCCCGTCCCGAGGTGCTAGGGTTGGGGCTACTGCAGACGGAGTTTTTGGAGGCCCACTCAGCTCACGACACCGGCCCTCCAAGGTGTGCTGTGGGGTGCATCTCCCACACACCTGCCCTGAGCACTCAGCCTCAGACGGCGTTGGGCAGAGATGGTCCAGGCACACTGAGCTGCAGAGATTGTCATGGCCCCCTCCCTTCTTGTCCCCTCTCCATTGAAAAACTTAATGCATTTGTCGAAATTGAGATTCCCTGTAGGGACGCTTGTGGGTGGCCTGTTTCCTAAAAGTGTAGCCCAAATCCCTGGTGGACAGTGGGGAGGGAGCATGATGTGGAGGAGAGGGAGCTGGGGTCGAAGCCAGGAGAGACCCCGACCCCGTCTGGACTGGGGAGAGGTCTGGGCATGGGATTACTGCTTTGGCGCACATGGTGGGCTCCCGTCACCTGGTGAGAAACCCGCATGTTTTAACGCAAGAGGAAATTCTAACTCCCATCACAGGAGAGAAAGCACATCGCCAGCCCTCAGATAGATAGTATCCTTGTGTTATTTTTGAGAATGCATGAGTATCAAGACCGCACAGTGTGTTCAGAGCTCCTGGAAGGCCTTCACGAACCCATGCATTCTGTGGTCTTTGCTTGTCAGAAAGGCAGCGCGAGGGAGGGGTAGGGAGGCTGGGTTGGGAAGGGAACAGCCCTGGTTCACACCCGGCTGCCTCTCTCTGAGAGTGAGAGCACGGGGTGTGGCGCGTGCGGGGCGCGTTGTGAGGCTGTGTGCACACCCCTCCCAGCAGCTGCTCAACCGGGCTCTGGCCCGTGCCGGCCCAGGAGAGCTCGCAGGCGCACCAGCAGACCAGCGTGGATGGGAAGTGCTTCTGTCCAACTCGGACGGACTGCAGTGGCTTCATTGCCACTCACAGACAGGAATGCCCACGAGGTGCCAGCCTGTGCCGGCGTGTGGAGGTTAATGGTAAGCTGGCACATTCTGCTCCGAGAGTATCAGTGACGACGTGAAGCATGACAAGACAGATACACGACTGTAAACAAGCAGGGAGTCTCAAAGTCCCTCTGAGAGAGACAGTCCCAAGACCAGAGACCATAGTGTGACTGTCACGCAGAGAACCAGGCTCAGCTCCATTCAGGGGACGGACCAGAACTGCTCAGTCAGAGTGAGCCTGGCAGGGGTGACATGGGGTACAGGTGGTGGGCATGGCATAGGCTAGGCTGCACAGCAGAGGGCCTCCCTGCATGCAGGCCGCACGGCGGTGGCTGGGAGAGCTGAGCCTGGGCAGTCACATTTGGTCTTGTCCTCAGGTCAGTGGTGGTGGCTGGCAGGGTAGAGGGTCCCTCACTGCAGCTCTTGGGATATACGCACATTGGTGTGGCTGCCCCGGGAACCACACTGCACCCACGAGGGTGTAATGAGCTACTGCTTTTTTGCCAGCATCTTCCAGGGGCCAAGGGGTGACAAAGCGGCGTGGCCAGTCACTCCTGCTCAGAGGGCTTGCATGTGGCTGACCAGACAGCTTAGCATGGCTGACAAATAGCCATTGTTGACAGCGTCTGGGCCGGTGAGGGCTGGAGCCCTTGAAGTTAAATACGGGTGCCTACGGGTGGGACAGGACAGTGGCCTGTGAAAAGATACCAGATACTGGGCCTAGGCGTGGCCCGAGGTTTGGAGATGTGAAGGTGAGGCCTGGCATCGCCGAGGGCTGGCTGAGGTGAGGCCGAGTCCCTCTTACCGGCTGGGGGGATACGACCCTGCATTTTCCACACTCCGCATGCCCCAGGGTTTCTAGAGAATGCAGTAGAACACAAAACCTTGTCCTCAAGGGAGATACATCCGGTGTCAGAGGAGGTTCCACGAGGAAAGGAGAAAAGCCAAGCAAGATGCTCACGCAGTAGAAGTCTGCGGGGGGAAACGGGGGCGTGGATGCGGGGAGCAGGGGAGCCGTTTCCAGGAGACGGCCTCGGGCACGTGGCACTCACTTGGGCACAAGGTGAACCTCACCATGACGGGAGCGGGAGGCCTGCTCTGCCAGGCGGGCCCGAGGAGCAGGGAGCGCTGGGAGCCGTGTGAAGGCCTGGCCCCGCCGCTGCAGACGTCCTCACGGGCCGAGGGTGGGGGTCTGGGGGGTGACAGGCAGTCGATTCAGAAACTGGGCAAGCATTTCAGCAGAGGGGCCAGCATGCGCCGACTGCCCGGCACGCTCGGCAGACGCTCTGTCACCGGGGAGGGCAAGGCACCCAGAGGTAGGAAGACACCGTGGGAGCGGGGCAGCCGGGCCAGCCCAAGCGGCTGTCGAACCAGGTTAGAGTTAGCCTGGACACTGGGATCGACAAGGGGCCCGCAGAGCTCTCTAGTGAGGCAATGGTGCCGCCGGAAGGCGACGTCGGGGCTGGAGGGCAGGACGCGCCATGCAGTCCCTCGCCCTGCCCAGAAGTCCCGTCAGATGATGGAGTAGGCGAGAACATCTGAGCATAAGGGCACAGCCAGCAGGGAAGGCATGGGAGGAGCGGAGCCGTGGCAGAGTTACGGGACCGTGGGCTGGATCGGGCGGCCGGGAAGCGAGAATAATCAAGCATCCACGAGGACAAGCAGGGGAGGGCCGCGGAGCTCAGGCTCACAAAGCCCGCCCAGACGGTGGGCCGAGGAGGGAGTGTGGGCACAGGCCCAGGGAAACGTGGGCGAGTGGGCCAGAGAACCAGCTAGAGCTCAGCCCTGAGCAGAGTGAAGGCCGGGCCGGCCCTGGCCATGCGTCTGAGCGAGAGCTCTGCCATGCCGGAAGCCACGGAAGACGGGGGTTCAGTCCCCATGCTGACTTCTGCACATCAGGTGCGTGCGTGTGCCCCTGACCCTGGCTGGCTGGGAAGCGTGGGTGGGTAGGATCGCAGCGTGAGAGCCCGAGGGGACCTCTCTCTTGAAATAAGTAGGTTAAAGAAGAGGAGGTGGAGGAGCTGGGAGGCCGCCCAGCATGCTTGGTGCTCTGGAGCCGGCCTCCTGGTCTGACCCTTCCCAGAAACGAGGCTTCGTACGGGTCTGCCTCCTCGGCATCTGCTTCAGCCAGTCTCGGTTTTCAGCACGATACCAAGCTCTGCCCCGCGGAGGGTGGCCCTGAGCAGCGCGGCTGCAGGGGCGGCAGAGCAGGGTGGCCGCTTCTCCCTCAAGCGCGTGCTCCCACGATCCTCGAGCCTGCTGTGCGGGATGCCCTCCCAGAGGACGTCTTTTAAACGTTTTTACATTCAATCACCTTGTTGTCATCACAGAGTACCAAACGAGCTCCCGTCATGAGCACACGCTGTGGCGGTCCGGCCGCAGGTACTGCCTTACACATCACAATCAGCGCTTCTCTCCACTTCGGGCCCCTTAAATGTCTCACTTCTTTACTCTTCCCCTTGATTCTCTCCCTCTTACCCTCCCCCACTTTAAGAAGGAGTAGAAAAACAAACCAAAATAAAACACGAGGGGTAAAAATGATCGGGGTCCCTGGAACTAAGAATTCAATAAATTAAAAAATTTGAGGTATGGCTAAGTAGCAGAATGGTGACAGCAAAATACTAAATCGTCCACCTAAATGAATGGGTTATGAATTTTTACTAAAAAATGTGAAAAAGAGGTGGGCAGAGAGATTAGAGGAAAGGAAATGTTCACAGATAAAAAGAAAAATGTTTCCCTGAATTGAGGAAAATCATACATTTTTAGATTAAAAAGAGTCTTTTGTAGGACAAAAGAGATTAGGAAAAAATAAAGCAGTTGAATACATTCTGGATAAATTCCAGAACTCCCAAATTAAGAAACTATCCAAAAATCTTTAATAGCATAACAAGGACAAAGCGATTCCTAGAGTGAAGCAAGAACCACATTAATGGCAAATTTCTGACAGTGGCACCATACTTGCAAAGAGCATGACTTAAGATCTGAAAGTATTTTAAGTGTATAATTCTATGCCCACGAAAGATATTATTCAAGTAGGATGGCAAAATAAAGTGATTTTCATGCATGAAAAACTCCAGAAATCAATGTATCTTCTATGGGCTCTTTTTGAAAAATAACTTGAACATACACATAAACAATAGAAAAGTGAACAAACAAAAATCATAAATTCAATAAGGAAAAGAATACAAGATCAAGTCTAATAGTAAGAAAAGAGACAAGTCAATCTTGTGGTTACTTTAAAATGGACTTTAAAGTATAATATTTTAAAAAATGAAACAAATATTTTAAATATTGTAAAAAGAGAGCGTCTTTGCATTGCAGTAGTTGAGAACTGCTCAGGAGAGAAAAATAGAGAAAGGAAGAACAAGTTAAATACCTTGTTTTCTTCAGCAGAAAGACATGACTGTTTGTATAGTGACTTTTAGTCTTTTTTTTTTTTTTTTTTTTTTTTTTTTTTTTGAGTGTATAGTGACTTTTAGAAAAATGTTAGGCTAAGTATGTGTGCTAAACAGTTCATGGTTTCTGGCCAGGTCTTTGTCAATTGCCTGTCTACATCTACACACACATATATAACTACTTTGTGCCATGCTCAAAAACCAATTTAAGTGGTCTATCTAAATTTCAAAGTTAAAAATACAAAAGCTTTCACCTCCTTAGTTAAATTTATTTATATGTATTTTCTCTTATTTTAGCTATTGTAAATAAGATTGCTTTCTTGATATTTTTTCCAGGTTGTTCATTATTGGTGTATAGAAATGCCAATGATTTTTTTATGTAGTTTTTATATCCTACAACTTTACCGAATTCATTTATCAGTTTGAAGAGATTTTGTTGTTGTTGATCCTTTAGGTTGTTCTAGGTATAAGATTTTATTGTCTTCGAACAGGGACAGACTGATTCCTTTTTTCCCAATTTGGATGCAGTTTCTTTCTTTCTCTTGCCTGATTGTTCTGGGTAGAACTTCCGGTGCTATGTTAGATAAAAATGGGGGAAGTAGTCATCCTTGTTTTATTTAGCGCTAAGTGGAATAGCTTTCAACTTTTCCCTGTTCAATATTATGTTAGCTGTTGTTTTTTAATATCTGACCCTTATTGTGTTGAGGTAAGTTAATCTAGGAATAAATCTAACCAAGGGGGTAAAAGATATCTACAATGAAAATGATCAGACTCTGGGTCAGCCTCTGTGACTCAGCTGGTAGTGTATCAGGCCGAGGAGCTGGAAGCCACGAGCTGACGGCAGTCTGCGTCCCTGGCTCATTCCACCTGGAAACACACCAAGCGTACTTACGTATCCAGGATCTGGACAGTCTGGAGGCCTGGAGGAAGGGAACTGTGGTCTGACTGCTTCACATGAAGAGTGTGTCTTCCAGTCCCTTTTCTCTCTCTCATTTATGTTCATGCACTATCATAAATTATTTAAAAAAATTATTTATGTAATTTTATTTATTATTACTATTTAATTTGCTATAGGGTGCAAGTGCTTGAGAGAGAGAGAGAGAAAGAGAGAGAGAAAGAGAAAGAAAAAGCAAGTCACCAGATCTAGGACTCACACTGCAGTCAGCCACTTGGGAGTCCAGCATCTTAACCATCATGCCACCTGCTGGTCCCCATGCATTTCTTTAATTTTTTTTTTTTTAAAGAAAATTACACAACACCAATAAAATAAATGAAAGAAGACATGAAAAAATGGAAAGACATCCCATGTTCATGCATTGGAAGAATCAATATTGTTAAAAATGTCAAAGACTATCCATAGCAATTTATAGCATCAATGCAATCCCTAGTAAAATACCATTATAGGGACCAGCAGATGGCATAATGGTTATGCCACTGGACTTCCATGTGATCAACCATGGTTCAAGTCCTAGACCCAGCAGCTTAAAACTCACAGTGAGCATGTGTGCATGCATGCCCCAAATCCTGAGAAGAGAATGGAGGAGAAGGGATTGCAGCATGGCCATCCCACCTGGGGAGTGATTTCTTGCTTTCTATCTCTCTGTCTCTACAGCAAAAACATGCACCCTATAGCAAAAAAAAAAATCTCTCTTTAAAAAAATGTCGATGTTTTTCACAAAAATAGAAAAAGAAAACATAAAATTAACATTAAAAAAAAAGAAAAGGACCTTGAATAGTGAAAGTGATCCTGAACAAAAAGAACAAAGTTGGAAGTATCACATTACCAGACATCAAAATGCATTATGAAGCTATGGTATCAAAACAGCATGGGACTGGAATAAAAACCATCACATGGAATGAAGGAACAGAATAGAAAACCCAGAACTAAATCTACATATGTATAGTCAACTGGTTTTCCATAAAGATGCCAAGAACATTCATTGAGTAAAGTTGTCTTTTTAACAACTGGTGCTGGGAAAATTGGTTATCCACTTGCTGAAGAATAAAGCTAGACCCCTATTTCTCATCATGTACAAAAATCAACTCAAAATGGATCAAAGACTTAAATGTAAGATCTGAAACTATAAAAATACTGGAAGGAAACACAGGGGAAGTGCTTCAGGACATTGGCCTGGGTAATGATTTTCTAAGGAAGACTTAAAAAGCACAGGTAACAAGAGCACAAACAGGCAAATGAAATAATCCAACTAAAAACTTCTGACCAGCAAAAGAAACAATCAATAAAGTGAAGAGACAACCTGCAGAACAGGATAAAATAATTACAAACTATCTGGCAAGAGGTCAATACCCAGAATATATAAGGAACTCACAGAACTTGGCCGCAAAATAACAATGATAAGCACAAAAACAAAAAGAAATAATCCAGTTAAAAAATAGAAAGTTAATCTGAATAGATATTTCTCAAAAAAAAGACATAAAAATTGCCAAAAATATATGAAAAAATGTGCAACATCACTAACCATGAGGGAAATGCAAATTTAAAACACATAATGAGGTATCATCTTAGCTTGATTACAATGGCTATTAATTTTTTTTTAAAAGAAAATGTTGATGAGGACACAGAGAAAGAAAACTATTTTTTTCTTTTTTTTTAGAGAGAGATTTTTGCTATGGGGTTTGTGTGCTCACCAGAGAGACAGAGAGATCCCCCAGGGAATGGTTGTACCACAATTCCTTCTCCTCCATTCTCCTACTGGGATTTTGGACACACACTCAGATGTGTGAGTTTTAAGCTACCGGGTCTGGGACTTGAACTGTGGTTGACTACATGGGAGTCCAGTGACCATTACACTATCTGCTGGTCCTGAAAGAAAATAACAGTATGGAGGTTCTCAGAAAGTTAATTTTATGACTACTTTTTGGTCTAGTAATCCCACTCTTAGAAATATAGTCAAAGGAAATGAAATCAATATTCAAAGACATATTTGCATTCTTATGTTGATTGCAGCATTATTTACAATAGCCAAGATATGGTATCAGTCTATGTATCTATTAACAAATAAATGGATAAAGAAAATGTGGTATATAGTATATACACAAGGGAATATTATTCACCCATAAAAGATTAAACTCTGTCATTGGTGGTTAACATAGATAAACCTGGAGGACATTACGCTGAGTGAAATAAGCCAGACACTGGAGGATAAATGACATAAATTCTCACTCATTTATAGAAGCTAAATAAATTGATTTTAAAGACACAGAGGATTGGATCGTGGTTACCAGAGGCTGGGAAGAGTCTAAGGGAGGGAGCATAGGGGTACCTTGGTTAACGGATATGAAACTACTTGTAGCTAGGAGGAGGAAATTCCAGGGCTCTACAGTGCAGTAGGGTGACCAGAGGACAATAATTTACTGTACACATTAAGAGAGCTAGAAGAGAGGACTTTGAATGTTCCCAACACAAAGTAATAATGCATACTTGAGGTAATGGATGTGCTAATTACCCTGATTCAATCATCACATGCTGTTTTCAAATCCCTTAGAAAAAGCATAGGAAGTGGCCAGCAGGTGGTATGTCATTAAGGTGCCAGACGCCCACATGGTGAACCACAGTTTGAGTCCTGGGCCTGGCAACTTGCTTTCTAACTTTCTCTCTCTGTCTGTCTCTCTCTCTCTGGTGAGTGCATGTGCCCTTTAGCAAATTAAAAAAAAAATGATGATAAATAAAATAAATAATTCTTTTTTTTTTTTTTTTTTTTTGAGGGGCTTTTGCTAAGGGCACGTGCGCTTGCCAGAAAGGCAGAGAGAGTCAGAGAGACAGAAAGTGAGAAATCACCCCCCCCCCCCCAGGGGGTATGGCCACACCGCAATCCCTTCTCCTCCATTCTCCTCCCAAGATCTTGGGCACGCACGCACATGCGCCCGGCGTGAGTTTAAGCCACTGGGTCCAGGACTCAAACTGCGGTCGACTACATGGGAGTTCAGCAACATAGCCATTACGCTAACTGCTGGTCCCAATAAAATAAATAACTCTTAAAAAAAAGAATAAGTATAGGAAAATGCCTTCATCAACTTTGGGTAGGCAGAATTAAGGATAATCATTACAACCATATAAAGAGTATTTAAAGAGAAATATATAAAACCAAATGACCCAGATAGAAAATATTTCAATGGAAAAATATGTTCAATCTAAAATATATACATATACATATAACATTTTATATATTAAATTATATGCATATATATATATATATAAAGCAGATGTGCCAATATTACTGTCATTAAAGAGAGGATTCAGGCAAAGATCATAAATCACTATTTGAGCAGTAATATTTTCTTTTAATAAAAAGTAAAAAGTTGAAAAAAAGTCATAAACATTAAACTCAAGTAGTTAGCAGAAAAAACTATTGTCTGAATACACATACATATACACACATACCCTAAGCAAAACAAAACCTAGAGGAAATGAAATTATAAAACTAAAAATAGACATTAATAAAACATTAAAAATAACAGAGAAAATCAACAAAACCAAAATAAATTTGTTTGAAAACATTAATGAAATAGGTAAGACTTTAGGAAAAGCTATACAGAAAAGCGAAGAGCAATCACAAATAAAAATATAAAGGATAAAACATTTTATAGACACTGTGAAATTTCAAAATATTAGAGAATACTGTCTCAGAACCAATTTTGTGTCCATAAATTTAATAACTATGATGAAATGGAAATTTTACAGAAAACGATAAAATGCCAAAATTTACTAGCGGAGAAACAGAATTCCAGAATCAACCTATCACCACTTTATAAATTGCGATATTACTCAGCAATCCTTCTATTTCTTTCCTCCTCTTCTTAGACACCATCAGGATAGGAAAGAGGATGTTGGGCCAAGTTTCCCAAGATATTAAAAGAAGAAATAATTCCTTTTCAACACAGAGCAAAAACAAGGTCAGAAATCTTCCTAGCTCTTTTTATAAGATTGAAATGTCCTTGGTAATAAAGTTAGGCAAGGATAATAAAAAAATAAAATGATAGCTTAATTTCTGTTGTGACCATGGATGCTTAAGTCCTAAATTTAGAATATAGTAAATTGAATTCAGTAGTATATGAAAAATAACATGCATGTCTAGGTAGTATTTATCCCATGCTATTTCAGGAATACAATGATTTTTATAACATCAGAAAAAAATCCATTTAAAATCATTGATCAGATTAAAAAATTAAAGAGAAAAATATATCCTATCTACACAGAGAAAGCATTTACTAAGAGATTTTATTAAAATTTCCTAACATTTGAAAGAAACAACCAAACCAACCAATGGATAGCAACATTGATATTTTAATGTTCTAGCAGATTAGGAATAGGACAGAAAAGCTCTGAATCAAAAAAAAAAAAAAAAAAAAAAAAAAAAAAATCCCAAGTCTCCATCCACAGTGAAATTACCAGCCAATGCCTTTCAAAGTCAGGAGTACGATCATTTCCCTTGAATACTCCCCTGAAGGGCGGAGTGGAAGGACAAGTTAGACACGGAGAGGAAGAAAACAAGCTGTCATTATTTGCAGATTATAAGAATGTTTGTATAGAGCAGGTAACTGGGAATCTGCAGAGTAAACTCTTAGGATAATAAGGAAGGTCACTGAGATTGCAAGCTGCAAAACCCAGCACCACACATGAAGCCATACTGCTCAGAAAGAAGGGCATGGACATTAGCAGGTGCAACGACCACAGAGACTGTGGAACCTTCGCTTAGTGGTCAATCTACCAAGCCTATTTTAGTCAATCCATTGAAGAAAATATTAAACTTCCAATGAAAAACTTATGGTAGAATTAAAAAAATATCGAGAGAGATGTACTCTGTTCTTGTATAATTTTTTCCAATATCTGAAAGACGACAGCTCTCCCCAGAGAGAAATATCAACTCAATGATGTCTACTCAAAACTGTATCAAAATTGTTCATGTCAGAGGACAACAGAAGAGAAGAGCAAATGACCAAGAACTAAGTCGATATTTAAAAACAGGGAAGAAAGGGATTTTTGTCTAATGATAATTAATAGTTGATAAAGATAATGGAAAACAAACATCATAGTATTGACATGGCGAGGACAAACAGATCAACGGTCTCGTTATCTCAGACATGAGACATGCTCCCACGCAAACAAGGGGGCGTGCCGTAGGACAAACCTGGCATTAGCAAGCGACTTTCCATATGGGAAAACAAAAAAAAAAGGAAGAAAGAAAAAGTACAAGAAGCTCCCTTGGCAGGAAGAGCTGCTCTGAGATGCCGTGAGTCACGCAGGGCCTCGTCCACCCGCGTGGGGGGCATTGCAGCGTGTGCCACGGTGGGTTAGAGCACCGGTGGGGCAGTGCACCCGGGCCAGCCGAGGACCTCCCACGGCACGTGGCCAATGCACTTGCTCCCTGTCCTAGGAGGTTCCGAGCCTGAAATGAGTGTGGTCTGCGGTCCAGGTAGCAGCTGGTGGACACGTGCGACGGCGCGCCCGTGAGTGCAGTGAGTGCCGATCCTTCTTGTTCATCTCAGGAAGGGGCCGCAGCCAGCTAACTGTTCATGTTTGCTGTTCTGGGGAAAATGCTCAGCTGGGCTCTGGGACCTGAGGACTCTGCCACAGAGTTCGAGGCTTCCTGGAGGAGAGATGGGGGCGTGTGCTTCAAAACCGTCCAGAAAGAGCTTGGGGAGGCCCCACTGCTTCTGACAGCCTCTTCCCGCCACACTCGGCGTCTGGCCGGAAGCCCCTTGTGCGGAGGGGAAGTGGCTCCCTGTCGTCCCCTGGGGCTGAGGCTCAGGAAACTGTCCTGGAGCTTCCGTCCACACGGGCGTCCCGCGGGTCTCGTGGGCTAAGGCAGGAGTCTGTGATCTGACACTCGGCACACCTCAAAGCCTGCCGGTGCCCAGCCAAGGGGGCTCCCTCCTGGGGTGCCCAGCCAGGGGGCTCCCTCCGGGGGTGCCCAGCCAGGGGGCTCCCTCCGGGGGTGCCCAGCCAGGGGGGGGTTCCTTCCAGGGGTCCCGCCCGGAGGGGAAATCCCAGCGTTGGGCAAGAGGAAGCCTTCCGTTCCCAGGCCGACAGGACTTACCGCTTGGCATTCTTACGTGAGCTCTTACTTCACTTAGTCCCGTAGGTGAGTCCTGCTTCCAGTGGACATTTCTGGACATTGACGAGGTGCTGCTATCGCTCTCCGTTAAACACACCCGAGGACCGAGGGCCCGTCACACTCGTCGCCAGCAGCAAAGCCAGCACTCGCGCCCGCGCGTCGCCGTCTCACACTCAAGGCTGGAGGGTCTGCTCCTGCCAGTGCCCACCTCGGGCCGCTCTAGGCCGACTGCCCTCTCGGTGGGTCACCCCACCCACGGCTCGGTGCTGGCCCTGCCCCTCAGCCCCCACGGAGGTTGCTGAGTGCCTGCGTGTCCCAGGGCAGCTGGGTGCCAGCCAAGGACTTCCTCTCCGCCCGGTCTCATTGCCCCGAGCCGTGGCCAGGGTCGCCGGGTGGAGCAGGGCGCCTTGGCTGGGTGCCACGACGTGCCGTGGCCTGGGCTCGGTCTCTGCGGTGTGGCCACGCAGAGTAGCGGGCAAATGCGGGTGGCTCGCAGAGGTGTCCGCATAGGTCCCGGCGCTTCCGAACACAAGGCTTCCCCCAGGGACGCGCCATAGCGGGTGGAGGGACAGGCCAGCCTTCGGCTCCTCCTCACCCTGCCCTCCACTGTCCTCACTGAGGGGAGCCAAGCACGGGTGGCCAGGGCCAGGGAGAGCAGGGCCGCAGCGGAGCCCTCGCCATGGACAGAGCGACATGTGGCTGTGGGTGAGGACAGCTGGCAGTGCTGAGTAATTCGGGTCATCGGCCCGACAGGGGAGGGCGAGAGCGGCTATCTAGCTAGAACCCAGGGCTACCGCGGTGCCGGGGACACCTCCTGGAGGGCCCGGCTGTGCCCCTTGGCAGTGGCTCCCGCGGCCTCTCCTCCCTGGGCCTGTCTCCCGAGCGCCGGACAGCTCCCGCTGCTTCCCCGGTGCCGACTCGGTCTCTGGCCGGCGTGTAGCCTCCGTGGAGTTTGCCACCCGCTTTGCCTGCATTCCCAGGCATCCCGACTCTGGGGAGGGAAAGAGCAGAGAAGGTAAAGAGAAAGAACGGCGCGAGGAGACGAGACGACAGGAAATGCGGGCTGTGCCGTCAGTGGCAGCTCCTGGGCTGCTGAGGAAGGACACCTGCCGCTGCACTCTCGGGCCCCACCTGCCTGCCCGGGGGTCGGGGAGACGGCAGCAGTGGGCGGGCAGGGCGCAGGGCACGCGCGGGCTTGGAGACGTGCTCATGAGGGGAGGGTGCTCCTCCCTGGGAGCAGCTGCGGGTGAGCCTGATCTCTCTGGCTTCCGCTCCCCGGGGTATCCGGGAAGGACGCCCCCAGTCATGGAGACAGCCTGTCAGGCAGAGCCGGGTGCCCTTGGTGTGACCAGGGCTGATGGTGACAGGCGACTGGTTCTGCTTAGGCAACTGAGGAGCTGCTGTGGCGGAGGTGAGGGTGAGAGGTCACGCCTCTCCTTTCTGGGGCCAATGTCTCCTTGGCCTTCTGGCACTGCTGGACTGTCAGAGGGCCACTGAGAAAGCCACGTGATGCGCTGTGAGCAGGGCAGACGCACTGGCACTCGATGACACTGCGGACTGCCAAGCGAGGTGACCCACTGACGGTCCCTCCTTACAGGCTTCCTGCTTGACTGCAGTTTGAGCCTGTTTTTGGGGTCCATCCCCCAGTGGATGGACTGCAGGCCCCGTAGAGGCAGCTGGGAGGCCAGGATGGGAGTGCCCACGGAGGTGGGACGGGGCTGGAGGGAGGGGCTTTGCCTGGGCTTCTGGGCACTTCTACGAGGGGATGACCTCCTGTAGAAGGCACTGGGGGACCCAACAAGACAGGAGCAGAGAATGGCTTCTTGAAGGAGCCAATGACAAGACTGGGAGAATCCAGTGAGGCATATTGTCATTGGTGGATAGAAGGCTCAGTGGAAGAGAGACCAATCTGTACCCCAATGCACCTGTTTTCTGTCCAGGTGAGCACCCCTACACAGGAAGGGGCACTGTCCTTCCAGGGAGATGGAGAGAGGGGGCTCTCACAGCAAGAGAGATGACGTGGTTTGGCAAGAAGCACAGCTCAGGGCGACTCAGTGGCAGCTGCCGAGGGCCCATGGCGCCGCTCTGCAGGCAGCCCTGGCCGGACGCGCTATGAAGAGAACACGCTTTATTGCTTTCCCTGGCCCAGCAGTGCACTGCTCCACCGTCAGCTTAGCAGCAGAGAACAGCCAGAATCACACCGAGCTCAGCTCCCAGGATGCAGGATATTAAATCAATCAAACTAAATTAAAAGCTTTGGCCATCTCTTGAACTCAGGGTTGAGAGGCAGTCCTTTCTTCTTATTCCAGCTGCTTCCCAGGAGGACGCCCAGCCTGCGGGGGTCTGTAAGGGCTCAGTGCTTTGAATTAGTTGAAGATGGAACAGGGCTGGGATACAGGAGAGTGCCCCGCTGCAGGAAATGCTGTGATGGTTTCCCTTGCAGAGAGCTCTGGGGGCGGAGACGAAGCGGAGGGGAGGGCTGGCATGCAGTGGACTTGGCTGTGACCACGTTGGGGGTCCCAGCTCAGGAGACCACGCTCAGCAGCCACGGGGCTGTTCCTTTACTTCTAGAGCTAGAAATAGTCCTTCCATGCGGTCTCTGAGGCAGCTCTCTTCTTGAGAGAAGGTGCAAAATGTGACCCGGAGCTGTGGTGTAAAGCTTGCAGTGGGGACACTGGGGAGGTGGGCAAGCTCTCCGAGATCTCCCTTCACTGTGGGAGGTGTCCATAATCAGTACCTTGTGTGGCGGGAGCTGCCCAGGCACCGTCACGGCCTCCACCTTGCGCGCGTGTGCTTGTCCAGACCACGTTGGTCTAGAGCCTGCTCTGTGCAGGGCTACAGCAGGAAAACCAGGCAGAGGACATCCCTGCTCCCTGGGAAATGGAGTCTGAGGGTAAATCTGTCCCAATTGCTTGGTTTCTCTGAAAGAAAGCAACATGGGAGAGTGATGAGAAGTGAGACGGGATCATCAGGTAGGATTGCTTGCAGGAGGCAGCATAGCAGCTGAGGCCCGAGAACCAGGAGCCAGCCAGTCACGGAGCAGGGGGCAGCACCCTTGGAGGAGAAGGCATGTGAGGCTCTGAGTGGGCACAAGTGCACCGAGTTAGGGAAAGAGAGAACAGGCCAGGACAGTGAGCCTGAGTGAAGGAGGGTAAGCACCAGGAGAAGACAGTGGGGGCCGATCTCAGAAGCCTGTGGGTCAAGCCTGCATTGGCTTATCTCAGGGTCAATGCAAAGCCAAGGGTGGGGTTTTGGCTGGTGGTGGCAGGATCTGATCTGCATTGCAATGGGACCATTCAGCTGTGGTGCAAGAGCTTGTCAGCTTTCATCCTTACTGTTCTCTGCCTGGTCAGTTGTGTCTGCAGGTGCTTGGCCAACTCCCATGAAAGGCCTCTACGTACTTCACTTAAAATCGAAAGCCCTGCAACATGTAATAATAAAGGGGTCAATTCTCCAAGAAGGCGTAATAGTCCTTAACACCTATGCACCTACCAACAAAACATCAGAATACATTTGGCAAAACATGACAGACCTGCGAGGAGAAATAGGTGGGTCTGCTCTTACTATTGTATTTTTTTTTTTATTATTTTTTGATCATTGCACACCTTTGCTACAAACAGCACGGTTTTCAAAGCACGCATGCACTGCCTGTCCATCAAGTCGAAGGTACTGCCGTAATGTCCTCTGTCAGAGATGGACGGCAGGGGCAGGGTCAGTAAGGGTGCAGTCAGACTCAACAGAGTGTCAGTCCATTGGGTGTGACCAACACCTCCAGATGACTCCACCTAATGACAGAAGATTACGTACCCTCTGAAGACCGCGTGGCAAAGTCCCAAGATAGAGAACAATCTGGAACACACTTTAACAAATTAAAAGACTAGAAATCACATAGTTTATGCTTTCAGAGCACAATGGAATTAAACTAAAATCAGCAAGAGGACAGTAACTGGAAAACGCCAAACTACTTAGAGAGTAAACCACAAACTTCTAAATATTGGGCTGTTGGAAAAGTCCTGCCATATTTTTTTCTGTTTTTCTATGCAAAAATATGTCGTGACTTTTCCAACAACCCAATAACACATGAGTCAAAAAAGATATTTCAAGAGAAGTTTTAAAATACTTTGGAATAAATGAAAATTAAAATTATAATGTCAAGATGTGAGGGACACGGCAAAAGCAGTGCTTCGAGGGAAACTTAGAGGGCGGAATGCACACATTAGAGAAGAGGAAAGATCTAAATTCCATCACTTAACCTTTCACTTTAGGAAATTAGGAAAAAAGGAGCATATTAAATTCAAAATAAGAAAAAAAGAAAATTAAAAATGGAACAGCAATCAATGAAACTGAAATCAATGAAGAAAATAAAAAAATTAAAACATGGTTCCTTGAAAAGATCAATAAAATGAATAAGACTTTAACTAGGCTTAACTAAGAAAGAAAGGGAAGACAAACTTAACTAATATCAGAAATGAAAGGGGCCGTCAGGATGGATCTGGTGGACATTAAAAGATAATAAAGGAGACCATAGACAACTCCACACCCACAACTTGATAACCTCGATAAAGCTATGTGTGAAAGGCGCTTTGTCAAAACTCACAAAAAGAGTCAATTTGAATAGAACTTAACTATAAAGAAACTGAACTAATAATCAACAATCTTCCCAAATAGGAAGCACTATGCCCAGATGGTTTCACTGGTAAAATCTACCACATATTTAAGGAAGTTATTACACCAGTTATCTACGAATGCTTACAAAAGATAGAAGCAGTGGGAATATGTCCCCTCATGCTATAAGGCCAGTATCACTCTAATACCCAAACCACCAAAGGCATTACAAGAAAAGAAAATACAGATGCAAAAATTCTCAAAAACACATCGGCAAATCAAATCAATATGTAAAATAATGTATCAAAGATGTATAAAAAGGATTACACACCATGAGCAAGTGGGATTTATCCTATATATGCAGATTGGCTCAACTCGTGTAAATCAATTAATGCGGCCCACTACGTCAACATGCTAAAGAAGAAAGTGATAGGATCGTATGAAAAATTGCAGAGAAGCATCTGAAAAAATCCAAGACTCATTCATGATCAAATGTCCAGGCGGGGCCAGCAGCTGGGTCTCAGATGGCTTACTTTGTGGGCCCAGTAGCTTGGAAACGATGCTGGCCGCGTGTGCGTGCGCGCCCCAAATCCCTAGAGGAGGACGGAGCAGGAGAGATTGTGGCATGGCCAACCCTTCGGGGGGCGATTTCTCACTTTCTGTCTCTGCCTCTCTCTTCGGGAGTACACGCCCTATAGCAAATGACAGCCAAAGTCTAGGCAATCCAGCAGCAGAGGGAACTTTTTCAACTCAATAAAGAACTTCTACTGAAAACCTACAGCTAACATAATCTTGGGCATTTTTTTCTAAGTGAAAATGTGCTATGACTTTTCCAACAATCTCATACTTGATGAGAACTGAAAGCTTCTCTACTAAGATTAGGAACGGGACAGGGCTGTGCCCTCTTACTACTCCTTTTCAACATTGTGCTGATGGGAACCAGCAGTTAGCATAATGGCTATGTCGCTGGACTCCCACGTAGTCGACTGAGGTTCGCGTCCCGGACCCGGTGGCTTAAAACTCACGCCGGGCGCATATGCATGCGTGCCCAAGATCCCGAGAGGAGAAGGGATTGCGGCATGGCCATCCCCCCTGGGGGGTGATTTCTCGCTTTCTGTCTCTATGTCTCTCTCTGTCTGTCTGGCGAGCGCATGCGCCCTATAGCGAAAACCTCTCCAAAAAAAAAAAAAATTGTGCTGAAAGTCCTTGCCGTCGGTCAAGAGAAGGAAATAGAAGATCCACAAACCAGGAAGGAAGCAGTACATGGTCTTTGTTTGCAGCTGCCACCGTGGTCTGCAGAAAATCCTAAAGAAAGGACTGAAAACCAGCAAACACAACTCCTGAAACTAACAAGCAACTGTAGCAAAGGATGCAGGCTCATACTCAATAGCCGGTCACTGTCCTACACACCAGCAATGGGCGAGCGGAATCGACAATGAAAACGCAGCAGCATTTGCCGTAGCTCCCTTAAAATGTAATGGAGAGCGGGGGAGGGGACCAGGAGAAGAAGAAAAGGAATACACTTAATAGACAAAAAAATGAAAAAACTATTTGCCGCTGCCGATGGGTAGAGCAGAGTCTTTATCTTGACTGATGTGCATGGTAATCGTGCTGGAGAAAGGAATGTTGTACACTGTAAAAATGTATGTGATTAAATGTGATATAAAAATTAAAAAATAAAAATAAAAAAATTAATATAAAAAAGAATTATTATCTAAACCTAAAATATGTTCAAGATCTACATGAGGAAAACTACACATTCTAGTAAAAGAGATCAGTGTGGCTGAGCCGACACTGCTAGGGTGTAGACAGCTCTCTCCCACCTGCCTGTGTCCAACCGGCCGGGGAGGCCTTCCGCCATGGTGTCAGGAGCTGGGGGCGGGCTGTGGGGGAGGGCGCTTCTAAGTCACAGCCTCAGCACGGAGGGGCTCCTCGAGGTCTCGGCTCTCAGAAGCCTGTGCCGCCTTGCTCACAGTGTGCGCAGAGCTGCCAGGCTGTCCTGCGTTGACACAGTCCTAGCCCTGCTCTGGTCTGAGTGCTGAGTCCCAGCTGGGGTGCGTGCAGGCCTCAGTCTCAGCCCTGGGCCTGAGACTCACCGTTCTGGGCTGTCCCTCGTTCTCTCTCTGCTTCTTCTGGCCAACCTGACCTGGGCCTTGGCAGGTGGCCCGTGTCCGGGCCTAGGGATCTCCTGCCACCTCTCTTCTGGGGGCGAGGGTGTCACTGAGCTTCCCACCTGATTTCCACTGCCACTCAGGGTCCACGGCCCTGCCCGAGTGCTTGTGCGTGGAAGGCTGCTCCGTGCCGCGGCGAGGGCTGTGCACCGTCGTGCCCGGCCCGTGACCGTTTTGCTCCCCCTCCCTGGTCACCTCAGATTCTAGCAGGAGGAATTGGCTGGCCTGTCACTAGCCACAAGAGGCCCTTGGGTGGAAACCTGGGCTTCGTCCTGCTCAGGGCTCCCCGTGTGTCCCCACTGCATGATCCCTCCCGACCGGCAGAGCAGCGCTCTGGGGCAGTGGAGCTGGGCTGGGCCCCAGGGCAGGGTGGCCCACGAGTCTTAGACCTTTCAGGCAGGCACAGGGTGTTAACCCGGCCTCCCCACATCTCACCACCTTACAGAGCCTTGCGTACCTCCCGTCGTGAAGCGAGTGTGGCTGTCCCACTTTGGGAGCCAGCCTCCTAGGGACACTCGGCCCTTTCTGTGGGACCCTAGTCACAGCTGGAGGGTTCAGAGCAGGGACTGTACCGTTTCAGCCTTCGGGCGCCTCTGCCTCCAGACGCGATCGTGTCAGCCCCACGGGCTCCGAGCGCTTGTCACTGCTGGCTCAGTGCGGCTGCCCCACAGGGCTCGGATGCTGTCCTCACCTCCTGCTCCGGACACAAAGGGGCCTGCAGGCCTTGGAAGCTGATTGCAAGAACTACGAGTCTTTCCCCTCTGATGGCTAAAGCCGTAGAATCGAGCACTTCTCGGGAGGAGGAAAGAGCGTAAATCAGGCTGTACAAACGCTGAGTTGCCTGTTTCCACACAGAAGGGATGAAGCAGAGACTCAAGAGAAGGGGCCTTTATCCCGTCGGAGCCTGGGGCGTGACCTTGGGCAAGGTGATTAGCTCCTAGACTCGGCTCCTGCAGGTGGAAGCAGAGCGTGGCCGGCCCTGTAGACGCCTCCTGCAGGGTCTGTGACGTGGGCTGGGGCGGCCCTTTGGTGCCTTCTGGCTCCGTCTTTCCTGGGCTCCCTCCGTGCCCGTCCCTGGGGGGAGAGCAGAGCAGACTTGCCTTCCCTTTGGGATCACTTGTGGTGGGGGTCATGCTCGTCCAGGTCCCCGAGTGCCTTGGCGCACACTCCTGCCGGTGTTCTGGCCCCTCCTTGGACCGGGCAGCATGGTTCCTGGCACAGAGGAGCCCCCAGTGGTCGGGCTGTCACAAGGTTGCAGTCTGGTGTCCAGAGGCAGCCCAGTGGCCTGGGAGATAACTCGGGTCCGGCCAGGAGGCTCCGCACCAGAGTCCTGCCAGGCCGTTGCCGAGCCTCTGACGGAGCGCCTGTCGGCAGACGCCCTGCTCCTTTGTTTCCTTTTATTTATTTATTTATTTTTAATGCAAGAAAAACAGGAAAATAATAATTTGAGGTAAAGTAACTGGACATTACAGATGTTTGCACAATGCTTCGTGCACATTAGACATTTCCTAAATCGCTGTCATTACTGCTATTGTTTGTTTGGTACTTCCTGGCTGATTTTTATTCCAGAAACAATTTCACTGCTATTTTTAATATTAAAAAAACCCTGAAAGCACAATATCACAAAATAGCAATGTTCTGCAGACTCGGTGTGTACATGCACCGGCTAGAGACAATAGATATATTTTCTTGCTTTTAAAAAGAATTGTGTGCTTTAATTAAGAAAAAGAGAAAGTTTTCTCTGAGCGTATTAATTATCTCGCTTGTCATATGAGGTATTTGTTCCGGATGACAGGCCGTAATTAGGCACAGAACAGAGTCGAGTTCCCAGCGAGGAGACGGGCACCTCGGGAGCCTGGACTGAGGCGTTCTCTGGCACTCGGCCAGCCCTGGGCCAGCTGGGGCGGGCCCCCAGGATGCTGCGCCCTTCCTTAGCCCCCGGGGAAGGAGTCGGTCCCTGCAGCTCGCTGTGGTCGTGGGCGGGAACAGGAACAGCCAGCACTCGGGTTCCGCTCCAGGCTCTACCCACGACGAGCCATGTGCCCCAGGCAAGGCCATAGCGGTGCGTGTGGCTCAGCTGCTGTGGGCGGCTGCCCGGCTGGGCCCGGTGCTCTGAGCCTGCTCAGCTCGGGCTCACCGTGCAGCCACATGGGAGGCCGTTTTCCTTCCCTGCTCCCGCAGTCACTCGGAGTCCCTTCACAGTTCCCCCTCGCGAAATTTCCGAAGTTCCCCCCAACACTTCTCTATCTGGGCACCAGGGCGGGGCTCCATGTGCGACCACACCTGCCCCGCGCATGCAGAGACCCAACTTAGAAGGGGTGCGGTGCTGGGCCACGGAGCCCTACCTGCCCCTTCTCCAGAGAGGCGGGGCTGAGCCTCTGACTCCAGCCACCATGCCAGCCGGGGGTTCACACTTCCAGACCTTGCTCGGTCCCCCTGTGTCTCTCGGCCTACCTTCCTTCTGCATTCGCCAGCTGGACGCAGACGGGGAGCAGTGGCCTTGAGGCCCTGGGGGAATGTGAAGAACAGGGACTTGAGCCCCCGAGTGACCACGCAGCGCCAAGCACGCCCCAGCGCTCCAGCACTCTCTGATCTTGGGGTTATGGGACTAGCTGCTGCGCTCGGCTGCCGAGATCGGAGTTGGTAGCTACGGCTGCTAATTAGCATGTACCGACTGGTATGGTTGGCGCCCGAGGCTGTGGGGAGAGCCGGGGGCGGGGTGCAGGCAAGGGCCATCTTCAGGAGAGGCAGGGCCTTGCTCTCTGCCTGTCACAGCCGTGTGGTCTACATCAGTGTCCGGGCAGTGCCGACAGGGCTGTGACTTGGCAGTGGGAAGAGGACGGTGCTGAGAGCCCTTCCCGCGTGCAGGAGCAGCCTCCAGCACCCGGGAAGGGGAGTGGGAAGTTGTTCGCATCTCATCACTCGCTGTCTGAAGACTGTTGTTCGATCTTATTATCACAACCGCGTATTATAGCACTTACAGGCACTTATGTTAGGCAAATGTTAAATACATAATCGAGTTTAAAATGTTATTATGGTAATAGGGCACCTCCATTTCATCACAGTTCACCTGAAAAGGTTCCAATGCTTGAGAATATTTCTATTTCAAGGTTAATTAAAAGACAATCACGCTGATTCGCCTTGGAGAGATCCCCACACGCCCAGGCCACCGTGAGTGTCAGTTTTTATTATCTACAAACCTATTACCGGCCCTCCTTCCCCCAGGTCCTCTTGCCTTCAACGTGCTCGAGCAAAGCCTGGCGATGCTCGTAAGGGGCTTTGACGAGACATGGGTTCCAATAAATTTTATATAGTTCATGATGTAGGGAAATCACTGCTTCAAAGTGCTGAGGGATGCATTCAAAATGTACGAGAACACATTAAATAATTATCTCCTCTAGGTAATATTAGTGCTGGATGGACTGACATTGCACTGGAGAGAAAATGGCGCCATCGCCCCACCGCCTGGTCCCAGGAGCGAGGGCCCACCAGAGTGAAGGCCCTTCGTCCTCCAGGCCAGGGCTTCGCTCTGAATTGCACAATTCCACCTCTGCCACTTTGACCAGCAGGTTATTAACCAGCTAAAGTCAGTGTGAAACCAAGGGCGGCTGGGGTCCATCTGCCCATTTGCAGTTCAGTGACCGGAGGCGAAGCCGGCTACCTGCTCTGCCGGCTGCCTCGGTGCAACGGCGGGTGCCAGTGGACCGGGGCCCCAGGGAAACATTGAATGGCCACCTACTGAGCTGTCACTTGCACAGACACCCCTGGCCCCTACCCAGCGCCCCATGCACAGGCCAACAGCTCTGAAGTCCTGGGTGGGGTTGAGGGACCGTAGCTGGTAGGGCTTGGCACAGACACCTGGGCGGCCTGGGGGCGGCCTGGGCTGGGGGGGCTGCTTGCTTCCTCTGCATCTGGTCACTCCTGGGGCTCGGCAAGCGCTGTCTAACCGCTGGCCACCTTTGGGCATCACCAACACATTATTAGCATCACATTAAATTAAACGTGCTTAAAATTAAAAATGCTTTTTGTATATGTCTTTTAAAATAATCTGGAAGAACTAGGCTGTAATTTTTTTTTTCCAAGTTAACCCTCATTTACCTGAAATCCTGTCCATGGTAGTCCAGAAACCTGCAGAACATTCCGTCCCTGGCATCCGCCATTTAGCAGGTGCAGTGGTGTCAAGAAGAGCTGAGTGTGAGCTGGCACCCTCCCATTGTCCAGCCGAGGACTGCCGGGCCCCCGTGCAGCACTGGCTCAGCCTGCATCCAGTTCTCAGAAGGCTCAGAGTCGCACACCCTGGCCAGCCTCACGGTGCTGTGAATGCAGCCCAGAAGCAAAGCAGCTGCTGGCTGTGGGGTCCGCCAGCCTGGAGGTGGAGGCACAGCCACAAGCTGAGCAGGGGAGGAGACTGGGGTTTGGAAGTGGGCCGCCACCAAGGCCCCAGGGCCAGAGGGGCTGCAGGCCTCTAAGAGCCTCCCACTCTGGGCCCCTTGGAGCTGAGCTTTCTGGATTTAGCAGTTCCCTGTGCTCTGGGGGACACCGAGGGGAAGGTGGGCGGGATGCAAGGAGAGCCTCCCGCAGTGCTGCCGCCACAGCAGCCTCCTCCACTCACCTCTGCCCCCAGAAATGCTGGAGGAGGGTAGCAGGGACTGGCCTGATGAGGCAGCAGTTTGGCCTGCCCCTGTGGCTGCTTGGGCCTGCCCCGCAGACAAGGAAACCAGGGCTTCAGGCCTCTGTCCGCTAAGTGTGCTGGTTGTGGAAGCAGTTCACGCTCCACGCTTGCCCTGGGGGACAGACGCCTTCATCCTTTGCTCTGGCGGCCCTTGCTCCAACAGTGTCCCAGGGCCGCTGTCTGGCACAGCAAGGCCTCCATGTTGGCCGATGCCTGGGCTCCGCTGCCCAGTCCTAGGCTGCAGGTGTGACTTGGAGCTCAGACTTCCCGGAGCGGTTGAGGAGTGCCGGGAGCAGCCCAGGGGCCATTCAGATTGTAGGGCTTTGCTTTCCGACCCTGGTGGGTCCACGGTCTGCACCTCTTACCCCAGCTGGTGTCCTGCTCCCTCCCAGCTTCCCAGAAAGGCCTCTGGAGTAGGCATGGGCACCCTGGGATTTGTGCTCAGCTCAGGGCAATTTCTTTTAGGTCCCGGGTCAACCAGGCTGGGCGCCGCTGTGCTGTGGTTAAAAATAACCCCAATCTTGGGACCAGCAGGTGGTGTAATGGTTATGTTGCTGGACGCCCATGTAGTCAACTGCAGTTCAAGACCTGGTGGCTTAAAACTCACACTGGGTGCAAGTGCATATGTGCCCAAAATCCTGAGACAAGAATGGAGGAGAAGGGGTTGTGGCATGGCCATCCCCCTTGGGGGGTGAATTCTTGCTTTATATCACTCTGTCTCTCAGGTGAGAGCATGTGCCGTGTAGCAAAAATCTTTCTAAAAAATAAATAAGTATATAAATTAACCCACCGCCACTAAGCAGGGACTGTGTGGGGTGGGTGCGGACTAGGAGACCAGGGCTGCAGGTCCAGGAAGGGCCAAGCAGGAGTCCTTGGGAAGCTCTCAGGTGG
Source organism: Tupaia tana (assembly GCA_026018925.1). Taxonomy (NCBI): domain Eukaryota; kingdom Metazoa; phylum Chordata; class Mammalia; order Scandentia; family Tupaiidae; genus Tupaia; species Tupaia tana. The sequence continues at coordinate 225,898,012 of JAKSZU010000006.1, forward strand.
CCTTGGAGGCACACACTAGGGAGGGGACTGAGTCTGCATGGGAAATACCTGCAGCTGAAAGACCCACGGCAGATCACAGGTGGCTGCAAACCTCGCAGGGCCTCACTGCCTGCAGCAGGACAGGGCAACATGTGGCAGCCTGGGGCGCAGCGCCTCCCTCTAAGAGCAGTCGAGGGTCAGACGAGAGGGTGTGGGCGAGAGTCTAGAGTCTGGACGCCCATCTACCGTGCTTCTCTGCCCGGAGAGAGGAGCTGGGTCTTGCTGGCAGGAGGGCCTGCATCCCCGTGGGTCCTGCCTGTGCCGCCCTAGGGTCGGGTCCTGCCACCCCCTGCTCTTCTCAGTGCAGAGAGCAGAGCGGTTCTTGCCAACACGTTTCAGACATGCTCCGTACACGCGAGCCCTGCTGATGCTGTTTCTATGGTGATGGACCTTAATTATCTACGTGTTGGATAGCAATGTTCTCAGGAACACTGCCTGGTGGCCGCTTCATACCCTGGGCAAGTGCCGGTGGGCTGCAGCCCCACTCCGTGTTCTCACGTGTGGGTATCTGCCCCAAGCAGCATCGGACCGCATCTCTCCCCCCAACCAGCTCACCGTAGCCTCCCAGCCTCACTGTCAGGAGAGGGACCTGACGGACTGTCCTCAGGCCACCACAGGTGCCTTGACCCTGGCCCTCGTGTGCCTGTCGAGGCCAGGACTCCTCGTGCTCCCCACAACCAGCCCAGAGGGAGACTGAGTACGCTGGAAGGACGGAGGCCGCCCCCTGTGCTCAAGGGCATGCTCACTTCTGCTTGCAAAGCCCATTCCCCCATGGCTCCAGAAAGCGCCTTTCGGGGGAAACCTCAGCATGGCCCTGCTCTGCTCCGCCTCGGCCTCAGCCCGGAGCTCCTGTTTGCAGTAACTGTTTATTCAAATGTTTCATGGGTCGTCCTCGGAACACAAGCCCTTGGAACCCTGGACCACGCCGTGCCCTTTGTGTTCCCCTCGGCGTGCTGACAGCAGGAGGACGCTCAGAGCCAGCTGTGTGCTGTACACGTGGAGAGGTGACCGAGGGCGCCCTTCCTCTCCTCCTCCGGGGCGTGAGCCCTCCGCGGTGCGCAGCGTCTGCCTGGGCTGTTGGACTGATTAGCTGTGTGCTCTGGTGATACCTCAGTCTCCCCATCTATAAAATTGATCCATTGGCAGTGTCTACACTGCTGTAAAGATCCAGCGGAGAAAGGTCTGGCCTGTATTGAGTGTCGCCATTTGAACAGAACCCGCTAAGTGCAGGCTCTGTCTCCACCGCCTCTCGGTGGTGGTTCCGCCAAGGCCGCCAGAGGCCCGGCTGTCCTTGCCCCATACACTGCTTTGGGAGGGCGCTAAACTGTCTCAGTCTCAAACAAGTCTTACCAGCTCAGGAGTGTGCCTCTTACACGTCTGTATGAAAATGCAGAGTAGTAAGTGAGACGGCTGCAAATAGAAACTCACCCACACTCGCCCTGGGCTTAGTGCGGTGGTCGGAGACGGAATCTGCACGGCCAGACCCTGAGGGTCCCGACCCCCGACTCATTACCTCCACAGGGAGAGCATGCAAAGCGCCGTGGAGAGAGCCCGTGTCCTCGTGGCTGTGTATATGCACGTGTGCGTGTGTGGACACGTGTGCAGATGCTCAGTGGATGAAAGCCAGTTGGGAAAGTGGGTTTCTTATAGAAGACCTTCCAGTGAGTCCCTTTCTGAGAGTTTGTGTGGTCGCTGTGGAGGGAGTAGCTACAAACGTGGCCTCTGGGTTCCTGGTGAGGTCTTCCAGCAGCGGCCAGCCCAGAGCCTGTGGGGAGACCAGCTAGGAGTTGGTCCTGCCAGCTCCTGTGCCCCCAGGAGCAAGTGTGCTCTTTGCGGACTGATGTTCAACATGGCTTACACCGGACCTACACATGAAGTGTGTGGAATCCTGGGAGACTCAGTCTGGAATGCTGTAATCCTGAACTCTGAACTCCTAAAAGATCAAAATGTCTAAAGTCTAAAACCCCTAATGTCCAAAGTCCTGAAAATCACAGTACCGAACGATGAAAATCGCTTTTCATCAACGTTGAAATTCGGAGTCCAAATCCTGAAAACCGTGCTTCTCACTGAGAAGGAAGGCCCAGAGCCTTGTATTGCACCCCCGGTTTGTGGTCTGCACACGGGGGGCACACAGAACGTGTTCTTGCAAACCAGGAACACCGCGGAGCGTGGCACAGGAGAGGGGCATGTTAGTAGGAAGGGGCCGTGCTGGTGTGCACAGAATTGCAGAGAATTTCAAGCGGAGCCGTGCCTCGTACAAACTGAAGGTGACATTGTCTGAGCAGAGCCAGGCCTACGGGAGAAAAGTGGCTGTTCACCCACCGGATGCGGTACTTCGAAACGTGGTTGGCGATCGCGAAGGGGCCCGTCCTCAGGGACTGCCTCCACCTGATCGCCCACGCCCTGTCGCAATGCACGTGTTGGATTTCCTTCTAGATTTGTTTCTTTCTTTCTTAGTTTATTTCCCACTATTTAAATTGTCAGCATTAGTTTTTAAGTTCTCTGTGCTATTCCCATCGCCAATACTAGAGGTATAAATTGTGTGAGGACTTGGGGGCCCTCATTCATTTTGCACGTTGTTTGCAAAGTCCACTTTGGAAAAGTGCATTCTCACAAGTTGCCTCTGTGTGTAAGGCTTGTTCGGGTACTAGGAGCGGGAAGGCTTCCTCGAGAAGTGAAGGGATGTCCTTCTGGTGCATCTGCAATTGTGAAAGATACAATTTCTCTGAGGCCTTGGCTCTTTGTTTGGGGACCCAGCACTGTTCCGATCCATGTCATTGAAAGACTCAGGTTGTCCGTCACGGGCTCTCAGATGACTGCGATGGGAAACCCGTTGCTCACGACTGCCAATGCAGTGGGGAGCATTTATACACGTCACTTTTGATCTATTTCTTTATGAATCCGGTTCGTCTGCTTGTAACTGCTGCACGCGTGCAACCGTTGTGAGTGACCGAGTGTTTAAGTTTGCAAGCACATGCATGTCATTATCGTCTATTATATTGTGTTTATTGACCTATAAAGTGTTCTTTGATGGCTTTTTAAAAAATGATTAATTAATTAATTAATTAATTTTAATTTGACCAGAGAGAGACAGAGAGAGAGAGAGAGAGAGGGAAAGTGAGAAAACAAGACAGCAGGTTCGGGACTCGAACCACAATCGCCCATGTGGGAGTCCAGTGTCCTAACCACCATGCCATCTGCTGGCCCCTCTGTTGTGTTTTTATGCTCCTTGAATACACCTCCCCTTTAAAAATATAAGTATGTGTCTTTTCAATTATTTCAATTTTTTTTTTTTTCCAGAATTATATTTTCAAGACTTTTGATCTTTGGGGATTTTAGACTTAGAGACTTTAGTCTTTTGAGATTTCAACATTCAGGATGATGGCATTTGGGATTGTCTTCCTGGATTATGGCCCAGCTTCGTATGAACGCTCCCCTCCATGGACGGTCTCGGGTTTAACCTCGTCAGCGTTAGTGAAGCAGATTCCAGTTCGACAGCACCTGGGGGCGTCCCTGGCTTTCTGGCCGGCCCCCGTGCCCTCCGCTGGCAGTGATGCGGTGTGTTAAGCTAGTTCGGGCACGAGGCTGCTGAGGCAGCTGTCTGTGGCGGAGCACACAGGGCTTGCACTGGCTGAAGCAGCAGGATGGAGCTCCCCAACGCCCCACAGCCCACTGCTCCCACGTGGGGCTGGGGCCTCCCCAGAAGCATCTCACAGCCAGCTGTCGGGCTCTGAAAGAGCTGTACATACTGGCCAGTGCCCCAGCGGGCCAGCTCTGGACATGCCCTGCAGGTGGAGGGAGACGCCCAGCACCGTGTCGTGCGTGCAGAACCAGCATATTTCTGGCACAGCAGATGGGACTGAGCTCTGCCTTTTGTCTGGCCAGCCTGCAGTGGGCCCAGCTCTCATTATCTCCAAGCTGACGCACCCGGGGCCTTCCAAAGTGCTGGCCTCCAGCCGACCCCACCCTCGTCAGTCTACGTGTCCTCACGACACGGCATGCCCTGTGCCTCACTCTAGGTGGCCTTCCTCTGTGGAGAGAGATCCAGGTCCCTCGCCAGCCCACACATCATTGTCATCTCCCGAGTTTCATCACTCTACCTGCATCTGTGTAGGGCCTTGCTCAGCCTTACCAGAACCCCAGTTGAACTGGTGTCCTCCCTGCACCCCAGATGTCCCCAGCTGTCCCCACCCTCAGAGACTAGCCGACCGCAAGTTCTGCAGGGGCAAGATGTGTGGCTGCGATGTCCCTCTCTGAGTGGCCTGGAGCCTCCCCCACCACGTCTGGTCACAGAAGGAACTGGGATGACCCCCCAATGCCCCCCACCTTGGCTGTCATGGAGATGATGCTGCACACGTGTGTGACGTGCTGTTCCCTGGACATCAGCAGTTTCCGACGAGGCTGATTTATGAAAGGCTGATACGCGAGGAGACACGGCAGTGGGCAATGACACGGCTCGGAGCCGGCGGGCCTGGGAGTCCCGGCTAAACCACTCTCAGTCTCGCTCACCCTGCTAAGCCTAGGAACGGAAGTGCTGCCGCATAGAGCTGTGAAGGATCAGTGAGATAACGGAGGCGAGGGCCCAGCGTTCTTGGCTTACGGTGGTTATGAGATCCACCACGGCGTTCTCATACTCAAGGTAACAGCACTGGGCGCGAGGAGCCTGGGGCGAGGGACCTGGGGGCTAGGGTCTGGGTTAGGGTTCGGAATCTGGACAGCTAAGAATCTGGAGGTTAGGAGCAAGGGTGGGTTACGAGCCTGGGCCTTAGAGTCTGAGGGGTTAGGGTCCTGAGGATTAGGAGTAGTTAGAGACGTGGGGGACTAGCAGCCTGGAGGCTAGGGGCCTATGGGTTAAGAACTGAGAGGGCAGGGCAGGACCACACCAGGCCTTTGGGCCATAATGAGGACCGGGTCACCATTGGGGCAGTGACAATCCGTCCCAGGGTTAAAAAGAGCTTCCCAGGATGGGATTGTGGCTGAGATAAGCAGTTCTCAGAGAAACCTGAGCGTGACAGGGCGGGTGGGAGGAGACAATGTGCAGAGACCTCAGAGCATCCCTGCTGTTCCAGTGTATGTGCATGCACGCCGTGTGCACGTGTGCTGTGTGTGCGGTGTGCGTGCACATGCGGCACGTGACGTTGTAGTCCGTGCATGTGACTGAGAATGCACGTGAGGTGTGTATGCCGCGTGTGCGTGGGCATGTGTGGTGGCTGTGTTGGTGTGTGCGCGTGTGTGCGTGTTAGGGAAGAACCACCGTGTGTCTGATTTAGTCTGGATTTCAGACAGACAGCAGATACTGTTCTCTGGGGTGTCACACTGGCAATCAGCATTATCTGCCCCATATTTTCAGGTGCTGCCTCTCGTAGCCCATGGTTTGACCCTGTCAGGAAGCTTCCATTAGCAGTGCCATTTTCATGTGAGGAAACCGAGGCATGCAGGTTAATGAACTTGCCCAGGACAAACAGCCAAACCGCCCAGAGCCAGAATCTCCCTGGAGCGGCCAGCTGAGCGTCCTCCGCCCCCACCGTGGCACGGGCCCCTCTGGTAGAAATTTGGATGGGGAAGTGGGCTTCGGTGGGGGCTGCTGGGGCACTGGGAAGGCCCTTTCCCTGGCCTGCCCCTCCTGCCACATGCCTGCGGGCTTCCACACCCTTCTCCTGACCAGCTCCCGCGGGGTACCCAGGTGATGAGGAAACCGGGTATGGGCTGAAACTCAGACCGTCCGACCTCGGCACCAGGAGCTCTGAGATCAGGGCTCGCTCCTGTCAGCTGCCCTGCCCTCCCTCCCAGGAGCGAATTGCTGCAGGAGAGAGTGCGCAGGCGCGGGTGGGCTAGCAGGGGTCTCGCGGCTGGCTAAGGCTGTGCACCTGCCGCCCTCTGTGGCCCTGCTCTTCTCCGCCCTCCTTAGTGCCTGTCCATTTCATCCAGCCCCGCCCAGGCCTCACGTCAGGGCTGGGGTCCTGGTGGACCTTCACGCTGGCTTGGGCAATCTTCCCACGCAGACCCTGTAAGCTGCTCCCCGGGAGTGCCCGTGCCCTCTGGGCCGTGTCCGTCGGGGACAGGCTGCAAGCTGAATCCAGAGCGACCTGCTGCCTGCGGGCCTGAACTGTTCTGGATAGGCTAATAACAGAGACGGGGCCGAGGGACCCAGTCCTCTGCTGGCGTGGGACCTCGGTGACTCTTAGACAACAGTCTCGTTACGTGTTTATGTCTTCAACATGATCAGCAAGGAATGAAGTCAAGGCATAACATCAATGATTCCCGCAGAAATCGCCCCGGAAGGCAAAATGTCATCCGGAGACAAAGGCAGCTCTGATGGGCATAATTGGCCCCGTGCTGACTGCGGGCTGCGCCTCGCTCCTGCCGTGAGCCTCGGCGCTGGGCACGCAGTGGGCTTAACAGTCTTCACCCTCGGAGACGGCTCTCACGCTCCCCCTCCTCCCGCTGTCTCTGAATGTACGTGAACATTGTGGGTAGCTGTGGCTGGGTTTGGGGACCCCGTGACCCACAGCGGCTCCCCGCTGTCCTCCCACTGGGAGTGCGGACAGCAGGGCTGTGTACCCGGCCGTTTCGGGAGGGCTGGCCCGTGGTGAGAGCAGGGCCCTGTACCCGGCCGTTTCGGGAGGGCTGGCCCGTGGTGAGAGCAGGGCCGTGTACCCGGCCGTTTCGGGAGGGCTGGCCCGGGTGAGAGCAGGGCTGTGGCCCAGAAGTCAGAGTTGGAACTCGCGCTCTTAGCTGCCGCGTGCCATCTCGTGGGTCTCTGGGACCTTTCCTACCGAAGCTCGGTGTCCCTGACTGCAGACCGTGAGACTTGCAGAAGGTCGGCTCAGGCCTGGCGCGACGTTCCATCAGAGCCGTGCCGCAGCCTGTGCTGGGCATGTTGCTGCACCACAGCGGCTGCCAGCCAGCGCCGCTTCGCCATTTGTCACCCCAGCAGTTACCTGCTCAGGAATAACCACCCTGGGAAAAGGCGGCAGCACCAAGACGGGCAGGCCGAGAGCCACGGTGACCACAGGCGGAGACAGGCCAACCATCCGGCAGCCGAGTCCCGCTGGCTCCTCAGGCTCCCGGGTACAAACGCAGCCCTCCAGTGACTCCCCCAGTACATGACCACTCTGGGAAAGGGAGAGGGGTCAGAGTCAGGGGTTAGGCCACGGAGGTGGCAGAGGAGGGACTGTGCCCGTCAGGAGTCCAGGGCGCGGAGGTGGCAGAGGAGGGACTGTGCCCGTCGGGAGTCCAGGCCGTGGAGGTGGCGGAAGAGGGACTGTGCCCAACAGGGTCTGGGTGCTCCCCGGTCAGTGGCGTGGCCCTGCCAGTAGGTCCCACAAGCACGTGCTCACCAAGCGTGAGTGGCATCTGGTCCTCACAGACAGAAGGCTGGGTACTTAGCACTGATTTAACTTGCCTGCCGCCCCTCCTAAACGGGGTCAATGAGGCAGACTACCTTTCTGGGCTCAGACAGAAAGGGCCGCCCGTGGGAATTCAGGGGGAAAGCAATATGGAGTCCAAATGCTAGACTCCTTCAGGAGACAACCAGTGGGCATCTGGAGGGACTCGAGATGGTCACAATGCATTCTAATGGGCTAGGCGGCCTCTGCTTGCTCTCTGTTCGAATCACGTATTCTGATATTTCCACGTCTTGGAGTTCTGAGGCACTCACCCCAGAGACAAAGTGCAGTATTTGTAGAATATTAAAGTGTGATGACGTTTCTCAGTGGTTTGCAGAAACCTAAGGTCTGGCTGTTCCAGTGTGTGCTGACGGGCCTTGGTCTCCTGCACCTGGCATGCCGGACTTGTAGACCCACAGGCCCTGAGTGTGGCATGACAGCCACTGAGGTCCCCATGCCACCAAAGCCACACGGGGGTCCTGAGGAGCAGACTGAGGCTGTAGTGGGGCTGGAAATTGCAGAAAGCCGAGGACCAGGCCGGAGAGAAGAGAGGACTCCCCAATATCCCCTGCAGCCAGAGGTAGGGCTAGACGATGAAAACATGGTGCCTGGGATTTGGAAAGCTGGTGTCTGGGCCCTGAGTACAAGCAGGTCCGGGGCCCTCTCCCGTGCTCAGGTAACAGGCCATGCTGAAGTTTGGGCCTGGTCCACCACAGAATGGCTGTCACGTTCACTGGTGGTCAGGGAAGCCCCAGGAAGCTCCGAGTAGAAGACCTGCCCTACATCAGCAGCCTGGCAGGCATGGGCATGCTTGCTTCTGGTGGTGAGTACTTTCTTAACAGACTTTGTCTATAATTATTTATTTATTTATTTTTTAATTTTTAAAAAATTTTTTGAGAGGTTTTCGCTATAGGTTTCGCGCCAGATAGACAGAGACAGAGAGACAGAAAGCGAGAAATCACCCCCCGGGGGGATGGCCACGCCGCAATCCCTTCTCCTCCATTCTCCTCTCGGGATCTTGGGCACGCACGCACACGCGCCCAGCGTGAGTTTAAGCCACCAGGTCCGGGACTCAAACCGCGGTCGACTAGGTGGGAGTCCAGCAACAATCATTACGCTAACTGCTGGTCCCTATAATCATTTATTTTTTAAAGATTTTTTTTCCCATAAGGTATGTGCATTTGCCGGAGAGGACAGAGAGGGGAAGTGAGAAATCGCCCCCTGGGGGATGAGCACTCTGCAGTTCCTTCTCCATTCTCCCCTCGGGACCTGGAGCTCACACGCACACGCGCCATCATGGTTTGCAGGGTGCCAGGTGCAGGGTGTGAGCTGTGGATTAGCCATGTGGGGTCTAGGGCCTTAGCCACCATGCCACCTGCTGACCCCAGAGTAAAACATTTTCAAAATCGCATGAAACATGAAGGAGAATTAAGAAAACGAGGCTCCTGGTGATGAGAAGAGGTGATGACTTGACGGTGGCTCTTCAGACAGGCTTGAAATGCTCATGACAGCTACCGAGCGAGGTGTCCTGGAGAGGAGAGGACACCCCGGGGCCTTACCAGACAGATGGGAGCTGTGGAAGGATTGTGTGGACATGCCAGGGTGAAAAACAAGATTGAAAATGAAGATGAACAGGAGGGATGTGCCAGCAGACGGGGCAGCTGGCCACCCCAGGGTCTGATCCGGGCTTTCATTCAGATCTGCTTCGCTTGGTGGCTCTCCTCGGTCCCCGGGATAGCTGGAGCACGTCCCATGAGGCAGTGGAGGGACCACAAGGGGTCGATGGAAAACTCGCGTGTCTCGCGTGTCTGTCATGGGGCCCAGCTGAAGAGGGTGGCAAGGAGAACACACCCCTCTTCAAGTGGGAGGGATGATAAAGCCATGGAGCCTGGCACGGATCAGACCCTATCGCAGCAAGGGACTGACACGTCAGCGAGGGACCAGGGGACCAGAGACACGGATCCATCTGGTGTGACGGCGGGGTCAGCCCACAGACCTAACTCCGTCCGGTGTGTGCGTACCGCGTGCCCCGTGCAGCATTTTTAGTGACTCAAATAACAGGGAAAGGAGGCAGAGCAAGGCAGCGACAGGGGAGTGGAGCAGGAACACCCGCTGGGTTGATAAGAAATAACCCACGAAGAGCGGGATAAAGGGGAAACACGAGGTAAGAGTTCCACTTACACGGAGCGCAGGGCTTCCAGGCTGAGTCACGCAGTGGCCTCTATCTTGTCCAAGTATCCGATACCGGCAGTTCCACGTGGTTCCGTCTAATGCAGAGGGAAAAGTAAGAGCATCCTCAAAAGAGAGACAAATATTATCAGGCTGGATGGAAAAAAGAAACCCTCAAAACAACAACAGCAACAGCGATAGCACGGATTAAACTAAAAAGGAACAAGAACAGTTGAAAATGAAATGGCATAAAAAAGTGCACAAGGCAAGCCCTACCTGAAAGGAGGCGGTGACGGCTGTCGGTGAGTGGTCTTGCAGGGAGGGGACAGTGCCGACCATCAGCGGGTCGCTGCAACAATCCCCAATAGCAGAGTCCTCCCTCTCAGGTGCCCTCTGAGTGGGAGAGGTCCGGAGCCACGAGACGGACTCAGCCCAGGGCCGGCGGGAGCCACGTTCCTGCTGCCCGGTGTGCACCGCAGAGGGGAAGCATGGCGCACGGCGGAGGGGAACGGGCATCGGGGCCTTTGCCGGGAATGCCCAAACCCAGAAGCCAGCCAAACGGCAACAGACTGCAGACTGTCGGCCAGTTGTGAGTTTGCACGAGCTCAGTGGGGGGCCTTCCAGAGCCCAGCAGGTGCCCGGCACCTACCGGACCTAACGTCGTTGCTGATGGAGAGGGAAGTGAGGAAGCTGCCGGTGCCGGCGGCCCGTGACTGCCCTGCCCACACACGCCGCTTTGTGGAAGAGCGGTGAGCTGTGAGCTTCAGGCCGTACGCTTGACTTCCTTTATGTTCAGACGCAACCTACAAGTCCACAAAGCCGTCTCGTGGAAGGACTTCTGTAACTTCACCAGACAGCACGACCTGACGGTTTGCAGGAAGGTGCAGGCCCGAGCTCACGGCCGTGCCCACTAGCCCGTCCTGGACTCCAGCCGACAGGACTTCTGTGGCCGTGTCTTCTCTGACGGGGCCAGTCCAGGCCCTCTGGGATGTTCCCTCCTCTGCTAAGGACAGCGGTCCAGTTCAACCCCCGCACATAAAGTGGTCAGGTTAGGGCCAGGATCAGCCCTCCAGGGTAGTCGGACCCCAGAACTCGAGCACTGCCATGGTCCTCTCATCTCTCCCCTCACGGTTTGTGAGAGACAGAGCCCGACTCCTCTGAGGACCAGGGAGAGGGTCACACCCCCTGCCCTGGGACGTCAGGCCGAGCCACTGACCTGGCCAGTGGGGTGTGGGCAAAACAGCCCTGTGCACCTCCTGAGGGAGGGCTGAGAGCCGTCCTCTCGTCCCAGGCAGGTCCTGGCTTGCGTAATCACTGGATGGCTTCTGCTCATGCTCTGTCCATGACCGGCCACCCGTCCTCCAACCACAGTGAGCTGTTTCATGTCCACAGCCTTTGTCCTATGCTGCCCTTTCGAGGGGCCCCACACGCTGACCCACATTCGCTCGGGGGCATAACTTAAGCCTCAGGGGTAAGTGTCTGTGTCCTGCCCTTCGATAAGCAGTCTCCTCGCGGAGGTGGGCCAATCCCGCCTGCCCTCCTGCGACACAGCTTCTCACACTGGCTGTGGCTGACGTCCACACCGCGGAGCTGAGCACGGCAGGGAGCCTCTCAGGTCTCCAGGCACTCGCTAAAGAGTCTGCTCAGCGTTGACTCTCAGAAAGCGTGGGTGGAGTTGACATAACTTGTTAAAATTCATTTCTATTACTTTAATTTATTTTGTACATTCAATCATTGTACAGTACTGCAGCTTGTAAACCAAATTACCAAACATGAAAACCCTTCACACCAGTCCAGTCGAAGATGATCATCCATTTCTGTGTCCCTCTCTATTTTTCTCCTTGATCCCTTTCCTCACACCCTTCCCTTCTTCTTCCCACTCTGTCTGTAGAGTTTAGAACCGTTTTCTATGCTTCCGTATCCTCTAATTTTTCAGTCTCTACCACAGAATGCAGACAGTCGGTATATGTTAAGTGGAGACACACAATGTCCCTCCTTCATAGCCTGGCTTGCCTCGCTCAGCAGCGAATCCTCCATATTCATCTACCAGATGCCAGGGCCTTGTTTCTACGGCTGAGTCATGTTCCATAGAGTATATGTGCCACACGTTTCCAGTCCATTCATCCGTTCGTAGACATGCGGGTTGGCTCCAGGTCTTAGCAGTAGTGAATGATGCCACAGTAAACATCGATGTGCAGGCGCTTTTCCGACTGAGCATTCTCCTGGCCTTTGGGTGACACCCAGGAGTGGAACCGCTGTGTCATATGGTAGTTCTATTTGTAGGTCTTTGAGGAACCTCCGTATTCTCTACAGTGGCTGCATTCATCCTTTTAAAATACAAAGAGCCAAAAAGTCAGTCCCTTCCTCCACCATGCAGACAGAGAAGGTAACGTGCGGAGGTACTGCCAAGTACGCGGTGGGGTCCCTTTCAGTCTCAGCCATTAAAAATACTAAGTCCTGGGGCCAGGCGCGTGCAGGGCGACATGTGGATGGTCCGGTTTGTGCCCGGAGACTCGCTGGGGTGCTGGGCACGCGCATGTCCATGACCCAGGGCCGGCAGAGGCTGAGGGATCGCAGCACGAAGGAGGCAGTTGGGGACGCTGTCTCTGTCTCTCTTTCTCTCCCTGTCTCTCTTGCTCATGGAATAAAGGAATAAGTAAACTTACAAAACTGGAAGATGTTAAGTCAGAAAATTTTGGAATGAAAGAGTCACTGTCGCAGCTCTAGGGAATGCCTTTGTTCAGGTGATGCGTGTCGGCGTGAGCCGCCGGATGGAGGGGGCAGGGAAGCTGGCAATCGAGACCCATGTTGCCAGCACCTGCATCCTTTGACTGATCAGCCTGCCCCTCCTTGAAGGTGACCGTGGAGTGCATCCCTTAATGTGAGGTGGTATGGGTCACACACACTTATAAAGTATTACTAAAAACAAAATGGGGGACTAGATGAACAACCAGACGTAAGATTGGAGCGAGCCAGGCCAACGTGGCTGGCGTGCCGTAGGATGGTCGCCCGGAGCTCTGGGTGGAGCTGCTGCACCGAGTGAGAGCAGGCTGGGGCTGCTGGGACTAGACGACGTCACGTGATTCTGGTTCAAACCAACCACTGTGAAGACTCGCGAGAGCGGTCAGAGACGCGGGGCTGGCCGGACGCCAGCTAAGCGTAAGGGGTTATTTTTCATTGTCTCACTTGTGAGGTTGGCATTTTGGTTAGAAGTGAAAATGCCTACCTTTTACATACACACAATGAAACCTTCAGTAATAAAGTGACATAATAGTTGACATTGCAAAAGAAATGGTTGGAAAAACAAATAGAGAAGCAAATATAAGAACTAAAACCGCTCAGGCCAGCCAGTGGTGTGATGTGTAAGGAGCTGGAGCCCACATGGCCGGTTGTTGTAGTTTAAGTCCAGGACCCAGGGGCTTAAGAAACACGCTGGGTGTGTGTGTGTGTGTGTGTGTGTGTGTGTGCACGCGCCCAAAATCCCAAAAGGAGAAGTGGAGGACAGGGATTGTGGCACGCCCATTCTCCAGGGGAGGTACTTCCTCACTTTCCTCCTCTCTCTGTCTCTCCTGGTGAGCACATGTACCCTCTAGTAAATTAAAATATATAAATCAATTTAAAAAATGAAATAAGAGTTCTCAATTTTTAGGTATGTATAAAACTTAACACAATCAAATAAAAAAATAGGCATCGGTAAGTTTGTGCCTAAAGTGATTAAGGTGGTGAATAGAGTAGCCCTCTCTCACCTAAGTGGCGATACTGCCACCGATAAGTGGGGGGTTAGGCTGAGAGCTGAGCAAGCTTGGAGCGGCCCTGGCCTCGCCTCCCTCCGTAAGCCCGCAGTCAGCTGGTGCCTCCCTTATTTTACACTTGAGCGGTTCCATGGCTGGCACTGCAAGTCCTTTCTGCACACTCGGTTCTGGCCTTTCCAGGCGGCAGGCGAGCTTCCCTCTCCCTCTGCCCTCCACAAAGCCTGCACGTCCCTCTTCACACAGCGGACGTTCCACACCTCCCCTTGGAATGAATGAGGGATGGCTGGCTGAGTCTTTGTACAGTTGCGATACTGTAGCTTATGAATGAATGGAAGAGGCTAATAAAAAAGACCATTTTTTGCACTGAAATTGCTTCACGGTCCTTCTGGGTCCAGAGACTCTTTATCTGCAGACATTGTGTCTCTAAATCCATATCTACCACGCCAGGCCTTGAGTGAATGACCTACCAACTCCCCACCACTGCCCCAAGGATCCTGAAAGACTCAGAGAGGGTTTGGAATCAAAGGGAAGACGATTTCCCCGCTGTGGGCTGCGCGTGTTGAGAAGTAGGGAGGTGCAAGTGAAAAGAACAGGCAGCAAAACACCACTACCAGATCTGGAATAGTTCATGTTCAAGAATCTCTACTCTGATCTCTCAGTCTGTTTTCTGCATAAATAATAATAATAAAACAGGCGCTGGCTTGCATTAGAATCTCATAATGTGCCGCAAAATCCAAGGCGAGCCAGGCATCTGATTTAAGAATTACTTGTCACGTTATGCCTCGCATCCTTCTCAGCCTGCTCTGCTCCTTCGGGGTCTCCCTCTCTCCCTGACAGCACACTGCCCTCCCTGGGCCCGGCCCTCTCCCTCTGGCCTCCTTCGGGGTCTCCCTCTCTCCCTGACAGCACACCGCCCTCCCCGGGCCCGGCCCTCTCCCTCCTGCCTCTTCTCCTCACTCACTCCGTAGCCGTACAAGTGTGACTGTTCCGACGGCTACAGGTGGGAGTCCAGCCTCTCCAGCCGGTCTGGGGCACAGGGCAGCACCACTCTGTGTCTTCAGGTCAAGGTTAGAAACACTGGAGTCTGGGGCTCAGCTTGGGGGCATCTGCAGAAATCGGGGTGTCGGCTCAGGCCTCAGGACTGACCAAGGGCTGAGCGGTCAATTCCCTCCGAGCCTCGTCTACTCCCCAGCCCCTTCCTCTGCCCAACCCTGTTCTGCTCAGTCACAGGAGCGAGGGCGCTGAGGCTCGGCCCAGGACCTGGATCTGCAAGGACGCCGGGGGCTCTGTTCAAACACCTCCCGTAGCTCCCTGCTCTCTGCCCAGCACAGCTGAGGTCCTGGGCCTGGTGCCCACTCATCGCACCCACTCAGCGTGCTCCTGCCCTGCGGGAGGTGTCTGTGGGACCCAGGGGTACGGTGGTGGGCAGCCCAGACAGAGGCCTCGCACCCCCAGAACACGGGCTCTCCTGAGGGCGGGTGGACAATACGCACACGATGTATGTAAGCCAGCGGAGGGCTTTGGGGAAGACGAAAACTGAGTGTGCCACAGGGAACATTCTAGAGGCTGGGGATGAGAGAGCTCCCCCTGCCTCGCTCTTCTGAGAGCCTGTCAGGAGAAGGTGACATGGTTGGGACCTGAACGAGAAGTGGATGCATGAAGGTCGGGGCGAAAGGGATTTCGGAAGAAAAGACAAAGAAGCCCCTGGACTGAGAGTGAGTTTATGGGCCCTGGGGCCAGAGAGACAGTGGGGGGCCGTACTTCGGGGGGGACTGGACATGGGCAGAAGTGAGGTGGGGGGTCACACTTTGGGGGGGACTGGATGTGGGCAGAAGTGAGGTGGGGAGTCACACTTTGGGGGGGACTGGACGCGGGCAGAAGTGAGGTGGGGAGTCACACTTTGGGGGGGACTGGATGCGTGTAGAAGTGAGGTGGGGAGTCACACTTTGGGGGGGACTGGACGCGGGCAGAAGTGAGGTGGGGAGTCACACTTTGGGGGGGACTGGACGTGGGCAGAAGTGAGGTGGGGAGTCACACTTTGGGGGGGACTGGATGCGTGTAGAAGTGAGGTGGGGCACTGGATGGGTGGGCTGCAGGCTTTTATTCCAGATCTAAGGGGAGCCACAGCAATGCCTCCCCCGGCTGTGGCGTGGGTGCTGTGTGCTTCTGAAAGTGACCGAGTCTGCTGTGGGCAAGGAGGAGGAGTGCAGGGCCCTCCCAGAGCGGCTTTCCCAGGGATGTGGGCTACTGAGGACATAGTGTGGACCGGGGTCATGGCGGCGAGGTGTGGCGTGAGGTGTGACCACAAAGCCCCCGTGTCTGAGTGACCCGGCCGTGTCTGGTTTTCTCAGGTGGGACAGCTGCAGGTGTCGCGCACGCAGGCACAGAGATTAAAGACCCTCCTGTTTCAGAGAACCGTGGTGCGTGTGCAACAGGCCCCGATGGTCCCGCCACGGTAGCCACTGCCAGCTGGCAGGCCGAGGCCGCGTGGGAGGCCCGAGTTCAATTCCAGGCCCAGACAATTAGAAAAGTCGTATAGTACCTGGATGGACACCCAGGCCGAGGTGCGGGCTGCAGACAGACCCTGGAGAACGAGCAGTGCACAGACGGGCTGTAAAGGCAGGATCTGGCAGGATCTGGGCCCGAGGAGAGCGCGGAGCTAGAGGCAGAGGAGAGACGAGCAGAGGACAAGAAATCTCAGGAGGGGATGGGTCCACGGAAGAGAAATAAAGGAGGAAGACTCGGGCCAGGGAAGAGGATGCTCGCGGGCCAGCACAGCTGCGAGCCCCGGAGGATGTGAGGGTAGCCACAGGCGAGCTTGGGAAGGTGGTGGGAGGAGGGTGATTGGACAGGGCTGCAGGGCTGGCCCCTATGTCCCCCAGGCACTGGCCCAGAGGGACTCACTTCTCCCTGGATCCGGCAGTTCCTCTGCCAGCACCCGGGAGCCGAACTGCAGCAAAGAGGCTGCTGGGGCACCCGCCAGGACATGGCGACCAACTTCCCCCACAGCCCTCCCCACTTCCCCGGTCTGCAAGTGCCTCACCCAGGACCCACGAAACCCACGAAACCTCCTGTCAGGCCAGAGACATCCTGCCCTAACCTGGAGGAACGGACACGGCTGGGCGGGGCCAGCAGAGACGGGTAGGTGAGCAGTCACTCTGGGAGCGCCCATCCCTGCAGCCTGAGACATCTCTCCACCCAGACTCAGGAACCTTGGCGGGGTGGCTCCAGCAGGAGAGACCCCCACAGAGACCGTCCAGTCAGGGAACCCGAGTCCACCCTTTTCCATGAAGTGACACTGGAGGCTGGGCCCAGACATCTTTCTGTCCCATGGGGAGCTCCGGCAAGGACCAGGCCCCATAACACCAGATGAGCCAGGCAGCCCCAACAGCACTTCAAAGAACCCCCAAATCAAACCATGGCCCACAGAGTAGCCTAGGATGTGTTGGAATAAACAGGTGACAACCTGCTGAAATAAAACCCCGGCGGAGGACCTGCAGTCGCCAGCACAGAACAGCTGGGAGTCACCTCCCACACCAAACCCAGGAAGGCCACCACTCGGATGAGAAAAGACATTATCAGACGATAGGATGACCTGGCAAGATTTTAAGGCAGTTGTCATATCAAGGTTTTAATAAGAAAGCCCAAATTGTCTTACACAAATGGAAAATAAAAGGAGAAAAACCTAGGCAAAGAAATAGAAGTTGCCGGAACTAGCAAATGGCGTAATGGTTATGTCGCTGGACTCCCACGTAGTCAACTGTGGTTCAAAACCTGGACCCTGTGGTTTAAAACTCAGGCTGGGTATGTGTGTGTGTGCCCAAAATCCTGAGAGGAGAATGGAGGAGAAAGGATTGCAGTGTGGTCCTTCCCCTGGGGGTGATTGCTTACTTTCTGTCTCTCTGTCTCTTCCTGTCTCTCTGGTAAGTGCACTTGCCATGTAGCAAAAATCTCTCACTCAAAAAGGAAGAAAGAAAGAAAGGAAGGAAGGAAGAAAGAGAAGAAAAGATGGCAATTAGAGGACCGAAAGGTAGTTCTAAAAACTCGCTGTATGCATGTGACAGCAGACTGGGAATGAGGCCAGGGCAGAGAGCTCACCAACTCTGAACGACAGAAACATGGATGGAGAAAAACACGGAGCGTATCAGGGCCAGGGAGCAATAAGCAGCCCCCAACACTCATGTCATGAGAACCCCAGGGGAGGAGGAAGGCAGCGGAGCTAAAGAGTGCCCAAGAACGGTTGCTAAAAATCCCCCCAATTTGGCTGGAGACTGAAACCTACAAATCTGAGGTGAGCAAAGGCAGACAGACTGGAAGACACAGCCTTGGGCATGCCCTGAACTCCCGGGAACTAGTAACCAAGGAAGTATCTTAAAAGCAGCCAGAGGGAAATGGCACCTTGCAGACAGAGGGACGGCCAGCAAACGGACCGCAGGAAGTGGCTGAAGATGAGTCCTCAACCACGTGTCTGCACTGGTGGAGCCACTCGGGAGCCAAGGGGCAACAGACCACTCTCAGACAGAGGCAAGCCAGAGGGGCTCGTTGCTGGCAGACCTACTTTAAGGGTGCATTAAAGGAACATCTTTGCAGAGAAAGTGATGAGTAAGGACAGCTATCAACAGCAGGAAGGAGAGAGGACGAGGGAGGTAGGAACCCCAAGTGCAGTGGAGCAGCCTTCTCCCCGGGAGGTCACAACCACGTGAGGATGAGAGGAAAAGTTCCAATGCCAGTTTCTAAGGAGGTGAGGGTAGGGCTTAGGCGCGGTGACGCAGACCACGGGCTGCCGCTGCTCCGTGGTGGAGCCAGTGGGAGGCTCCAGGTTTGCATCCCGAACATGCCGGATGCACCTGGGATGGGGGTGGCTGGAGGGCTGGGGGAGATCCTGGTGTGGGCAGACCCTGCACAGCGCCTCTCTCACGCGTGAAAATAAGTCCGCTGGAAGAATAAAAGGTGGAGAAGGCAGAGGCCCGGGAAGGAGGCGTCGGCGCTTCTGAGAGTATCAAACGCAGAGGCAGCAGCTGCAGCCTTGGGGCAGGGACAGCCCTTTCACACCCGGTGATGGAGCGCTCGCTCCCCGGGCGCGAGGCAGGACCCTGGACCCGAGCTCGCCCCTTACTCAGAAAGTAACCTGGAATGCCTCGGGGATGTAACCATCGGCTCGAAGCCCGTCAGGGTTCTGGGGGGAAGGATCAAACCTTTTGCATAAGGGCTAGAAAAGAGTTCTTCATCAACAAAAACCTTTTTTTTTTTTTTTTTTTTTTTTTTTAAGTTTTTGCTATAGAGTGTATGTGCTCAGTAGAGACAGTGAGAAATAACCCCCACACACCCGGGATGGGGGGATAGCCACACTGCAGTCCTTCTCCCCGTTTTTCTCCTGGGATTTTGGTCATGCACACACTCATGCCCAATGTGATTGTCAAGCTGCCAGGTCCAGGATTTGAACCGTGTTTGACCATGTGGGAGTCCAGCTTAACCACCATGCTACTTGCCAGCCCCTCAAAGGAACAACTTGTTTTTAAAATTATTATTTTTTTTTTCTCTTTCCATGAGGGAGAGAGGAGAGGAAGAGGGCCAGAGACCCCTAGCAGTTCTCCTTGGCTCTGCCCGCAGCCTTGGCCAACCCGCATCCCGGTACCTGCACTTGCAGCTGTGCGCAGAGAGCCGGCGGGTGCTACCAGCAGGGCTGTCCAGCCGAGGCAGCTTCTGAAGGGAAGGGCAACTGAGTCATGCCGCAATTATTTATTTTATCTTAGGTTAATTAAAAAACTAATCTCAGGATTTGGGGCACGCAGACACGCCCAGGACCATTTTTCAAGCAGCGGGGTCTAGAACTCAGCTACACCGTTGGCTAGGTGGGATCTAGCACCTTAATCTCCATACCACCTGCTGGCCCTTTTAATTATTTTTTATTCTGCAAAGACCACGTGAAGAGGATGAAGACAGCTGCAGACAGGAAGAAAGCGTTTGCAAATCACGTGCTTAACAAAGGGCTGGTATCTATACTTTACAGAGAATTCTCAAAATTCGACAGTTTAAGAAAACCAATTATACAATGGACAGAAGCACTGAGACATCGCGTGCCGAGCGTGCACAGATGCCTACAGCATATGAAAACACGTTCGACATCGTTATCCCCCGGAGACACACACTTCCGGCCGCCGTGAGGTGTTGCTGCACACCTGTCCAAGCGGCTCAAGTGAAGGGACAGCAACAACACCACAACACCAAACGCTGGTGAAGACGCAGAGGAAGGACGCTCGCGCATTACTGGTGGGAATTCACCCAGCCCTCTGACACACTCTGGCCGTGTTTTATAAAAGGAACCATTCAGTGGTGTTCCTGTGCACTTACCCCTGAAAGGGAAAACGTCAACTCTGACTTGAGTGTTCACAGAAGCTGCATTTTAGTAGCCGAAGCCTGGCAACCACTCCCGTGTCCCGTGTCCCTCGTGGTTAACGGTGTCAAGCCTCACCCCGTAGAACGCCGTTTAGCAGTTACAGAGAACCTGGGGTTGGAGGATGGCTCTGTGTCTTGACTGCTGTGCACACGTGGACGTGCCCGTGTGGTAACATCGCACAGAACCGCACAATGCACACACACACACACCCGCAGGTGAAACTGGGGTGTCCGGTACAAGAGTGCTGGACAGCGGACGTCTAACTCCTGGTTGTGACATTGCACTACAGTTGTACAGATGTCATCTTGGGTGGAGACTGAGGAAGGCACACGAGGGGTCTCTGCATTTTCACAACCGCATGTGAATCTGCAATTATCTCGGTAAATGTAGGAGAAACAAACGCGGGGAGAGAAGAGCGGAGACAGCAGGAAGCCAAGTGAGGGCGGTGACGCGGGGGCGGCGAGATGGGGCGCAGTGTGCCCGTCCAGCACGCAGCCTAGCTTCGCTCTCAGTGCGCTGCGGTGTAACTCACAGCACGTCCACAGTGTCCTGGAGATCCGTGATGTATCGTCCCTGCTTTACACAAGGTGATGCTAAGCACAGAGAGGTCAAATAACCTCCCCGCAGTCTCCTAGCTAAGAGGTCCAGCCACAAAGTACACTGGCCTCTCAGTGTGGTGAAGACAGCAGAGCTAGAAAGACTTGAGGAGGGGTAGATCCATACAACCAGTGGAGACGGAGCTGCAGAGACCCCAGTGCCTTTGGGGACTGCCCAGTGCTGCTGTGCAGAGAAGCTTCGCAGGGCCACCGCCACTTGCCACCTGAGTGCAGAAAGGTACGGTTTGAGAGGGCAGGGGCTCGGCCCAGCTGTGCCCTGCTGGGTACTGAGCCTGCAGGCCGTGCCTGCCCATCTCTGGGCTGGAGTCAACAGGACCTGGGTGTCGATTTAGGAGAGGAGTCGGGCAATTTTTTGCAGAAACTGGATTGGTGAGATCATACTCCTCTTTCAAGGAGTCAGATGTATTCCCTCCTCTCTTGGACTGACATAGAGGTTCTTGTCGTACAAGGTTACCATGACTGGGCCCCTGGCCATTCTCTGCCCTCATCTCTGTCCTCTCCTCTCCTCTCCCTCCAGCCTTGTCCTCCCTGAACACTGCGGAGCGCCCTCCCCTCTCAGGGCACACACACCTGCTGTTCCTGCTGCCTCAGACTGGAGCTCAGCTCACCGCCACACCTTCTGATCTGTGCTCGAGCGTCCCTTCACTGGGGGCTGCCCCTGCCCCCCTCCCCAGCATCCTAAGCTGCGGGCTGACTGTATGTCCCACTGCTCTATGTTCTATGGCAGTGCTGAGCACTTCCGGGAAGACGCATCCATTATCTGCTTCCTGACACAGAGAGCTGTGCACAGGGACAGTTCTCTTTTGTTAGTTTCCCTAGTGCTGCATCCTCAGTCCCTAAGAAAGGCATGGGTACGTGGTAAGTGCCCAGAGAATGTTGGTCAAAGTCTGAAGGTAAGTGGACTGACTTACCGACTTACTCGATGTAGCGGGGTGCACTGTCTGAGAAGCAGGGCTGAGGTCAGGAGGTGAGGCAGTGGCCCAGGCCGGCCAGGAAGCTAGAACCAAGAGCCCCATGTTCAATTAAAGGGCGAACGTAGGAAAGAGAGATAACTTCCCATAGACGCAGGAGGGCACCCAGGTCAAGGTCTTGGTGCAGACAAAGTGGAAATCTTCCTAAAGAAATCACAGTTCGGCCTGTGTGAGGGAATTCATTGTCCTCTCATGTCTGGGACCACCTAAGCCAAAAGGGAACATCAAAGTTTGTTCTAGGTTTATGTGATTGTTGGAATGTCTGGAAGAAATAAATACAGAGCACATCTGGAGGATATAATCTTAAATTAGATCACTGCAGATTCTCACTGCAGATGAGCTCATAATCCCAAATTATAAAATGCAGGAGGAATCAACCCAGGATGAGTGAGAGAAATCAGACAATAGAAAGACCAGTTTTAAATAATTCAAAAAAAGGAGTATAAATAAATTTAATCCAACAAATTAAAGACATAAGTATAAAGTAGAAATCCATAAGTAGATTTTCAAAATAACCAAATGGAAATTCTAGAAATAAAAATTATACACACACACGGTCTAGTGTCCATGTGGCATATTGGGCAACAGTTTAGATACAGCTGAAAAGAGAGAAAAAATAAATGGAGAGATAAGACCAGGGAAATTAGCCAGGCTGCAGCCTTGGTCTGAAAATGTCTTCATTTCGTCCTTGCAACTGAATCACAGCTCGATAGCTGAACAGAGACTTGTGTGTTTATTGCTACATTCCCTTAGCACACTTGATATATGGCAGACTCTATTCCATTGTTTTATGACTTTCATTTGCCTACCCGTTACCAACATTTATTGTAAATCTGTGGTAATTAAGACAGCAGAGTACTGATGTGGAAGAGAGAAATGGAGAGAGAAATAAGAAAGGAGTTTGAAACTGGTCCATGTGTTGGCATAAAACAGAGTCAGTGCTACAACTCATCAGGTGGAGAACGAGCTGTTCAAAACCAGTGCTGGGACAACGGTTTTCCATGTGAAATAAAAATGCAATTGATACCTAACTCAGACCATGGGTGGGTTAATTAACTCTGGGTGGATTAAAGACCTGAACAAAAAAAGCAGAACCCTAAAGCTTTCAGAATTCAACATCATGCATGTATGACATTGGTTAGGAAATGATATCTTAAGTAAGACGTAAAATATGCATGTTATAAAAGAAAATCAAAGTATCAAAACTTGTACCCAGACACCTAAATCTCAAAATGTAATATTGATCAGAAACATAAATTCCAAAGCATATTTACAATATAATTTAGGCTATAAATGACTCTTTTAAAGTTGAAAGACATTGAAAACAATGAACTGAATGTGTGAAGTAACATTACGCAGCTGTGAGTGGGGGTAATCACAAGTTGGCATAGTGGCTACTTTTTAAGATGGGGGCGGCGGCAGGTATCGCAACAGGAAAGGGTAGACAGGATGACACAATTCTATCATTGATATTTTATTAAAAAAAAAAAAATCTAGAGCCAGTCTGTGGCATGGTGGTTAAGGCACTGGGTCCCACATGGCTGACTATGTGGTTCAAGTCCTGGACCATTAGCTTGAGAACATGCAGGGTGCGTGTGCATGCATGCCCAAAACCCCCAAAGGAGGGAGAAATGAAGAAGGGATTGGGGTGTGACCATCCCCACAAGGAGGGGTGCTTTTTCTCTCTCCAGTGTCCTGGATGTGCCCTCTGGCAAAATTAAAAGAAAAACAGGAATAATAAAATAAAAGGAAATGAAATAAAAAAGAAAACCATTTAAACCAAATATTCAAAGCATGTTATGTTCTGAGAAAACCAAACAGTGGATAAGAAATTATCTGTGACCTTCTCTGCATTTGTCTGAATCGCGACACAGGACAGAGGGGCAACATTTACAACGTGTCCATCAGGATGCTGGGATTACTGTGACTCCCTGGTACCCAGAATCACTTTGGTGTCTATATGGGGGTGGGGAGTCTTTAAAAAATTCATGGAAATGTATATTTAAAAAAATCTGCAAGTGGATTTCAAAGTTTCTTATTGAAGTAAACGCATACCTGAATTCCACTTTCTCACGAACTTCTGAAGTTTCTTTGTACTCTCCTGACTTATTACTCACGTCTCCAGGCAAGATCTGGATGAGTGATCGCTGCTTTCCCTCAGTCAGCTGCAAGCTCAGTGTGTTGCTTAGGCAGAGTCCAGCACAGGCTCTTGGGCAGCAGTCTATCCCTGACCCGACTTCTGGAATGACACTGGCCAGCGTCCTCCCCGACTGTGTGCCTCCTGAACACACCCCAAGAGCCAGCGACAGCCCAGTACCTTCTGTAGGTCTCCGGGCTCCGTGGCTCCTGTCCCAGCATCGTAACCCTCATCCCTGGGCCTGGGCCAGCACTGGGCGCTCCCACCCTCTCTCCACTCCTGCTAGTCCACACTCACTTGCTACCATATTCCGCTGGAACTTAAGGATACCCAAGTCTCACATTATGAAGTCACAGCTCTCCCCGTTCCTGGCTCAGAATAATCCTAAAGATGAAATTACCAGGAAGCGAGAGGGGAGCACTTGCTACTGTGGTACTGTCAAGCCTTGAGCCGGGTTCTTGAAGAAGAGTCCCTCTGGCCCCGTGTGGGACTCGTAAGCTTGAGAACTTCCTCACCCTTGAATACGTGGATGAATGGGCGATGGGGAGAAAGAGGCTCAGGAGGAACATGTCCGATCTGAGACCCGGAGCCAGCCAGCGTTGGATGGAGCGGGCACTCCGTCCCCTGTGACAACAGTGCGGGCAGCCCACCCGGCCTTCCTGCTCCAGGCTCTTTGTCCCGGGATAATCTTGGAAATGTCCCATGGGGCCTCCTCTCCTTCATTTCCCCCTCTCTTCTCGTCCCCTCCCACCCCTTCCCGTCAGGACCTGGGCCGAAGCTCTTCTCCGCACAGACTTTGATTTGCCCTCGCCCTTATGGGCCCCCTTCGCCCTCTCTCCTCCTGGCTGGAGTCCAGCTGTGTGTCCTTCGCCTCCTCAGGGTGGTGCCTCTGCCCGCCCCAGCACCCAGGCACACTGGAGACCCCCTGCTGTGTCGTTTTCCACCCAGGCAGGGGTGCAGCTGCCTTCCCTCCCACGGCTCATGTTCCCCAGCCCTGTGGTGGCCGGGTGGGCTCTGGGTCAATGTCCCCAGCCCCGCGATGGCCGGGTGGGCTCTGGGTCTATGACCCCAGCCCCGTGCTGGCCGGGCGGGCTCTGGGTCAATGTCCCCAGCCCTGTGGTGGCCGGGCGGTCTCAGGGTCTATGTCCCCAGCCCCGTGCTAGCCGGGTGGGCTCTGGGTCTATGTCCCCAGCCCCGTGCTGGCCGGGTGGGCTCTGGGTCTATGTCTCCAGCCCCATGCTGGCCAGGCGGGCTCGGGGTCTATGTCCCTAGTCCTGCTGTGGCTGGTTCCATCATGCATGTATTTTTAAGGTCCTGTCCTCCCTCCCTCCCTCCCTCCCTCCCTCCCTTTCTTCTCTCGTGAATGAATGCAGACCCACCCTCAGCAGTGTCTCCAGCCACGACCCCAGCTCATGGCCTTCTGCAGCCAGGCTGCGTGTGCGGGTGAACCTGGAACGGAGCCCGGCCTTCTCTCTGACTTCGGCATCACAGAGCTCCGTGCGTCCCCTGTGCCACCGCGGCTGGATCTAGAGTAAGGCAGGCCATCCTCTAGGGTCTCCTCGTGCCACTGTGTCCTCCTACATCCTCCCAGCAGTCACCGTTGGCTGTAATCCTGTTTGCGCGGCAGCTGTCGCTGCTTCCCCATCACTGTCTCGCCTGGCTGTCTGTCTCCCTGGCTCTGTCCCCACCTCCACCCTCTCCCCACCCCCCCACCCCAGTCTCCTTTCAGCACCTGTCAGCTGGAGAGCTCACCTTTGGCTTCCCCTGTTAGAGAAAACCCGAGCTGCCCAGTAAAAGCAGATCGTATCCAGGACTGGCAGAGGCCTCCGCAGAGAGCAAGGCACAGCCCTGGGGGCAGCACGTCAAGTGGTCATTTGAGGCCAAGGCAGGGTCTGGTCTGTGCCATCCCACCTACACCAGTTGCACGGGATCCCTGGTACAGACAGACAGGGGGTCAGACATACCCAGGCACAGGGGTGGGGAGGGGCCGGTGTCTGGGGCAGGGAGCCATTTGGACTGAGTGGGGAGGACCGGCTCTCCCTCCCCTCCTGTGCCACAAGCTCTGTCCCGCATCCTCACCACGCGGGCGGCTGCCTCCGTCTCCTGCTGCCAGTGCGTCCTCACCTGCCTGTGAGCCCCACACCTCCGACCTGGGGTGGCTCCAGCTGGCCTCTCCATGGCTGAGGGGGACCCGGGGGCCCACAGTGCAGCACGCTGTATCAGGGGCAGGTCAGAGAGAGCACAGGCTCCTGACCCCCAGCTGTCCTTCGTCCCCTTACCCTAACCATGAAGTGTGTGGCCCCGGAGAAGCCCTGACCCTGAGATGCCAGCGTGTCCCCTGGGGCAGGGACTGTTGTGAGTTTTCTGCAAAGGGCCAACTTCGGGGGGTGGGGGGCGACGTCATAGATGGGAGGGCATGAGCTTCAGGCAAACCAGCACTGAGCCTCGACTTCCTCATCTGTAAAACGGAGATTGGCCCCGTGTGGGCCCCTCCAGACCGTCAGAGGGTGAAACAGCAAGGCGAACTTAACAGTCTTGAAGAGAATGAGTTTGTCGGTGGGTGGTGCCTGCTGTCCGAGGGCTGTCCGGGCCGAGTCAGCTCCCGGAGCAGCGGCCCTGGGAAGTCTGTCTGTTCCTTTTAGAGGGAGGGAAGCATACATCCCCTCGCCCTCCGGCCGTTCAGTCTGGTGGCCTAGCGTGTGTCCGTGGGATGGCCTGACCCCTCGGTTCATGCCGTGCTGGGCAGAGTCAGCTTCACAAGCGAGCACTGGCTACTGTACACAAAAGCTTGAACTGCAGGGCTGTGGCCTCTCCTGGACCGAGGAAGGCCCCCCGAACAGCCCTGTGCTGGGAAAGGCCAGGGTGTCCCGAGGGCGGAGCAGGGTGGACAGTGGAGAAATCAGGGCGCTTGTCCTAGGGCTTCGGGTGGTGGGTGGCAGTGTGAATGACAACTCCAAAGGGCCACAGCAGAGCCTCCACCCGATTAAGCCTCTTACATGTCCACGTCCTCTACAGGGCCCTAACTTCGGAGTGACATGGATGAGGTGACCCTCCTGGGAGATGTCCGGGAGGAGAGGAGGTGGAGGACAGAGTCTGAGCCTCCCTGGGCTAGAGGGAGGGTCCGGTGGTGCAGAGCAGATGCCACAGGACCCAGGGCTCATTCCTGGTCCTGGAGCCATCACAGAGCCTCAGGAGGTGCCCGAGAAACGGGCCCGCATGGTCAGGGGGGCCCTGGCCTCCAGGGGGCCAGCGTGAGTGGCAGTGACTCCATCTCCTCTGCTGACGGGTAGCGGGAATCGCACTCCTGCTGCTCTGTGGAATTGCTGCGGCTCCTCGGGTGTTGGTGGCGTGAGGACAGACTAAGTGGGGACACTGGGTGCCACGGAGCCTGGAGGGGAGGGGCTGCTTCCGTCCTTCATTTCAAGGTCACGAAGTTTTGTTCTTCCAAGTTGCGAGAGAGAGGACATTTGTGATTTATTTGAGGAGGTTTTCTGAAAAATCTCTCTCACAGGTAGCCAGGAGCTGACCTGTTGGGAAGACAGATGAACAGCCCGAGTCATAAAGATTCCTAAGTGACATTTCTGTGAGAGTTCTTTTCAGGGGTCGTTGCCACTGGATTGCAGCTGCAAGCTCTTGCTCAGTGCCGGCTCTCTGAGGACAGGCGGTGGGAAGGCGCCGCCCGGGCCCGCAGTGAAGGCTTGCATTTCCCCAGGTCACGGAGGCAGCCGCGCCGTCTGACCTCAGCCGCAGAAGTGGCCCGGTGCCCTGTGCAGAAGGGATGAGCAGCAGGTGACCTCAGGCCATGACACCTGGCTGGCCCCATGTGCCATCCCTCAGCTCCTGCAGCTTAGAGTCGAGGTCCCACGGAGGCTCCCCGGGGCCTGGGCACCTTTTGGCCAGAAGGGTGCTGTGGGGCGGATACGGACTTGGGAGTAACGACACGGCCCGGTGTCACTGCCGTCACTGACCACTTCCGCAGCGGGGGCGCCCAGCTACAGGTCCCCGCGCAGGCCCTCCTAGTGCTCGCATCGCGGTAGGGTTTAGTGTGCCGTCACTGCTGTGCGTGCGGAGGATGGGAGTGAGATACCCTCGGCGTTCATTTCCTGTCAGTGCTGTGACCAGTCGCTGCTGATTGCATGCTGAGACAACGCGCGTTTATCACCCTCTGTTCCGCAGGTCAGGGGTCTGACCTGGGTCTTGGCCGGCTCCGTCAAAGACCTGCGAAGAAGCTGTCTCCTGGGCTTTTCCCTCCGGGCCCTGCCTTGCTGGGTGGCTCCCGCAGGGCCCCCATCCCCATTCCCAGGCCAGAGCCCTGGTTCCCAACAACCTTAATGACTCTGACATTTATATAACGTATCAGAGATTCTAGGGACCAGGGTATGAACAACTTTAAAAGCCATTAAGACTAAGGCCAGCAGGTGGCATGGTGGTTGGGGCATTGGACTTCCATGTGTCTGACTGCGGGTTGAGTCCCAGACCTGACAGCTTGCTTTCTTTCTCACTTTCCCTGTCTCTCTCTCTCCCTTTAGAGGTGAGCACACATGCCCTATAACAAATTTAAAAAATAATAATAATAAATAAAAATAATAAATAATTCTAAAGAAAAAAAGTAATTAGGGCCAGCCAATACATGACTATGACTCCCACATAGCCAATTGTGTGGTTTGAGTTCTGGACCTTGTGTCTTAACATGACAGGATGGAGGAGAGGGGGGTGAGGAGGAATGGGGGATGGAGGAGAGGGGGGGGGTAGAGGAGAGGGGGGGGGAGGAGAGGGGGTGGGGAGGGGAGGGATGTGGGGAGGAGAGGGGGTTGGAGGAGAGGGGGGTGGAGGAGAGGCGGGTGGGGAGGAGAGGGGGTTGGAGGAGAGGGGGGTGGGGAGGGGAGGGGTGTGGGGAGGAGAGGGGGTTGGAGGAGAGGGGGGTGGAGGAGAGGGGTGTGGGGAGGAGAGGGGGGTGGGGAGGAGAGGGGGATGGGTTCTATGCGATCGAGGCGTGACCGCCCTTCATGCGGGGTACTTCCTGGATTCCTCTCCCCAACCCCACGTCTCTGGAAAATTAGAAAAGGGAGTGACGTTGCTCTGCTCACTGATTCTTGTCTGCACGGCCTGACCCTGACCTTCTGATAGAGACTTGCCCGCGTTTCCGGTTTTTACTCGGTGCCTTCCTCTGGCATCCAGAGCTCTGGGGGGCCCTCTTTAGGGACAGATGTGGGGGCTGGCACTGCATCCCAGGCTGGGTCACACACCCAGGCCCACAGCGCGGTGAGGCCGCCCTGTGAGGACGAGGTACACCCAGGTTCCAGAGCCGTGAGAACGTGAAAATAGGTTCATCCTGGAACTGACAGATTATAGCTTTCAAATTACAGACGATGACTGTCGGGGAGCTTTGAAACGTAATTGTGTGGCTATAACTAAATGCTTTCTGTGGGGTTTAACGCTGTATCCCAGCCAGGGCCAGGCAGACGCTCAGGAAGTATTCGTCGAGTGAGTGAGCCAGTGAACGGGTGGATGGAGGGGTGCGACGGCCGACGCACCGGCTCTTACTCTGTCCCGATGACAGGCATTACGAACGATCCACTCCATTACATGACAGCGCTGGCACGTCGTCTGCGTAAAGGAGCCCTTGGAAAATAAAGGACCCTCTTCTCTCCCTACCTCCAGGTCGGGCGGCAGGACAGACCGACGGACAGGAGCAGAGCAGCCTCTCGCACAAAGCATGTGCTCGATGGAAAACGCCTGAATGCAAGGAGATGTGCCCACGCCGGATGCGTGGACGGTAGGACGGGGATGGATGTGTTTGTCACAGAGAGATGGCTGTCACCGAGGCCTCGGATGCTTTCCACGGCTCCTCTGACAGGAGGAGCGGGGATGGGGACAAGATGCCTGCCTTATCTGCCCGGGACTCCAGGGCACACGTCTGCTTTAAACCACTAATGCCGTCATAAAGCGACATCCAAGACTCAGAAACTCAGGACTTCCAGAGAGGGAGGATGAAGAAACACAGAGACGTCACACACAGGGCCTCCGTGCTCGGGGCCTCCGGGCTTCCGGGCTCGGGGCCTCCTGGCCTTGGTGAGAGGCCCCACCTTCACGCGCACGTGCCACGTGGGATGCTGGCACGAATGTGATCAGGACATGGGGGATGAGACCGGCCGTCTCACGGTGGGGCTGTGCTCTGGCTTCGTGTGAGGGTGTCCCAGCTGCTCCCGGAAGCCCGGACGACCCGCAGGGCTCCGGATGGCAAGTGCAGGCTTACAAGGCTCGGCTCTGATTTATGCCTCTCGGCCACTCTCGGTTCTAATCACGCAGACATTCTTGGCGCGCCCCCTTGAGCGAGCTCGGTCCCTCCGCTGTGTAACGGGATTGATTAACCAAATGAAAAGCAGTGAGGCCCTGAAGGCCAACCTGGGGAGGTGGAGAGTTTGGGTCTGGGTCATGGGTCTGCGACCTCCTTAAGTGTGATTCAGGGGCGCCCCTGAAGGGGGAGTGTGCGAGAGGAATTGGAGCAGTTTGTAAGCAGGAAGGAGCACCCACCTGGCTGCTCTGTTACTCCCTCCATTCCTCTGACACGCTCGAGAATCGCTCTTCCTAGAAAGAGGCCACTAGGCCCCAGGGGACAATGGCACTAAGTAAATTTACCAGCTCTTCCTAACTCGCAATCTTGACTGCGGACACAAAGAAAGCTCAGAGTCCTGAGAGGTGACTGAATACACCAGAAGGCTAGACTTAATCTCAGGACATCACATCCGACGCAGCGTCTCTCATTTTTAGAATTTCATCTCGGGACCTGAAACCTTGAACGCCAATGGAGGGAACCACTTGCATTTCCAAGAGGGTGGTGACCTTCAAAGTTCTTTTTCCAGGGGGAAGAAATTTAATTTAATCTCGCCTTCCCATATTTGTCCATGTTAGATTACATTAAATGAGTTATTTTTAATCATAGTTCATAAATCACAGCGAGGGTGCGCCTCGAGGCACAAAACATTTGCATAAAAATATTAATTGCCACTATCTCTCCTTTTGGGTTACGGGAATTAGATGAATGTGCGGACAGCAAATGGCACACGGGTAAGGAAGGGGGACAGAGGACGGGACGAGGGTGGGGACAAGGAAATGCTGTGCTCGGGTTTGTGTCCCTCCTACCCCAAGTCTCGTTCAGATCTCAGTGGGTGGCTCAGACCTTCTGCACCCTCCTACGTGCTCCCCCTCCAGGAAGCCCACCTGAATTCCTCTGGGCCAAATAATCTGTCACTCTTTTGCTACCTGTGAACATGATCAAGGCCAAGGTCACACGCCCGTGGATGTGGCCCTGCGGGTGCTGGGAGCTCCCTGCCGGTCATTCGCCGTGTATGTGGTCATCCCTGACCTGCCTGGCCACCCCCGCCCCCGCCTGGCCCTGAGCCCGCCTCGGGCAGCCCGTTTGGCAGCGAGGCATCCCGGAGGCACAGGCACGCTCTCCTGAGCTTCCGTGCCGGCCTCTGAGTGGGCTGTGTCCTCCTGCTCGACAGGGACCCACGCCTTCTCACCGCCCCTAAAGCAGCTGCGGACTCGGGGGTAATGGGCTCTCTGGAGATGTGTAGGGACCTCACCCTGACTTCTGTGGGGGCCAGGCACACCTGATTCTGGCACCAGAGCTGTGCCGGCGGCATGGAGGCAGGTCCAGCGCTTCCCAGCCCCTGTGGCTGCTGGGCTCTCCGTTCAAACAAGTCCGAAACATCCGAGGCCCGGCTCAATGGTCTCTTCCCTGGAGGGCTTCTCCTAGCCTTCTGGATGTTTGTGTGCATTGTGCTATTCCACAAGGGATCTCGAGGGGGAGTATTTTCCTGGTCTTGCCATTGTATTACGGACTCGCTTTCAGAGACAACATTCCCTAGGATTGGCACGACATATGATGACAGAGGAAAGGAATGCATGAACACCGGGATGGGGGCCTTGCTTAGAGCTCACGGCACCTTGTTTCGGCTTGGACCTGCACAGGAAGGTAAGGAAAAGGAGGTACGGAGAGGTTCAGACGCTGGCAGCAATAGTGGTGAAGTGAGGAGCCGCGCTCAGAGACATGGCATGCCACGCTCGCGTCTACACCCTCAGTACAGGGCCCTGGAGTGCCGGGTGGGGCTGCTGTCTGCTCCGTGTGCCTTAACTCGCTGGGACCTTTGGAGAGAAACTAGCACACCTGATAGGCCCCATGGAGGTTGCTAATTCACCCTCGTAACTTAGAAACAGAAATCAGTACACTGGTGCAGGGATGAACCTGAGGCCCCTGTTCAAGGACAGAAAACAGATCGTGGGACTCTGCTCAGAAAATCTGCCATTTCCTCCCCGCTTGCTGGTCAAGACCGAGGCACACAGCAGAAAGCAGCCAGCCTGCCTGCCTGTGGGAGTGCTCTGCGGGTGTGTGTCTGCTCGACGTGCAGGCCCGCTGGGAGGGAGAGGGACAGGGGGAAGGGATTTGCTTGGTGTCACCTGACCCGTGCTCTGGAATCTAAGGGCCTTTTGGCAGCACTGACCCATCTCCCTGGTGTAAATGCTTCCACCCTGACAACGAGGCATCACCAGACTTCCTGGCTGGCCCTCCCGAGCAGAAACAAGCCCGCTTCAGGGCTCAGCCAGATTTAATATTTATCGAGATGTGAGTACCTGCTTCCCACTCCTTCTCCTCTTCTTTATTCATTTATGTATTTTTGTAAAGGAGAGGCATAGCTCTGAAGTGACAGTGATTGTGTTGCAATGGAGATTTCAGTGCCAAGTTAAAGACAACTTCAAACTACAGGCGTTGTTACATATTTATTTCAGGCCCAGCAAATAGCTCCACAGTTTGACCTACGTGAGAGGAGCCTTTGTGTCTGTAAGTGAAGGAGATTATTGACAATAAATTGAATATATCTGAAAGGGCTTTGGAAAGAGCAGATTCACAGCATTGCCGTGAGTCCTGTGTGGGAAACGGGGAGGGACTGAATTTGCTGAAGACCATGAGGGTCCAGAGCAGCAGACACGCTGCCTTCTACTCCGACTCGGTCCTTTGAGTCACTCACCCACTCCTTCCTTCCTTGGTTGGTGGTTGTACCCCTGCTGTCTGTCAGGCACTGCGGGGGACATGGAGACGCGGAGGTGCAGAGATGCCATGACTCTGCCATGGGCCTTGGCCCCGCCACCAAGTCTCCATTTGTGGCACCTGAGCTGGAGGATGTGCTTCTGCGTGGGGAGGCCTGACAGCCGACAAATCTTACCACCCACTGCACCATCTTCTTTTTTGGAAGGATGATCTTCTTTCTTGAGGAATTTTTGCTATAAGGTGCAGGTGCTCACATGAGAGACATAGAGACAGAAAGTGAGAAATCACCCCCCGGGGGAGCATGGCCATGCCATGATCCCCTCTCCGTTCTCCTCTTGGGATTTTGGGGACTGTGCACTTGCTCCCAATGTATGTTTTAAGCCACTGGATTCGGGACTTGAACCATAGTCAACTACGTGGGAGTCCAATGATGCAACCGTCATGACAACTGATGGTCCCCAACCGTAAATAACCTCAAACTGCTGATGTTCATGTTCACACTGCAGCCTGGCTCACGTGTGCCGGTGACATCAGCAACCTTCTCAGGTTCTCGGGTAGAGCGTCCGAAGCAACCTTTGCCCTCTGGGCAGGCCAGACTGCTCAGAAGGTTTCAGCATTTCCCAAGTTGGCGCATGCAGGTGGAGGCGTGCCGGTGCTCGAGGGACTGCTGAGAAGGCAAAGGCCAGGGCTCAGCGGGACGGCCCGGCCCCGTGTGGAGTCAGTGTCTGACAACCAAGGAGACAAGGAGAGTGGTCCTGAACGCACTGCAGTCTGGAGAGGGATGGGGCTGGGCTCGGCTGGCGGCCCTGTCCTGGACAGAGGTCCGACAAGTCAGAGGGCTGCAGCTGCCATCTGTGCTGAGTCCAGCCCCGAGCGTCCCGAGGACCCGAGACGGGACAGTCCTTGAGCTGAGAGCTCACTCGGAAAGGGGTCGAGTGGACGAGAGGTGTTTGAAACCTGGGCCGCTGCTCTCTCTCCAAGTCCTCTGGCCCTCTGCCCAAAGAGTGCCAGGGCTCGCTCCTCTGTGGCTCTGTTCAGTTCCTGTCCCGTGGAGCTGTGCTATTCCCCAGGGGCTGGGAGGCTGCTTCGTCTTCAGGCCACTGAGAAGAGCTGCCCTAGACAGGGGCTGACTGCAGCCTGAAGCCAGGGCCTCCACCCTGTGGGATTAGAATGACGCTTCTCTCTGGTGGATGGTGCAGCTGCTCCCGACTCACAGTAGGCCTGTCCCAGTGAGCCCACTGTGAGCTGAAAACACTGTAAAGCAAAAATGCATGTTGACAACTAAGTCTAAGTATGGTTTCTCTGAACAAGCATTGCTTTTGAATACCATTATGAAGTCAAAAATATGTATGGTTAGGGCTGGCAGGTGGCATGGTGGTTAAAGTTTCTGGACTCCACATGGCCAACCACAGTTCAGGTCCTAGACCTGGTGGCTTGCTTTTTCACTTTCCCTCTCTCTCTTTCTCCAATCAAACTGGGAAAATAAATAAATAGATACAGTTAAATAAAATAATTCTTAAAAGCAATCTGTATGTTTACATAAAAGCAGACTAGAAAACAAGGTCCAGTTATGTTCACGTTCTGGCTAAAGCCCCTGGTGACACGTGCTTTTGGAGACCTGTCTGCTATTTCTGCATGCTGACATTTCATCTGTAGCACAGAAACGCCCTGACCTCCCTGCAGGGCTGTGGCGGAATGGGAAGCTGAGTGTACAGAGCACAGACCATCAAAATGAACACGTAACAGGGCCAGCAGGGGTGTGGAGGTTAAGGTGCGGGATTCCGCATGGCCGGCTTAGGTTCGAGTCCCAGATCTGGTGGCTTGAAAAACCATGCCAGACACAAGTGTGAGCATGCCCAGAATCCCAAGAGAATGGTAAGAAGAGAGTGTGGGATGGCCATGGCCCTGGAAGGTAATTTCTCACTTTCTCTGTCTCTCTCTGGTGCTTCCATATGCCCCGTGGCAAAACCTGAACAAAACCTAAAAAACAAAACAAACACACATACACACACACACACACATACACACACACACACACACATAAATGAGCACCGACAGCCCAGACTAGCTGGGAGAAACACGAAGTTAAGGCTATTTTCTATGCCCTTCTGGCCCAAGCGCTGTAGGACTGACACGGTGAGAGAAAGAAACGTGCAGGAGGGGGGCCAGAGTCCGGGTCGTCTTTGAGTGATCTGGAGGGACAGAGGCCACTACGCCTTTCTCTGGTTGGCTGAGGAGCCGGAACCAAAGGCCCTCGCTCGACCCACAGTGCCATTCTCCGGGGACATCATTACCAGGGACGTGACCATGTGTCGGCTTCAGTTGTGTGGTGTTTACTCATAATGATTTTATTGGGTTTCCTTCCTCTTAGCCCAGGAAATGTCTTTTGTTTTACCCGGCAGAGTGATGAAATCGTATGATGGAATAATCGCCTCAATCATTAATACATTTTATTAAGAGGGCAAAGAATACATTTATGGGGTCACACATTAATAGCAATAATATTTGCAACTGACAAACAAAAAGATTAGTTGCTACAGTCAGGCATACAGATTCGTGGGTCCCTGTAATGGACGCTCTGCTGGGTTCGATCCCCTTGGTGGGTCGCACACGGCCATTAATTAGGCTGTGGTTGGACAGGCACCAGCTCCGTGCACTCTTGTCTCACCCCAAATCGCTGCTCTCATCCCCTGCTTTTTTCCTGGTAGACATTATTACATTTGTGATGTTTCAAATAGATTTTCTGAAGGCATTAAATTTTTAGTAAACAGACCCAAATTAACAGCTATTTATGACATTTCACTCCAGGGATCAAATCGAAAGCACTCATTTCATATATAAATATCTCCTCTTCTCTACTTTTAATGAACGGGTGTTTTTCTCCTTGTGGTTGCAGTGTTGTTGAAAGCAAAATTAGACATATGCCTCACTTCTCCAGGCTCCCTAATCACCCGAGCGCTGTCCCTCCAATCGAGGGAGCATTATTACCTTCAGGAAGCAGAAACGGAAGCGTGTTAATTTTCCATAATTCAGTGAAACAAGGCGTAGATCTGCAATCTTCCTCGGTGGAGCTCCTCGCTCGTCTGCGGTAATGGGCTGCATTTTAATGAAGATGATTCAGCCTGCTCTAATGTCATCGTCAGGACAACACAGGCCCCACCAGAACCTGTTTGGGGAAGATGGTCTTTTCATTATTCTGGTGTTGTGCAGGCAATAAAGGAGCTCCCGTGTCGCCGAGTGACCTTGCTGGTGGCCACGTTGCGTTTAGCGCTAATGAGGATGGCTTCACGGTCCGAGGATGAAAGGGCCGACGGAGGAGCGGTGGCAGCTGTGGGCACACGCCCGCCTCCCACACTAAGTGATGTCTCACGGCTTACTTACTGCACGAGGGAGGACATACTGTCAGACCGGGCCATGCTGCCTGGCTGCTGGCACAGAGACCAACTTTTGGGCTTCGGTCAACTCTGAAGGATCTCAAATGACAAGTCAGAATTGCATTTTTCCTTTGAAAGAGAGAGATTACAAGTGTTCATTCATATATTCATGCATTCACTCTCGGCTGCAGGAATGGATGGGCCACTGGGCAAGGTGTTGCATACACTGTGACAGCTGAGAAGTGTCTCTGGTTAAATATGGTGAATTTAACACACTCATTCAGCCCGTTCA
The DNA here is from genome assembly GCA_026018925.1 of Tupaia tana. NCBI lineage: Eukaryota > Metazoa > Chordata > Mammalia > Scandentia > Tupaiidae > Tupaia > Tupaia tana. The sequence goes on from JAKSZU010000006.1 coordinate 225,934,200, forward strand.
AATTGCAGTAAGGATTTTTTTTTCTTTCTTTTTTTCTTTCCTCAAAATCCTTAAGTTTATTTGATGAAGAGAACAGATGAAGGCATCACAACTTCGGAAGCAGGAAAAGAAAGACAGAATGAAAGAGCTTTAAAGGACAGAGTGTCCTGTGTGGGATCTTGTCAATAAGAAGGTTCAGTGCAACCGGCTCATTTCAGAGGCAAAGAGAACACCTCCAGGGGAGTGGGAAGGGCGAGGGGAATGGAGGCAGCTAGTAATGGCTGGTTATCCAACAGGTCCAGTGACCACTACGGACAGCGGGGACCTGGTCTCGCTGGGGAGACTCTGGGCAACACACCCTCATCAGAAGAAAATTCTGAGAGAGTCTGAACTAAGACCACACACAACAACCAAAAAAGGAAAATAGGAAAGATCATTAAAGAAGAAAACGAGGCCAGCCCAGCACTTCAAATATTCTCATAATAGGTTTCTAGAGTCTTTCCACGTGGGAGGGAGGGAAATTAGCAAAGACATAATTCAAGAAAATTCCCTGTACCAAAGCTGTAAGTCTCATGAGTTCTGTCTCGACCCCACGGCCACCAGCTGCAGTCTTGTTCTTTGCTCCTTTTGCACAAAGATCTATGTATCGTCACCAGCTCTCTCAGCAACACCTTCTCCATTGCCAAACCTGGCCATTTAACTTAACCCTACAGCAGTGCCCGGGTACTCTGCGTTCGCGTGGCTTTCGACACCTGCCTCTGGTTTGTTTCTGCCCCTGTGATCACTGTGCCTCAGCCTGTTTTCCTGGTCCCTCCTCTTCCTGAGCGTTCTACGTCCGAGTGCTTCCCCAGAGACGTTCTCCCTCGGTCCAAACTCACTGTCTTCATGGCTCTCATCTGCTTCACATTTGGAGGACTGCAAATTATGTCTCCAGATTAGACCATTCTTCCTGATCTCAGAATAATAAAACCAGCTACATTCGGCACGTTCTCTGGATGTCTGTCATCTCAAACTCAAAATGTGCAAAATCTAACTCAGCACTATACCCCAGGCTTCACCCCAGACTTCTCCTGTACCTGGAATGTTCTCTAGATGTCTGTCATCTCAAACTCAAAAACTGCAAAATTTAACTCAGTACTGTTCCCCTAAAGTTCTGTTTCACCCACAACTTCCCCATCTCAGTTATGACAGTTTCCTCATTTTAGTTGTTCAAGTAAAAAATTTTGCAGTCACCTTCAACTCCTCTTTTTCTCACTCTCACACCCAATATTGCAGGAAGTCCCAGTGGGTGTACTTTCAGGACACACTCAGAGTTTCACTACTCTCCTCACACTGCTCCCCTCTACCGAGCGCCATCTCGCCATTCTCTGCCAGCAGCGCTGCTACAGTAGTTTCTCAAGAGGTCTTTCTGCTTGCACTGTTTCTTCCCTTCCAGGCCACACTTCGACAACGTTAGTCTGGGTAATTTATTGCCACTGCTCTACTAAAAATCCTGCATGGTTCCTCTTTGATTCATAATAAAAGTCAAAGTACTCCCACCTCTTCCCCAGAAGCCTATGAGGCCCCATGATCTGGGTCCTGTCATCTCTCTGACTTATCTCTTGCTACTCTCCCTAGCTCCCATTCTACTGTCATACTGACTTCTCGGATGTTTCTCAAGCATACCAGAAACATTCTTACCTCAGAACCTACTATGGACTAAATTGTGTCCTCCCCAAATTAATATTTTGAAGTTGTAAGTTACAGCGTGATGGCATATGGAGATGAGGCCTTTGGAAGTGATTAGGTTTAGATGAACCCATGGGATCGAGCCCACACGATGGGATTAGTGGCCTTTTAAGAATAGACAGCAGAATGCTTGTCCTCCCTCCCTCCAGCACTTGAGGACACTGAGATAGTAGCCACCTATAAGCCAGAAAGTGGGCCTAAACCAGAACTGATCCCCACTGGGGCCTTGATCCCAGACTTTCCAGCTTTCAGAATTGTGAGAAGTAAACAGCTGTTGTTTATCTTCCCAGTCTACAGAGTTTTGTTAATGGCAGCAGGAGTGAGCTAATAGAGAGTCCATGTACGGCACTTCTATCTCTCTAGAATGTCAGCTTTATGCTCTTAGATTTCCTCACCCTCTCACCTGCTCATTTCACATTTCAGCATCCTCCTACTCCTGAATCTGCTTGGACATGATAAAACTTAGATTACTAATGGTTGAATACATTAATTGAAGGAGCCTTTAGTACCACTGGTTAAAAAAATACCCAAACCAATAATCCATCATTATTGACTTTACAATGAGGAAAGTAGATAATATTTTTTTTCTTATTTTTTCCATATAGGAAAGTCAGATCCATCTCGAGTGTTGGGGAATATAAATGATGTGAAACTTCTCAACAGCAATATTCAAACCTAGAAGATAAGTAATGAATTCAAATTTCTAAAGAAAATAATACTTCTTACCTGCATTTTATACCCAGCCCAACTTTTATTCAAGTATGAGGAAAGAATAAAGGCACTTTTGTACAAGCAGACTCAAAGTGAGTCTTTTTAGGGGGAATATAATGGAACATCTGACTCGATAAAACACATCAATAATCCAAATTGCCCCAAGAAACACAACGACTCCATGGGGGAAGGAAGCAAGGAGGATCTCTAAGATGATGGCAACCAAAGTAGCTCAGCAGCCCAGACTGAGCATGAAGATGAGGAGATTCAAGAGCAAAGTGCCTAAGAAAATATTAAAGCAACAATTGTCAGATGAGCTCACATAAACTGAGGGAGAATTATCCTTTTGCAAGAGACTGTTGGGATATAGAAGTTATAAAACATAAAAAAAATTGAGAAATGGTTTAAACAAGAAAATGGTTAACCCTGAGGAAAATAGTAGGAGTTCGTCAAAAAAATTGTAGTCATGATGTGTTACATGTTCAGCCATAAATACTACTTACATAATCACAATAATAAAATTATATATGTTAATCTTCTACAAAATAAGATACAGGTATGTTAGGAGACGTGGGGAAAAGTGCAGTGTGTGTGCGTGTGTGTGTGTGTGTGTGTGTGTGTGTGTATGAGATAAGAACCTGTGTCCATAAGCTGAATCATCATCTTCAAAAGAGAATATCTAAACTTAAAACTTCAAGTTACAAGATGAAAGCATGTTATTTAAAAATATGGAGTTAAGTATTAGAATATGTGGAGTATCAAAAAAGTCCACAGAAAACACATACTATGAAAAAAAGTGCATAGATTTCAATTTTGTTTTGGACCAAAATAAACTTGTACTTTAATTCAATTTTTCCATAATCTTTCATTGCATTAGGGAAGTAAGAATCAAAAATAGCTGAGAAAGGTCACAGAACTGCTCTTTTACATTTTGAGCCCTGGAGTGTCCTTGTTTTTAAAAACTTTGACGTGTATACATTCATATGTGTGCATGCATGTGTGTGTGTATAAATAGACAAAATTAAGCATTTTTAAAACAAAGCCTGC